>CANTUR010000764.1:0-404136 GCA_947683625.1 Mallotus nudiflorus
CGTCGAGTTGTCTGTCGAGGGACAAGCTCTAGATTGGTTCATTCAGATGATCCAGCCCTACATGATGACGATGACATGGGCTCAGTTTCGAGAGTGATTCATGAGGAGATTTTATCCAGAGCCTCTTCGTTTGAGTTATCGTCTTCGTCTGACTAGTATTTCTCGTGGAGATCGATCTGTAGAGGAGTATACCCGAGAGTTTCTTCGTCTGGGTAGATATGCCGAGGATCTGATGCGAGATCAGTATTTCGCTGTCACTACCTACGTTACTGGTTTGGGTTCAGCTTTTGCTGGTATGCCTACAGCAGGTCTTACTCTCGAGTCTATGATTGAGCTAGCTAAGGAGATTGAGCTGAGGTTAGTTAGGCAGGGAGCGATGCCTGATTATTACCAGTTGGGAGTTCAGTCGAGTGGATCACAGGCTACTCCATATTCGAGTTTTCATGTTGGTTCGAGTAGTCAGCAGCGAGGTTCGACTCAGCAAAGTCAGAGACAGCAGCAGCGAGTGCATCGGAGCAGTAGACATGGCCGTGGAGGTCAGCGTAGATCATTCAGATTTGGGTCAGGTGCTTCGAGCAGTAGCAGTGGTCGTAGTTCTGGATCAGCGGACAGCGTTTGTCAGACTTGTGGTAGAGTCCATCAGGGACCGTGTTATCTGACACCACTGACATGTTTCAGATGCGGGCAGACAGGACATTTTGCCAGATCGTGTCCTTATTCTGGGTATCAGCAGCAGCAGATTCCGCGATTCCCACAGCAGTCGATTGCTAGTGCAGCACCCGTGCCATTTCAGTTACCACCAGCCCAGCATCAGAGTTCTACTCAATTTGTTCCACAGCAGAGTCGTGGTAGAGGTATTAGAGGAGGTGCCAGAGGTGTTGGCCAGGCTTCTACCAGTCAGCAGGGAGGTCGAGGTCAGGCCAGAGTTTTTCATCTGACTCAGCAGGATGCTCAGGCATCTAATGCAGTCGTGGCAGGTATTCATTCTGTTTGTTACCTGGATGCATGGGTTTTGTTTGATCCGGGTGCCACGCATTCGTTTGTTTCTCCTGTTTTTGCTTCTAAATCTTATTGGCAAGCTTCGAGGATGGCTTTTCCTTTGTCTGTTGCCACTCCTCTGAGCGATTCCTTGGACGCCGATATTGTTCTTTCTGGTTGTCCAGTTCTCGTGGGAGATAGAGAATTACCTGCTGATTTGATTTTATTGGATGTGATGGAGTTTGATGTTATTTTGGGAATGGATTGGTTATCTCAGCACTTTGTCGTGGTAGATTGCAGGAATAAAGAGGTGACTTTCAGAATTCCTGATGAAGTAGAGTTTAAGTTTGTTGGTGATAGGAGTTCAACACCTCAGAATCTTATTTCCGCTATTTCAGCTAGGAAATTGTTGAAGAAAGGTTGTCAGGGGTTTTTGGCATTGTTTAGGGATACGTCAGTGGAGAAGTTGTCACTCACAGATGTTCCTGTTGCTTGTGAGTTTCCTGATGTTTTTCCCGAGGAGTTGCCAGGTTTACCACCTCACAGAGAGATTGAGTTCTGTATAGATGTGGTTCCAGGTACTACTCCTATATCTATGCCACCCTATCGTATGGCTCCTGCAGAGTTGAGAGAGTTGAAGGAGCAGTTGCAAGAGTTGTTGGATAAAGGTTTCATCAGACCTAGTGTTTCTCCTTGGGGTGCACCAGTCCTGTTTGTGAAGAAGAAGGATGGTACCCTGAGACTGTGCATTGACTACAGAGAGCTGAATAAGGTGACAATGAAGAACAAGTATCCTCTCCCGAGGATAGATGATTTGTTTGATCAGCTCCAGGGTGCACAATTCTTTTCTAAGGTCGACTTGAGGTCAGGTTACCATCAGCTGCGGATTAGTGAAGCTGATATTCCTAAGATAGCTTTCCGCACTCGTTATGGCCATTATGAGTTTCTGGTGATGTCTTTTGGTTTGACTAATGCACCAGCAGCTTTTATGGATCTGATGAACAGAGTATTCAGACCGTATATGGATCAGTTTGTGGTAGTCTTCATTGATGATATACTAGTATATTCGAAGAGTATGGAAGAGCACGTATATCACTTGAGGATTGTACTACAGACACTGAGAGATCATCAGCTTTATGCTAAATTCTCAAAGTGTGATTTCTGGATGGAGAGTGTTTCTTTTCTTGGACACGTAGTGTCTAAAGAAGGTATTCAGGTTGATCCACAGAAGGTTGAGGCAGTATCTGAGTGGCCTAGACCTACTTCTGTTACGGAGATTCGGAGTTTTCTGGGTTTAGCCGGGTATTATAGGCGGTTTGTGCAGGATTTTTCCAAGATAGCAGCCCCTATGACTCGCTTGACTCAGAAGAATGTTAGATTCGAGTGGTCAGAAGCTTGTGAGAATAGTTTTCAGTTGTTGAAGGAGAAGTTGACCACAGCGCCAGTATTAGCTTTGCCTAATAGTGTGGATAAGTTCAAAGTTTACTGTGATGCCTCTAGAATTGGTCTTGGTTGTGTGTTGATGCAGAATGGAAGGGTGATAGCCTACGCTTCGAGGCAGTTGAAGAAGCATGAGCATAACTATCCTACACATGATCTTGAGATGGCTGCAGTGATCTTTGCTTTAAAGATTTGGAGACATTATTTGTACGGGGTGACTTGTGAGATATTTATTGATCACAAGAGCCTTAAGTACATTTTCCAGCAGCGAGATTTGAATTTGAGGCAGAGACGATGGTTGGAATTGTTGAAGGATTATGATTGCGAGATTCTTTACCATTCGGGTAAAGCTAATGTTGTAGCAGATGCTTTGAGTAGGAAGTCCTCAGGTAGTCTTGGTCACATCGGTGTTGAGAGAAGACCATTGATCCAGGAGTTGCATTTATTGGTGGATCAAGGTCTAATGATGAAGATCAGTAGATCAGGTGGACTGTTAGCTCAGTTTAAAGTACGATTTGTACTAAGGGATAGGATTAAAGCAGCTCAGAGCCGAGATCCTATTCTAGAAGAGCTTGTAGAGAATGTCAGAGCAGGGAAGTTCACTGATTTCACACTCGATGATGATGGTATGTTGTGGATCAGTGGTAGATTGTGTGTTCCTGATGTGGATGACTTGAGAGAGGAGATTTTAGAGGAAGCACATTCTACAGCCTACAGCGTTCATCCAGGTGTTACTAAGATGTACCACAGTATCAGAGATTTATACTGGTGGGATGGATTGAAGAAGGATGTCACTGATTATGTTGCTAAGTGCTTGACGTGTCAGCAAGTGAAAGCCGAACATCAGAAGCCTTCTGGGAAGCTTCAGCCTCTTTCTATTCCCGAGTGGAAGTGGGAAAGGATAGCTATGGATTTTGTGGTCGGTTTACCTCGTTCGAAGGATGGATACGATTCCATCTGGGTGATCGTAGACAGGTTGACGAAGTCTGCACATTTCTTGCCTGTGAGAGCCACATATTCAGTTGCTAGATTGGCGAAGTTGTATGTGAACCATATTATGTGCCTTCATGGAGTACCTGTGTCCATTGTGTCAAATAGAGGTTCGGTGTTTACTTCTCATTTTTGGCAGAAGTTGCAGGAAGCGATGGGCACTAGGTTGGATTTCAGTACTGCTTTTCATCCTCAGACAGATGGTCAGTCTGAGACGACGATCCAGACATTGGAAGATATGTTAAGGATGTGTGTCCTGGATTTGGGAGGTAGCTGGGATGATCATTTGTCGCTTGTTGAGTTTGCATATAATAACAGCTACCATAGCAGTATTGGCATGGCACCATACGAGGCGTTGTATGGAAGGAAGTGTAGATCCCCGTTGAGTTAGGATGAGATTGGTGAGAGAGCTTTGACTGGACCAGAGATGGTTCAGGATGCTGCAGAGAAAGTCGCCATGATTAAGCGCAGATTAGTGACCGCAGTAAGCAGACAGGAGAGTTATACGAATCCTAGGCGCAGAGATGTGGAGTTTCAGGTTGGAGATTTTGTTTTTCTGAAGGTATCTCCGATGAAGGGTGTGATGAGATTTGGCAGGAAGGGTAAGTTAGCACCGAGATATATTGGATCGTTTGAAATTCTGGAGAGAGTTGGCACTGTTGCATATCGGTTGGATTTGCCTCCGAGTATGTCACAGGTGCATCCAGTATTTCATATCTCGATGTTGAGGAAGTATATCTCAGACCCTTCACACGTGTTGCAACCCGACAGTGTGGAAGTGAGTGAAGATTTGACGTTTGTGGAAGAACCTGTGGCGATCGTTGATTATCAAGTTCGATAGTTGAGATCGAAGCAGATTCCGATGGTCAAGGTTCTGTGGCGTAGCGACAGAGTTGAAGAGCATACGTGGGAGACTGAAGCTGAGATGCGAGCTTCTTACCCGTATCTCTTTCCTTCTTGATCTTTTCTTTTTAGAATTTGGGGACGAATTCTTGTAAGGGGGGGGAGACTGTAATATCCCGTGTTTTTAAAATATTTTTACACTGTACCGGGATATGCAGTGTCAATAATTTCTATGCATTATATGATATTTTTACGAGTTAATATGTATTTTAAACCTATTTTAATTACGGTGTATTATTTTTAGTGTTTTACGTAAAATTTTCCCGGGACTTGCATTTTCGGGGAAATTTTCACGTAAACAATTTATTATTAATTATTTTAAATGTATTTACGGACTTGCATGAACTCATGCGTATTTTTAAATTATTAAATAAAGTCGTGTGTGAATATTTATTTAATTAGGGTTTTAATATATATAACCCTAATATTTTATTATTTATTTATTTATTTATTGTTATTTAATTATTTAATTTATTATTAAATTATTTTATTATTATTTTATTAATATTTAATTATTTTCTTTTCTTTTCTTTTTCTTTTTCTTTTTTTTCTTTTTCCCTTTTTCTTTTTTCTTTTTCTTTTTCTTTTCTTTTTCTTTCTTTTCTTTTCTTTCTTTCTCTTTTTCTTCTTCTTCTTCTTCCCTTCTCTCCCGCGCGCCCCGACCACCCACCTCACTCCTCACCGCTGCAACTTCCGATTTCCGATTGTCGGTGTGCCGCCAGGAGCTCCACCTTCCTCAGCCAGCCACTCCGCCGCCCCCAGCTCACTTCCCCGGCGCCGGCAAGCCCTTTCTCCTCCATTTCCGGCCGAATCTCCATTTCTTCATACCTTGCGATTCCGGCCACCATTTCGTGCACCGCCAGTCTTCATCGACTCCTTGAGCTCCGGTGATTCCAATTCTAAGCTCCTTTTGGCCTGAAATCAAGTGGATTTTGAGGTTTGAGCTAAAACTCAATTCGGTCACATTAGGGTTTTCATTTTTTTTTTGAGCTTTGAATTGGATGATTCATGGAAACTTCCTTCACAAATGTTGTTCCTAGTAGCTTAATCTTCATGTATGAATTTTTGTAGAATTTTTGGAGATTGTTTGGATTTTGGGTATTTTTGAATATTTTAATATTATTTTCTAATTTTCGGAAATTAATTATTTAAATTATGAAATTGGAGTTTATGGTTGAATTAGGTGTTGAAATGAATTATAGGAATTTATTTGGAATTTTTATGAATTTCTAAGTATTTATTTTTAATTATTGAAGTTTATGGAATTTTGGAAAAAATTAAGTTAAATGTGTTTTAATTTGAATTTAATTGGTTAATTGAGTTTAAATATTGATATTATTGATAAATATGTTGAGAAAATTAATTTTAATAATTGTATGATTTTTGGTGAATTTTTGAAGTAATTATAGTATATTTATATATATAGGGGTATTTTGGTAATTTTACCCTAAATTGTCTAAAAATGTAATTTAATTGTTTTTAATATTTATTTAAGGTATAAAAATGATTTCTACAAAATATTTGGTATTTTTAACTAATTAAAACTATTTTTCGGGAATTATTTTCAATTATATATATAATATACGATTTTTCTAATAAAATGAGTTTTAATCGGTTTTATAGTGTTTCAAGGTCAATTATGTAATTTTCACCTATAAAATGTATTTCTGTGATTTAAGGATATTTTTGGTATGTCTGGAATCATTCTGTGTTTGTGGACCCCGGTCGGTGGACTGTAGTTTGGAGTCCGACCGTGGGATTTTGATTGTGTTGAGCTCGTTTTTCGAAGTGTATTTCTTTGCAGGGTCGGCTCTACTCTTTTGAGTAGAGAGATGTCTGTTTTACAGGGGAGGTTCTGCCAGATTTTCGGTAGAATTCTCGTAAAACGTGATGTCCAGTCGAACCCTAATTTTGTTTCCGTATTTAAATACTCTAGATTGAATTCTAGGATTTCTATTAGGTTTATTCTGATGTCGATTATTTATTGCTTGTTTAGTTGCGCCGAGACCGAGGGCTAGTGGACCAGGCCCGTCGGACCTGTCTCGTGGAGCGCATTAGGTGAGTTACTAATTATATATATATGCTTAGGATGCATGATTTAGAAATGCATGTTTTATGTTGATTAAATATGCATAAATAATTTGATTATTTCTTAAGTTTATATTAAGTATATTTTTGGTTTATTTTTGGTATATAATAAATTATATGCATATTTTGTGAATAAAATATATTTAAAATGTTTTTAAATATATTTCCAGCTTAATTTATAATTTGATTGAATGTATTTGATATATATATACTCGAAATATACCTGGTTTATGTTTGGTATATTTCCGGTATATATATGGTATATATTGTTGTTTTATTTAAATTCATGCATCATTTAATTGTGAATGAATGTTTTACATTATTAATGATGAAGGATATCAATAGAACGTGCTACCTAGTGGGCAGCACTAGGACCGAGTACGTACCGGTATGCCTATAGCTTTAGGCTATATTACTAACTACTTGTGGATATTGATTTGATATGATTATTTGATATGTGAGGTGTGGTTTGGGTGTGATTGCTGGAGCTCGGTTGACCAAGTGTCTCGGGGCCAATCACACTGGCAGTCAGACTGCTGGAGCTCGGTTGACTTAGTGTCTCGGGGCCAGTCTACTGTCCAAATGGATTAAGTGGATATATTTTGGATTAAGTGAGCCTGTGTGGCTTGGGTGTTGTTTAACACTATTTTCTGAGGTTGCGATATTCTAGGGTTCTATGTGATCCTTCATAAATTGGGATTTTTTAGTAAAATATATAAAAATGATTTTCTGCATCTGTATGAATTTGCCTGTATGTATACATATTACATATATACTGTTGACTGTATGCATTATCACTTAGTGTGTATGTATATATATTATAGTAATTCACTCAGTGAGGTCTAACTCCCCTCCGTTGACTATTTTTCAGGAGAGTCAACTTCCTCAGACCTCAGTAGCAGGTCGATACGCCGGATTTCTTCCGCCCCGGCTTCTTTATGTAAATTGTCTACTTGAGTCTTATTTATTTTATCTAGACACTGCAGTAGTTGTGAATTAAAGTGTTGAATTTCATGTATTTTATTTTAAAGAGATGTATTATATTGAAACTGGATTTGTATTAAAGATTATATACATTTATGAGATGGGATTTTGATTAAATCCAGTGATGAAAATGATATTATGATATTATGATTTTTATTTCCGCTGCATATTATATTGTTATTGATATTATGGCATGCTTTATTTTTTTTTAGGCTTGCTACGGGTTCCGGATTCGAAAGAATTCCCGTTCCCTAGCGCCGGTCATGGCCCTTGTTTTGGGTCGTGACAATGCATCATTTATTTTTGTGAATGAATGTTTTATATTATTAATGATGAAGGATATCGATAGAACGTGCTACCTAGTGGGCAGCACTAGGACCGAGTACGTACCGGTACACCTATAGTATTTAGGCTATATTACTAACTTATTTGTGGATATTGATTTGATATGATTATTGATATGTGTGAGATATGGTTTGGGTGTGATTTCTAGAGCTCGGTTGACCAAGTGTCTCGGGGCCAATCACACTGGCAGTCAGACTGCTGGAGCTCGGTTGACTTAGTGTCTCGGGGCCAGTCTATTGTCTAAATGGATTAAGTGGATATATTTGGATTAAGTGAGCCTGTGTGGCTAGAATGTTGTCTGACACTGTTTTTGAGGTTACGATATTCTAGGGTTCTATGTGATCCTTCATAAAAGATGATTTTTCAATAAAATATATATAAAACGATTTTATTGTATCTGTGTGAATTTTCCTGTATATACTTACATATTATATATACTGTTGCCTGTATGCATTGTCATTTAGTGTGTATGTATATATGTTATAGTAATTCACTCAGTGAGGTCTGACTCCCCTCCGTTGACTATTTTTCAGGAGAGTCAACATCTTCAGACCTCAGTAGCTGGCCTGTACGCCGGATTTCTTCCGCCCCGGCTTCCTTGTGTAAACTGCTTACTTGAGTCTTATTTTTATAATCTAGACACTGCAGTAGTTGTAAATTTATGATGAGACATTATGTATTTTATTTATGCGAGATGCATTTTAAGAAATTGAATTGGATTGTATTAAAAAGATTTTATATATATGTGATGAGTTGAGATTTAAATTAAATCCAGTTAATGAAATTGTTATTATGATATTTATGATTTTTATTTCCGCTGCATTTTATATTGTTACTATTATTGCATGTTTTTATTTTATTTTTAGGCTTGCTACGGGTTCCGGATTCGAAAGAATTTTCGTTCCCTAGCGCCGGTCATGGCCCCTGTTTTGGGTCATGACATTGAGATATAATGTGATTATTGGAGCTCGATTGACTAAGTGTCTCGGGGCCAATCACACTAACAGTCAAACTGCTGGAGCTCGATTGACTTAGTGTCTCAGGGCCAGTCTATTGTCCATATAGATTAAGTGAATTTATTTGGAATTAAGTGAGCATGTATAACTAGAGTGATATTATTGTTAATTGAGGTTGCGATTAAATAGGGTTCTATTTGATCCTTCATAAAACTATGATTTTTCAGTATTATTATATAATTGATTTTCAGCATCTGTGTGGATTGCTTGTATATATATTTACTATATACGAATGTTTGATTACATTTGACATATAGGAAATGCACGTATATATATTATAACAATTCACTCAGTGAGGTCTGACTCCCCTCAGTTGACATTTTTATAGGACAGTCTTCTTCTTCAGACCTCAGCAGTAGACCCATCCGTCAAATTTCTTTCGCCCCAACTCTTTTATGTAAATTATCTACTTAATTTTTATATTGTACTCTAGAAAGCTACAGTAGTCATATTTTGTCTCAATAGTGAATTGTATTTTATATTTACTGTATGAGATTTTAATTCAGAGACCTTTCTCTGAATATTGTGTATTAATATTTTGTTATTATGATATGAAAGAGATTATTTTTATTACATTGGTTTATGATTTTAATTATAATGCATATTTATTTATTTTATATTATTGCATGCTTTTCTTTTAAGGCTTGCTACAAGTTCCGGATTCGAAAAAATTCCCGTTCCCTAGCGCCAATCATGGCCCTCAATTTGGGTCATGACAAAGTCAAACTGCTGAAGCTCGGTTGACTTAGTGTCTCAGAGCCAGTCTGTTGTCCATATGGATTAAGTGAATTTATTTGGAATTAAATGAGCCTATATGGCTACATTGATATTATTGTTGATTAAGGTTGCGTTTAAATAGGGTTCTATTTGATCATTCATGAATTTATGTTTTTCAGTACAATTATATAAAGTGATTTTAAGCATTTATGTAGATTGTTTGTATATATATATTTATTATATACGAATGCTTGATTGCATTTGAAATATAGGAGATGCATGTATATGTATTATAAAAATTCACTCTGTGAGGTCTGACTCC
Organism: Mallotus nudiflorus; assembly: GCA_947683625.1. Classification (NCBI taxonomy): domain Eukaryota; kingdom Viridiplantae; phylum Streptophyta; class Magnoliopsida; order Malpighiales; family Euphorbiaceae; genus Mallotus; species Mallotus nudiflorus. The sequence continues at coordinate 9,784 of CANTUR010000764.1, forward strand.
CCTCAGTTGATATTTTTACAGGAGAGTCTTCTTCTTCAAACCTCAGCAGTAGACCCATCCGTCGGATTTCTTCCCCCCCCCCCCCCCCCCCGGCTCGTTTATGTAAATTATCTACTTAATTTTATATTATACTCTAGATAACTGCAGTAGTGGGTTGATTTGGTTTTTACTATATGTTGGTTGTAATTCAGAGATTTTTCTCTGAATATTATATTAATATATTTATTTTATGTTATGAAAGAGATTATTTTGATTATATTGATTTAAGATTTTAATTATGATGCATATTTATTTACTTTAATTATTGCATTCTTTTCTTTTAAGGCTTGCTACAGGTTTCAAATTCGAAAAAATTCTCGTTCTCTAGAGCCGATCATGGCCTCCGGTTTAAGTCGTGACACTGGCAGATTTGCTGAAATTGCACAGATTTCTACCAACTGGATTGGCGGATTTTTTTTTAAAAAAAAAAAGTACCGCCATCGTAATTAGCAGTGCTGAGTTGTCTTTTAGTGTTTCTACCACTTTGTGTAACATTTTAATTTTTTTTTAATTATTTTTTTACCCTAAAGTGAGAAATATTCTCCAAACTACCCTAAATTTGGAAAAAAAAAAAATTCACCCTAAAAGGGTAAAAAGCCCAAATTGCATGTATACACAATTTAAGATGCGAAGCAAAATTAACTCATACATCTTCTAAGCAATTGGAGCAGCCTTACGCCTCCGAATTTGGCCACCATCTTCACCTGATATCTCCTCCAAAGACAGCGCTTTAGTCTCAGGAAGCATGAACGTACAACAAAATCCTAACATATTTGTGAAGGCTAAAACCATCAAAGCGTGCTTTATCTTTGACACTTCTTCATCTGATGTATATGATTGAACCACAAATGCCCCAATCATGGCTCCAGCCTTTCCTGCAGCCGCGCTCAAACCGTGGCATGTTGACCTTAACCTGGTCGGAAATAATTCCGCTGGGAAAACAAAAGTTGTGCTATTAGGTCCAAAATTTGCAAAGAAGAACGTCAGCCCATATAGAAGTGCAAATAGCCATTTGTTATGATCTTTAAGATAATCATATTCAATGCCCATAACTAACATAAACACAGACATCATGAAGAACCCCATCAGCTGCATTGCGAATCGGCCAATACTTTCAATAAAAGCAACAGCGAACCAGTAACCAGGGAACGTTCCGATCAAAGCAGCAAGGAACATGGCAACGGAGTTTTCATAAACTTCTTCTATAGCATTAAGTTCAGCTGCTGTTTTCACTAATCCTATCGCTGGATATATATCTTTTTGGGTGAGATGTTGGCTGTAAAAGGCTATGTCCAGCAAAAACCATGTACTCATTGTACCTATCAAATGAAGCCCGTGTCGCTTATAAAACTCGTTTGAAAGCAACGGGAAGTTATTAGCAGCCTTCAACTGCGATACCTTTTCTTCTTCTTCTTGGATTTCAATGTCAAGAACCTTTCCCATGTCAAAGGCAGCTTGCTTAGCATTCCCCTGAACAAGAGCGGTGTAACGACCTGTTTCAGGCATCTTCATTCGCCAATAATATGTTAAAGCAGCGGGAAATGCACCAAACATCAGCACGATTCGCCAAAGAAAATCTGCCTGAGGCTGTGTTGACAGAATTGGCTCTTCATTGAATGGCTTCGCATCATAAAGATCGAGGAAAATTTTAGAAACAATCATAGAAACTAAGCCAGCAAAAATAATCCCAACACCTTGCATTGCAAAAACAGCTGCTATAAAAGCACCACGGGTTCTTTTATTTGCATACTCGCATATAATCGTAGCAGAAAGAGGATAGTCTCCACCGATGCCAAATCCTAGCCAAAATCTAAAGAAACATAGACAACCTATCACGGCTTTGGCACTGTGTCCAAATGATATACCCGAAAAAATGGCACAAACTACCATGAAAATAAGAGTAACCCCATATATCGTTTTTCGACCCTAGCTTGTCCCCGAGCCAACCAAAGAATAGTTGGCCACTTAGGGTTCCAACTAGAGCTACACCAACCACCATGTTGTTGACGCTTGTAGGAAGCTTCCCTGGTTGTCCTGTGGTTGGATCAAAGTAGTAAAGGCGGCCCAAGACTTTGGATACGTTGGAGATGCAAAAGAGATCATATGCATCTGTAAAAAATCCCATTCCAGCAATAACAATGGCAGTGAAATGGTACCATTGACTTCTTGCTGTATCTAATACACTGAGCACTGCTAGATCACTTGCGCCCATTGTTTTTTAAATTTCCTTTAGTGTAGCCTTCGATTTGCCACTTTTATAGTCGGCAATAATTGAAAGAATGATTAATTTTAATTATTAATGATAATAACCATTTGAAGCGATGGTACGCTGATCACTAGGTTATCAGGCAACAACAAGACATTGTTAAAAGGCATATCCTGAATATATTCCAATTGCATACTAAGGTATACTAAGGTTAAGGAATAAACAGGCACGCCTTATGGAAACTTACAATTAATGCAGCTAATATCAGCCCAATTCCTAAGCTTAAATAATTTAAATTGTTTGATAGCTATCAAGTTGCGAGACAAGGAAAATTGTTGATGTTAAGCAGGGGTCAGAACAAAGAAACTGAGAAAACTAATGCTGATTATAAATATAATACAATCTGCTTATAGTGACGGTTATTGTTTAAACAGCATATCAAATTTGAGTTATGATCTATTTAGTTGTATTAAATTAATTGTTGAAAAAAAAATTTCGTTATTATAATTCTATTCAGATCGAATCGAATTAATTATATTTTTTTAGTATGAACCACTAGTATATAAAATCTACTAAATTCTGACTAATTTTATTTGATCCGGGCAAGATCGCAAGTGTCAAAGATCTCCCAACAACTAATTCAATGAGACTACATATATCAAAACTCGAACTCAAGACTTTAATATAATCTAAATATTAGTAATTTAAAAAATAATATGAATTTGATGTCTCTTATCTTATGGCTCGGTTTATGAAACCATACGCATTGTTTTTATATATTAATAGTAGTTATTTTTGTTGTTAAATATATAGTACATAGTTACGTTTGAATTGACCTGAACAAATTAGAATGTTTCTTTGGTTATGTATCCATGGCAAGCTTCTAACTAATGTTGAGTGTCACAGAAGACGCCTAATTGATCAGTCTCTTTGTGACGTCTGTGGACAAGAGGAGGAGACCATGATCCATGTCCTTAGGGACTGTAAAGCTGCTGATGATCTTTGGACTAGTGCCTTTTTCTAGTTTAAATTCTTTTAAATCTCTTAGTTTTGATGATCGGTTTTTGTTTAATTTGCAGAATAAACTAAAGATCAACACCAACATTGACGGGGCAATTATTTTTGGTACAGCGTGCTGGATTCTTTGAAAGAACCGAAATCAACAGCTCTCGATGCTAACCATAAGGTTCCAAATAACCTAGCTGCTATCGTTGAATCCAAAACAAGAATTTTTGCTGCAGCATCCTCCTAGGTGGCTAGTCCTATTAGACCTGCTAGAGTGCGCAAGGAGATTATATGGCAAGCTCCGGACCATCCCTGGATTAAAATCAATACTGATGGTTGCCTGAAACAATCATCCAAACGTTCAGCTGCTGGAGGCCTTCTCAGGAACAACATGGGTGGCTGGCTTGGAGGTTTCGTCTTAGCTTTTTTGGGGAGCGCTTTATGGTCTTAGAATGGCTTGGGATCTGAATTATAAACAAGTTCTCCTAGAGTCTGATAATCAGTGCGTTGTGGAAGTGCTTCATGGACGCTATGATGCTCCCCTTCGTTATATGGCCCTGTTCAATGAAATCCAGCAACTCATTCACAAGGATTGGGTTGTGCAAGTGGCTCACATTCTCAGAGAGGGTAACAGCTGCGCTGATTTTATGGCAACGTATGCTCTCAGATTTCCTATGGGCTTTGCCAAGATTGACCACCCCCCGCAGGAGTTGTTTCATTTGCTCTTTAAAGATAGAATAGGTGTGGTTGATCCTATGTGATTGTTTTCTTGTTTCCTTCCCTCTTACGCAAAAAAATATATTTTTTTGCGTGAAGAGCATGACATTTTAATTTTGAAGCTTTTAAGTTAAATGAGTCAAGTCCGAACATCTTAAAATTCGGCTCGTTTAAGCTCTTTTCAAATAGATATAACATTGATTAAAAATTTTATTAAAAAATATAAAATTGTTAATACAAATTATAATTTAATTTGAATTATCTTATTACAAAAAGATATAATTTTAATGTCATAAGTAGATCATTTGTCCATAAATATATAATTACATTTTTTTATTTAACATAATTCACTAAACAATCCTCTTAACCTATCTCATCACAATAATATATATAATTTTAATTTCGTAACATAAATAATTTATCCATAACTATAAAATTATGTAGATTTCTAAAAACTACGTAGTTTTTGATTTATACTAATTCAGTTACATAGTTAATCTTAAATTCTAAATTATAATATAATTTTATTATACACTTATTCAATTACATAGTTTATGTTAAATTTTAAATTATAATGTAATTTTATTATACATCTCATTTGGTTTTTAATATTAATGTATAGTATTAATTTAACATTAAATAAATAAATTATTGATTAAAAATACTATTAAGTAAATAAATTATAATTTAATTTAAATTATTTTATCATACATATATATAATTGTAATTGTAATGACCCTTTGTTTTAAATTATTAAAGTATATTTTGAGAATTTTAGTGTTAATAATATTTTAAATATTATCATTATTTGTGATTAATATTTGTTATTTTACGTTAAATATATTTTCTTACGTAAAAATAATTTATTTGAAGGTTTTATTATTTAAAACATTAAAGTTATTATCATTATTTTTATTATTATTAGTGTTACTATTTCATGCATGTGTGTTAGCATTATTATTATTATTATTATTAATAGTATTATTTTATGCATGTCTTAGTAATAGTATTAGTATTTATTGTTATTATTATAATGTGCATGCGGTGTATTATATATTTGTGTGTATAAATATATGTGTGTGGTGTTATGTGTGTGTGTGGTGTGTGTGTCACGACCCAAAACAGGGGCCATGACTGGCGCTAAGGAACGAGAATTTTTTCGAATCCGGAACCCGTAGCAAGCCTAAAAAATAAAATAAAAACATGCAATAATGATAATAACAACACAATTAAGTAAAATATTATGCAGCGGAATAAAATCATAAATATCAAAATAATATTTCCATCAAATGCAATTAAATCAATATCCTCATCTCATATATAAATAAACTTTTAATACAAATCCAGTTCAAATATAATACAACACCCTTTAATAATTTTACAACTATTGAAGTTTCTAGATTAATAAAATAAAACTCAAGTGAGCAGTTTACGTAATGAAGCCGGGGTAGGAAGAAATTCGGCGTACAGTCCTACTACTGAGGTCTGAAGACGATGACTCTCCTGAAAAAAAATCAACGAAGGGGAGTCAGACCTCACTGAGTGAATTACTATAGTATATATACATGCATACTAAATGTCAATGCACACAGTCAAAGTATATATAATATGTATGTATACAAGCAAATACACACAGATGCAATAAAATCATTTTATATATTTTTATTGAAAATCATTGTTTATGAAGGATCAAATAGAACCCTAAAAAATCGCAACCTTAAAACAGTGTTAGAAAACTCTAGCCATACAGGCTCACTTATTCCAAATATATTCACTTATTCCATTTGGACAGTAGACTGGCCCCGAGACACTAAGTCAACCGAGCTCCAGCAGTCTGACTGTCAGTGTGATTGACCCCGAGACACTTGATCAACCGAGCTACAGCAATCACACTCCCAAATCATACCTCACACATCAATTAATCAAATCCAATCAACATCCACAATTGGTTTAGTAATATAGCCTAAATGCTATCAGCGTACCGGTACGTACTCGGTCATAGTGCTGCCCACTAGGTAGCACGTTCTATTGATATCCTTCATCAAAATATAAAACATACATTCATAAAAATAAATGATGCATGAATTTAAATATAATAGCAATAATAACCATATATATATACTAGAAATATACCAAAAGTAAACCAGGTATATTTCGAGTATATATACGTCAAATAAATCCCATTAAATTACAAAATAAACTAGAAATATACTTAAAAAAAATTTTAAACATAATTCATTAATAAAACATGCATATAGTTTAGAATATACGAAAAATAAACCAAAAGTAAACTAAAATAAACTCAAGTACTAATTAATACCATTATGCATTTTTAGTCAAAATAAAACATAAATTTCTAAAATCATGCACCTTATAGCATATATATATATATATAATAGTAACTCATAATTATTGCGCTCCTTGAGATGGGTCCGATGGGCCTGGTCCACTAGGCCTCAGTCTTGGTGCAACTAAACAAATAAAAAATGACATGAATCAGAACAAATCTAATAGAAGTTCTAAAGACTCGATCTAGAATACTAGAGACAGAATTAGGATTAGAACTTGACCGGACATCACATTTTATGAGAATTCTATCGAAAATCCAATAGAAACCTCCCCTGTTGTCACGACCCAAAACAGGGGCCATGATCGGTGCTAGGGAATGGGAATTCTTTGGAATCCGGAACCCGTAGCAAGCCTAAAAATACAATAAAACATGCAATATTAATAACAATATATAATGCAGCGAAAATAAAAATCATAAATATCACAATAACATTTGCACCAACTGGATTTAAATTAAATACTCATCTCATATATATATATATAAACTCTTTTAATACAAATCCAGTTCAAATATAATACAACATCTCTTAAATAATTTAATGACTACTGCAGTGTCTACATAAAATAAAACTCAAGACTCAGAGAAGCAGTTTACATAAAGAATTCGGGGTGGAAGAAATCCGGCGTAAAGGCCTACTACTGAGGTCTGAGGAAGATGACTCTCCTGAAAAAAATTAGTCAACGGAGGGGAGTCAGACCTCACTGAGTGAATTACTATAGTATATATACATGCATACTAAATGACAATGCATACAATCAACAATATATATCTAATATGTATATATACAGGCAAATACACACAGATGCTGAAAAATCATTTAATATATATTTTACTGAAAATCATCGTTTATGAAGGATCACATAGAATCCTATAATATCACAACCTCGAGAATAGTATTAGACAACACTCTAGCCACACAGGCTCACTTATTCCAAATATATCCACTTAATCCACTTAGACAGTAGACTGACCCCGAGACACTAAGTCAACCGAGCTCCAGCAATCACACCTCCAAACCATATCTCACACATCAAATAATCATATCAACTCGTAAAAATATCAATATATATATACAAAAATTATTAACACTGCATATTCAGAAATTAATTAATTAAATTATGAAATTGTGTTTTATGATAATTATAGGTATTGAAATGAATTATAGGAATTTATTTGGAATTTTTATGAATTTCTATGTATTTATTTTGATTATTTAGGTTTATGGAATTATTGAAAAATTAGGTTAATTATGTTTTTAATTGAAATTAATTAGTTAATTGAGTTTAATTATTGATATTATTGATAAATATGTTGAGAAAATTAATTTTGGATAATTATACTATTTTTGGTGAATTTTTGGAGTAATTTTAGTATATTTATATATATAGGGGTATTTTGGTAATTTTATCCTAAATTGACAAAAAATGTAATTTAATTGGTTTTAATAGTTATTTAAGGTATAAAAATAATTTCTACAAATTATTTAGTATTTTTAACTAATTAAAACTATTTTTCGTGAATTATTTTCAATTATATATATAATATACGATTTTACTAATAAAATGAGTTTTTATCGGTTTTTAATGTGTTTAAAGGTTAATTATGTAATTTCTACATATTAAATGTATTTCTATGTTACAAGGGCATTTTTGGTATTTTCATAATATTTTATGATTGTGGACCCCCGGTCAATAGACTGTAGTTTGGAGTCCGATCAAGAGGTTATGGATGGATTATTGTGCCTGTGTTTCGATAGTGTGTTTCTTTGCAAGGTCGGCTCTACTCTTTGAGTAGAGAGATGTCTATATTTTACAAGGGAGGTTCTGTCGAATTTTTGGTAGAATTCTCATAAAACGTGATATCCGATCGAACCCTAATCCTGTTTCTGTGTTTAATATTCTATATCGAGTTCTAGGAATTTCTGTTAGGTTTATTCTGATTTCTGTCGTTATTGTTTGTTTAGTTGCGTCGAGACCGAGGCCTAGTGGACTAGGCCCGTCGGACCCATCTCGAGGAGCGCACTAAGTGTGAGTTACTATTTTATATATATGTGCTTTAGGATGCATAATTTTAGAAATATATGTTTTATTTTGATTAAATATGCATAAATAATGTGATTAGTATTTAAGTATATCTTTAGTTTTGTAATATCCCGTGTTTTTAATATTTTAATACTGCATTGGGATATACAGTGTTAATAATTTTTGTATATATATTACGATATTTTTACGAGTTGATATGTATTTAAAACCTATTTTAATTATTGTGTATTATTTACAGTGCTTTACGTAAAATTTTTCCCGGGGACTTGCATTTTCGGGAAAATTTTCACGTAAATAATTTATTATTAATTATTTTAAATATATTTTCGGACTTGCATGAACTCATATGTATTTTTAAATTACTAAACACCATGTATGTGTGCAATATTTATTTAATTAGGGTTTAATATATATTACCCTAATATTTTATTATTTGTTTATTAATTTATTGTTATTTAATTGTTTTTATTTATTATTAAATTATTAAATATTAAATTATATGTGTGGATGTGAATTTTTTCAAATATTTTATTAAAATTTTTATTATTTTTCTTTTTCTTTTTTATTTTTCTTTTCTTTTCTTTTCTTTTTCTTCTTCTTCTTCTTCTTCTCCTCCCCCGCGCCCGACCACTCCCTCACCACCAACCACCGTCTATCACACCGTTCCCCTACCATCGGTGTGCCTCCCGGCTTGCCACCGTCGTCCCCAGTCGTTCCCCACCGCCAGCAGCCTCCTTCCCCGGCGCCAGCAGCCTCTTTTCTTCTTTTGGCCGAAACTTCTTCTCCTCGCCGTCGACGACGATTTCGGCCACCATTTTCGACATCGCCAGTCTCTTTCTTCTCCTTGAGCACCGATGAGTGTGATTCTAGCTTTGGTTTGAGCTTAAATGGTCTTGATTTGCTTAGGTTTTGAATTTTTAATTTCGGCCATATTAGGGTTTTTGATTTTTTTTGAGCTTTGAATTGATTGATTCATGAAAACTCCCTTCACAAATATTGTTCCTAGTAGCTTAATCTACATGTATATATTTTTTTGGAATTTTTTGAGATTATTTTTATTTTTGGGTATTTTTGAATATTTTAATATTATTTTCTAATTTTCGGAAATTAATTAAATAAATTATGAAATTGTGTTTTATGGTTAAATTAGGTGTTGAAATTAATTACAGGAATTTATTTGGAATTTTTATGAATTTCTAAGTATTTATTTTGAATTATTGAAGTTTATGTAATTTTGGGAAATTAGGGTTAATTGTGTTTTTAATTTGAAATTAATTGGATAATTGAGTTTAATTATTGATATTATTGATAAATATGTTGATAAAATTAATTTTGGATAATTATACTATTTTTGGTGAATTTTTGAAGTAATTTTAGTATATTTATATATAAAGGGGTATTTTGGTAATTTTACCCTAAAATTGGCTAAAAATGTAATTTAATTGGTTTTAATAGTTATTTAAGGTATAAAAATGATTTCTACAAATTATTTAGTATTTTTAACTAATTAAAACTATTTTTCGTGAATTATTTTCAATTATATATATAAAATACGATTTTTCTAATAAAATGAGTTTTTATCGATTTTTACTGTGTTTAAAGGTTAATTATGTAATTTCTACCTATAAAATGTATTTCTATGTTATAAGGGTATTTTTGGTATTTCTTGAATTATTCTGTGTTTGTGGACCCCGGTCGGTAGACTGTAGTTTGGAGTCTGACAGAGGGGTTGTGGTTGAGTGTTAAGCTTGTTTTTTAAAGTGTGTTTCTTTGCAGGGTCGGCTCTACTCTTTTGAGTAGAGAGATGTCCATTTTACAAGGGAGGTTCTATCGAATTTTTGGTAGAATTCTCGTAAAACGTGATATCCGGTCGAGCCCTAATTCTGTTTCTGTGTTAAATACTCTAGATCGAATTCTAGGATTTCTGTTAGGTTTATTCTGATGTCTATTATTTATTATTTGTTTAGTTGCGTCGAGACCGAGGGCTAGTGGACCAGGCCGTCGGACCCATCTCGTGGAGCGCACTAAGGTGAGTTACTATTTTATATATATGTGTTTTAGGGTGTATGTTTTAGAAAAGTATGCATGAATGATCTAAGTATTACTTAGATTTACTTTTGGTATACTTTCGGTATATTTTGGTATATTTTCAACTATATGCATGTTTTATAACTAAATTATTCTTAAAAATGTTTTTATGTATATTTTAGTTTATTTTGTAATTGTATTGGATTTATTCGACGTATATATACTCGAAATATACTTGGTTTATTTTTGGTATATTACTAGTATATATACGGTTTATGTTGTTATTTTATTTAAATTCATGTATCATTTATTTTTATGAATGGATGTTTTATATTTATTAATGAAGGATATCAATAGAACATGCTACCTAGTGGGCAGCACTAGGACCGAGTACGTACCGGTACGATGATAGATTGTAGATTGAATTACTAACTTATTTATGGATGTTGATTTGGGATGGATTGATTTATATGATGTGAGATATGATAGATGGTGTGATTACTGGAGCTCGGTTGACCAAGTGTCTCGGGGCCAATCACACTGGCAGTCAGACTGCTGGAGCTCGGTTGACTTAGTGTCTCGGGGCCAGTCTACTGTCTAAATGGATAAATGGATATATTTGGATTAAGTGAGCCTGTATGGCTAGAGTGTTGTCTAACACTATTTCCGAGGTTGCGATATCATAGGGTTCTATGTGATCCTTCATAAACTGTGATTTTCAATACAAATATATAAAAATGATTTTTCTGCATCTGTGTGAATTTGCATGTATATATTTACATATTATATATATATTGTTGATTGCATGCATTGTCATTTAGTATGCATGTATATATATTATAGTAATTCACTCAGTGAGGTCTGACTCCACTCCGTTGACAATTTTACAGGAGAGTCAACATCTTCAGACCTCAATAGCAGGCATGTACGCCGGATTTCTTCCGCCCCGGCTTCTTTGTGTAAACTGCTTACTTGAGTCTTATTTTTATAATCTAGACACTGCAGTTGTTGTAAATTAATTATGAGATATTATGTATTTTATTTTTGCGAGATGCATTTTTAAGAAACTGAACTGGATTGTATTAAAAAGATTTTATATATATGTGATGAGTTGAGATTTAAATTAAATCCAATTAATGAAATTGTTATTATGATATTTATGATTTTTATTTTCGTTGCATTATATATTATTATTATTATTGCATGTTTATTTTATTTTTAGGCTTGCTACGGGTTCCGGATTCGAAAGAATTCCCGTTCCCTGGTGCCGGTCATGGCCCCTGTTTTGGGTCGTGAAAAGTTTATTTTTGGTTTATTTTTTGGTATATATTAAATTATATGCATGTTTTATTAATAAATTATATTTAAAATGTTTTTAAATATATTTCTAGCTTAATTTGTAATTTGATTGGATTTATTTGACGTATATATACTCGAGATATACCTGGTTTACTTTTGGGTATATTTCCAGTATATATATGGTTTATATTGTTATTTTATTTAAATTCATGCATCATTTAATTGTGAATGAATGTTTTATATTTATAATGAAGAATATCAAGAGAACGTGCTACCTAGTGGGCAGTACTAGGACCGAGTGCGTACCAATACGCTTATAGCATTTAGGCTATATTACTAACCACTTGTGGATATTGATTGGTTATGATTATCTGATGTGTGATGTGAATTGGGAGTGTGATTGCTGGAGCTCGGTTGATCAAGTGTCTCAGGGCCAATCACACTAACAGTCAGACTGCTGGAGCTCGATTGACTTAGTGTCTCGGGGCCAGTCTACTGTCCCAATGGAATAAGTGAATATATTTGGAATAAGTGAGCCTGTATGGCTAGAGTGTTGTCTAACACTATTTTGAGGTTGCAATTTGCTAGAGTTCTATTTGATCCTCCATAAACTATGAATTTCAGTAAAAATATACAAAAGGATTTTATTGCATATGTGTGCAATTGCCTATATATATACATATTAGATATATACTGTTGATTGTGTGCATTATCATTTAGTATGCATGTATATATATTATAGTAATTCACTCAGTGAGGTCTGACTCCCCTCCGTTGACTAATTATTTTTCAGGAGAGTCATTGTAATATCCCGTATTTTTTTTTAAATATTTTTACACTGTACCGGGATATACAGTGTTAATAATTTTGTATATATACTATGATATTTTACGAGTTGATGTGTATTTAAAACCTATTTTAATTATTGTGTATTATTTAAAGTCCTTTACGTAAAATTTTTTCGGGGACTTGCATTTTCGGGGAAATTTTCACGTAAATATTTTATTATTATTATTTTAAATATATTTACGGACTTGCATGAACTCATATGTATTTTTAAATTACTAAATAAAGCCTATGTGTGTATATATTTATTTAATTAGGGTTTAATTTATTACCCTAATATTTTATTATTTATTTATTAATTTTATTGTATTTAATTATTTTATTTATTATTAAATTGTAAATTATTATAATAATGTGTGGTGTGAGATTTTTCCCAAATATTTTATTTAAAATTATTTTTTTCTTTTCTTTTTCTTTTTTCTTTTTTCTTTTTCTTTTTCTTTTTCTTTTCTTTTCCTTTCCTTTTCTTTTCTTCTTCTTCCTTCCCGAGCCCGATCCTTCTCCCCTCCCCACTGCAACTTCTGACCACCTACCATCAGTGTGCCACCAACAGCTCCGCCTTCCCCAGCCAACTACTCCGCCGCCCCTAGCTTCTTCCCCGGCGCTGGCTAGCCCCCATTTTCCCCATTTTGGCTGAAACTTCCCTCCTCGTCGTTAACCAACTTTTCGGCCACCATTTTTGACACCGCCAGTCTCTTTCTTCTCCTTCAGCTCCGTTGAGTGTGATTCTAGCTTTGGTTTGAGCTAAAATGGTCTAGATTTGCTTAGGTTTCGAATTTTTCCAATTCGGCCATATTAGGGTTTTTTATTTTTTTGAGCTTTGAATTGATTGATTCATGAAAAATCCCTTCACAAATGTTGATCCTAGTAGCTTAATCTACATGTATATATTTTTTTGGAATTTTTGGAGATTTTTTGGATTTTTGGGTTTTTTTTGAATATTTTAATATTATTTTCTAATTTTCGGAAATCAATTATTTAAATTATGAAATTGTGTTTTATGGTTAAATTAGGTGTTGAAATGAATTATAGGAATTTATTTGGAATTTTTATGAATTTCTAAGTATTTATTTTGAATTATTTGAGTTTATGTAATTTTTGGGAAAATTAGAGTTAATTATGTTTTTAATTGAATTTAATTGGTTAATTGAGTTTAATTATTAATATTATTGATAAATATGTTGAGAAAATTAATTTTGGATAATTGTATAATTTTTGGTGAATTTTTGAAGTAATTATAGTATATTTATATATATAGGGGTATTTTGGTAATTTTTACCCTAAATTGGCTAAAAATGTAATTAATTGGTTTTAATAGTTATTTAAGGTATAAAAATGATTTCTCCAAATTATTTAGTATTTTTAACTAATTAAAACTATTTTTCATGAATTATTTTCAATTATGTATATAATATACGGTTTTACTAATAAAATGAGGTTTTTATTAGTTTTTACAGTGTTTTAAGGTTAATTATGTAATTTCTACGTATAAAATGTATTTCTATGATATAAGGATATTTTTTTGGTATTTCTAAATTGTTCTGTGTTTGTGGACCCCGGTCGGTGGACTGTAGTTTGAAGTCCGACCGTGGGATTTTAATTGTGCTCTGTGTAGTTTTTTGAAGTGTATTTCTTTGCAGGGTCAGCTCTACTCTTTTGAGTAGAGAGATTGTCCGTTTTACAGGGGAGGTCTACCGGATTTTCGGTAGGATTCTCGTAAAACGTGATATCCGGTCGAACCCTGATATCAATTCTATGTTTAATACTCTAGATCGAATTCTAGGATTTCTGTTAGGTTTATTCTGATGTTGGTTATTTATTGCTTGTTTAGTTGCGTTGAGACCGAGGTCTAGTGGACCAGGCCCATCGGACCCATCTCGAGGAGCGCACTAATTTGTGAGTTGCTATTATATATATATATATGCTTAGGATGCATGATTTAGAAATGCAGGTTTTTATTTTGATTAAATATGCATAAATAATTTGATGATTACTTAAGTTTCTATTTAGTTTATTTTTAGTTTATTTTTGGTATATATTAAATTATATGCATGTTTTGTTAATAAAATTATATTTAAAATGTTTTCAAATATATTTCTAGCTTAATTTATAATTGATTTAATTTATTTAACGTATATATACTCAAAATATATTCTTGTTTATTTTTGGTATATTTCCAGTATATATATGCGGTTTATATTGTTATTTTATTTAAATTCATGCATCATTTATTTGTGAATGGATGTTTTACATTTATTAATGAATGATATCAATAGAACGTGCTACCTAGTGGGCAATACTAGGACCGAGTACGTACCGGTGCGCTTATAGCATTAGGCTATATTACTAACTATTTGTGGATATTGATGGGATATGATTATTTGATGTGTGAGATATGGTTTGGAGAGGTGTGATTGTTGGAACTCGATTGACCAAGTGTCTCAGGGCCAATCACACTAGCAGTCAGACTGCTGGAGCTCAGTTGACTTAGTGTCTCGAGGCCAGTCTACTGTCTAAATGGATTAAGTGGACATATTTGGAATAAGTGAGCCTGTATGGCTAGAGTGTTTTCTAACACTGTTTTTGAGGTTGCGATATTATAGGGTTCTATTTGATCCTTCATAAACGATGATTTTCAATGAAATATATATAAAATGATTTTATTGCATCTGTGTGTAATTGCCTGTATATATACATATTAGATATATACTGTTCATTGTATGCATTATCATTTAGTGTGCATGTATATATATTATAGTAATTCACTCAGTAAGGTCTGACTCCCCTCCGTTGACTAATTTTTCAGGAGAGTCATCATCTTCAGACCTCAGCAGCAGGCCTGTACGTCGGATTTCTTTCGCCCCGGCTTCTTTATGTAAACTACTTCTCTGAGTCTTGGGTTTACTTTATCTAGACACTGCAGTAGTCATTAAATATTTAAAGAGATGTTGTAATATAATTGAACTAGATTTGTATAAAGATTTATATATATGAGATGAGTATTAAATTTAAATCTGTGGTGGATTGTTATTGTGATATTTATGATTTTTGATTTTTTTTCCGCTACATTATATATTGCTATTACTATTGCATGTTTTATTTTATTTTTAGGCTTGCTACGGGTTCCGAATTCGAAAGAATTCCCGTTCCCTAGCGCCGGTCATGGCCCCTGTTTTGGGTCGTGACAAAGTTGGTATCAGAGTGGAGTTCTGTGTCAGGGCTTAGTGATGTGAGTTGTGGCCCTAGTTTTTAAGTTGTGTTTTCTGTTGAACTACTGCAATGAATTAGGTTCGAGTATGTCTTGATAAGTATTCCTTGATTTAGTTTTCAGCGTTATTCCTCCGTTGTCTGTTTGTCTGAATATTTTTGTTTGTGTTTTCAGTATGAGGAGGCGAGCGCGTGTCGCTCCACCGATCGTTGAGGCCGAGGATGATGAGTCTTTTCAGGATGAGGTTTTACCTCCTGAGCAGCCAGTTAGACATAGAGGTCATGGCAGAGGTAGACCTCGAGGAGCAGCAGGTCACCGTAGGCAGAGAGAGTTACAGGACGAGGAGCTTGTTGAGCCTGAATTTGATGTTCTTGTTCCTCCAGTTGTTCAGCCTGTTCAGCCTGCCTATCAGCAGCGTATGTCTGACCCTGAGGCAGCTTTGTTCTATGCCCGAGTTGGCAGGATTGCATTTGATGGTACTTTCGATCCATTAGATTTTCTGCATGCGATCGAGAATAGGACTCGGACTGCTCACACCGAGTACCAGCGGATCATGATCGTCGAGCTGTCTGTCGAGGGACCAGCCCTAGACTTGTTTATTCAGATGATCCAGCCCTATATGATGATGATGAACTAGGCTCACTTCAGAGAGCGGTTTATAAGGAGATTCTATCCAGAGCCTCTCCGTATGAGTTATCGTCTCCGGTTGACCAGCATTTCTCATGGTGATCGATCAGTAGAGGAGTACACCCGAGAGTTTCTTCGGCTAGGTAGATATGCAGAGGATCTGATGCGAGATTAGTATTTTGCGATCACTACCTACATTACTGGTTTGGGTTCAGCTTTTGCTAATATGCCTACAGCAGGCCTTACTCTGGAGTCTATGATTGAGTTGGCCAAGGAGATTGAGCTGAGGCTAGTTATGCAAGGAGCGATGCCTGATTACTACCAGCTGGGAGTTCAGTCGAGTGGATTGCAGACTACACCGTACTCTAGTTTTCATGTTGGTTCGAGTAGTCAGCAGTGAGGTCCGACTCAGCAGAGTCAGAGGCGAGCAGCAGCGAGTGCATCGGAGCAGTAGACATGGCCGTGGAGGTCAGCGTAGACTGTTCAGATTTGGGTTAGGTGCTTCAAGTAGCATTAGTGGTCGTAGTTCTGGATCAGCTGCCAGTGTTTGCCAGACCTGCAGTAGAGTCCATCAGGGACCATGTTATCTGACACCACTGACATGCTTCAGATGCGGGCAGATAGGAAATTTTGCCAGGTTGTGTCCTTATTCCGGGTATCAACAGTAGCAGATTTTGTGATTCCCATAGCAATCGATTGCAAGTGCTGCACCCGTGCCATTTCAGTTACCACCAGCCCAGCATCAGAGTTCCACTCAGTTTGTTCCACAGCAGAGTCGTGGTAGAGGTACTAGAGGAGGTACCAGAGGTGTTGGCCAGGCTTCTACCAGTCAGCAGGGAGGTCGAGGACAGGCCAAAGTTTTTCATCTCACTCAGCAGGATGCTCAGGCATCTAATGCAGTCGTGGCAGGTATTGTTTCTATTTGTTACCTGGATGCATGGGTTTTGTTTGATCCGGGTGCCACGCATTCATTTGTTTCTCCCGTTTTTGCTTCTAAATCTTGTTGGCAAGCTTCGAGGATGGCTTTTCCTTTATCCGTTACCACTCCTCTGAGCGATTCCTTGGACACCGATATTGTTCTTTCTGGTCGTCTAGTTCTCGTGGGAGATAGAGAATTACCCATTGATTTGATATTGTTGGATGTGATGGAGTTTGATGTTATTTTAGGAATGGATTGGTTATCTCAACACTATGCCGTGGTAGATTGCAGGAATAAAGAGGTGACTTTCAGAATTCCTGATGAAGTAGAGTTTAAGTTTGTGGGTGATAGGAGTTCAGCACCTCATAATCTTATTTTTGCTATTACGGCTAGGAAGTTATTGAGGAAAGGATGTCAAGGGTTTTGGGCATTGGTCAGGGATACTTCAGTGGAGAAGTTGTCACTCACAGATGTTCTTGTTGCTTGTGAGTTTCCTGATGTTTTTCCTGAGGAGTTACCAGGTCTACCACCTCATAGAGAGATTGAGTTCTGTATAGATGTGGCTCCGGGTACTACTCCTATATCTATGCCACCCTACAGAATGGCTCCTGTAGAGTTGAAAGAGTTGAAGGAGCAGTTGCAAGAGTCATTGGATAAAGGTTTCATCAGACCCAGTGTTTCTCCTTAGGATGCACCAGTCCTGTTTGTGAAGAAGAAGGATGGTACCCTAAGACTGTGCATTAACTACAGAGAACTGAATAAGATGACAGTGAAGAACAAGTATCCTCTCCCGAGGATAGATGATTTGTTTGATCAGCTATAGGTGCACAGTTCTTTTCTAAGATTGACTTGAGGTCGGGTTATCATCAGCTGCGGATTAGTGAAGTCGATGTTCCTAAGACAGTATTTTGCACGCGATATGGCCATTATGATTTTCTGGTGATGTCCTTTGGTTTGACTAATGCACCAGCAGCTTTTATGGACCTGATGAACAGGGTATTCAGACTGTATGTGGATCAATTTATGGTAGTCTTCATTGATGATATACTGGTTTATTCAAGGAGTATGGAGGAGCATGTATATCACTTGAGGATTGTACTACAGACACTGAGAGATCATCAGCTTTATGCTAAATTCTCGAAGTGTGATTTTTGGATGGAGAGTGTTTCTTTTCTTGGACACGTAGTGTCTAAAGAAGGTATTCAGGTTGATCCACAGAAGATTGAGGCAGTATCTGAGTGGCCTAGACTTACTTCTGTTACAGAGATTCGAAGTTTTCTGGGTTTAGCCGGGTATTATAGGCGGTTTGTGCAGGATTTTTCCAGAATTACAGCCCCTATGACTCGCTTAACTCAGAAGAATGTTAGATTTTAGTGGTCAGAAGCTTGTGAGAATAGTTTTCAGTTGTTGAAGGAGAAGTTGACCACAACGCCAGTGTTAGCTTTACCTAATAGTGTGGACAAGTTCACAGTTTACTGTGATGCCTCTAGAATTGGTCTTGGTTATGTGTTGATGCAGAATGGAAGGGTGATAGCCTATGCTTCGAGGTAGTTGAAGAAGCATGAGCATAACTATCCTACACATGATCTTGAGATGGCTGTAGTGATCTTTGCTTTGAAGATCTGGAGACATTATTTATACGGGGTGACTTGTGAGATATTTACTGATCACAAGAGCCTTAAGTACATTTTCCAGCAGTGAGATCTGAATCTAAGGCAGAGAAGATGGTTGGAATTGTTGAAGGATTATGATTGCGAGATCTTATATCATCCGGGTAAAGCTAATGTGGTAGCAGATGCCTTGAGTAGGAAGTCCTCAGGCAGTCTTGCTCACATCAGTGTTGAGAGGAGACCCTTGATCCAGGAGTTGCATCTGTTGGTGGATCAAGGTCTGATGATGAAGATTAGTAGATCAGGTGAACTGCTAGCTCAATTTAAAGTACGATCTGTACTGAGGGATAGGATTAAAGCAGCTCAGAGCCGAGATCCTATTCTAGAAGAGCTTGCAGAGAATGTTCGAGCAAGGAAGTTCACTGATTTCACACTCGATGATGATGGTGTGTTGTGGATCAGTGGTAGATTGTGTGTTCCTGATGTAGATGATTTGAGAGAAGAGATCCTAGAGGAAGCACACTCTACAGCTTACAGCGTTCATCCAGGTGTTACTAAGATGTACCACAGTATCAGAGATCTATACTGGTGGGATGGATTGAAGAAGGATGTCGCTGATTATGTTGCGAAGTGCTTGACGTGTCAGCAAGTGAAAGTCGAACATCAGAAGCCTTCTGGGAAGCTTCAGCCTCTTCCTATTCCCGAGTGGAAGTGGGAAAGGATAGCTATGGATTTTGTGGTCGGTTTACCTCGTTCTAAGGATGGATACGATTCTATTTGGGTGATTGTAGACAGGTTGATGAAGTTTATACATTTCCTAGCTGTGAAAGCCACTTATTCAGTTGCTAGATTGGCGAAGTTGTATGTGAAGCATATTGTGTGCCTTCATGGAGTACCTGTGTCCATTGTGTCAGATAGAGGTTCGGTGTTTACTTCTCATTTTTGGCAGAAGTTGCAGGAAGCGATGGGCACTAGGTTGGATTTTAGTACTGGTTTTCATCCTCAGACAGATGGCCAATCTGAGAGGACGATCCAGACATTGGAAGATATGTTGAGGATGTGTGTCTTGCATTTGGGAGGTAGCTGGGATGATCATTTGCCACTCGTTGAGTTTGCATATAATAACAGCTACCATAGTAGTATTGGCATGGCACCATATGAGGCGTTGTATGGAAGGAAGTGTAGATCCCCTCTGAGTTGGGATGAGATTGGTGAGAGAACTTTGATTGGACCTGAGATGGTTCAGGATGCTGTAGAGAAAGTCGTCGTGATCAAGCGCAGACTAGAGACCGCAGTTAGTAGACAGAAGAGTTATGCGGATCCTAGGCGCAGAGATATGGAGATTCAGGTTGGAGGTTTCATTTTTCTAAAAGTATCTCCGATGAAGGGTGTGATGAGATTTCGCAGGAAGGGTAAGTTAGCACCGAGATATATTGGACCGTTTGAGATTCTGGAGAGAGTTGGCACTGTTGCATATCGGTTGGATTTGCCTCCAAGTGTGTCACAAGTGCATCCAGTATTTCATATCTCGATGTTGAGGAAGTATATCTCAGACCCTTCACACGTGTTGCAACCCGACAATGTAGAAGTGAGTGAAGATTTGACGTTTGTGGAAGAACCTGTGGCGATCGTAGATTATCATGTTCGACAGTTGCGTTAGAAATAGATTCCGATGGTCAAGGTTCTGTGGCATAGCAACAGAGTCGAGGAGCATACATGGGAGACTGAAGCTGAGATGCGAGCTTCTTACCCGTATCTCTTCCCTTCCTGATTCTGTAATCTTTTCTTTCTAGAATTCGGGGACGAATTCTTGTAAGGGGGGAAGACTGTAATATCCTGTATTTTTTTTAAATATTTTTACATTGTACCGAGATATACAGTGTTAATAATTTTGTATATATATTATGATATTTTACGAGTTGATGTGTATTTAAAACCTATTTTAATTATTGTGTATTATTTAAAGTCCTTTACGTAAAATTTTTTCGGGACTTGCATGAACTCATACGTATTTTTAAATTACTAAATAAAGCCTATGTGTGTATATATTTATTTAATTAGGGTTTAATTTATTACCGTAATATTTTATTATTTATTTATTAATTTTATTGTTATTTAAATATTTTATTTATTATTAAATTGTAAATTATCATAACAATGTGTGGTGTGAGATTTTTTCCAAATATTTTATTTAAAATTATTTTTTTTTCTTTTCCTTTTCTTTTTTCTTTTTTTCTTTTTCTTTTTCTTTTCTTTTCCTTTCCTTTTCTTTTCTTCTTCTTCCTTCCCGAGCCCGATCCTTCTCCCCTCCCGCTGCAACTTCCGACCACCTACCGTCGGTGTGCCGCCAGCAGCTCCACCTTCCCCAGCCAGCTGCTCCGCCGCCCCTAGCTTCTTCCCCGGCGCCGGCTAGCCCCCATTTTCCCCATTTTGGCCGAAACTTCCCTCCTCGCCATTCACTAACTTTTTGGCCACCATTTTTGACACCACTGGTCTCTTTCTTCTCCTTCAGCTCCGGTGAGTGTGATTCTAGCTTTGGTTTGAGCTAAAATGGTCTATATTTGCTTAGGTTTTGAATTTTCCAATTCGACCATATTAGGGTTTTTGATTTTTTTGAGCTTTGAATTGATTGATTCATGAAAACTCCCTTCACAAATATTGATCCTAGTAGCTTAATCTACATGTATGAATTTTTGTGGAATTTTTGGAGATTTTTTGGATTTTTGGGTATTTTTGAATATTTTAATATTATTTTCTAATTTTTGGAAATTAATTATTTAAATTATGAAATTGTGTTTTATGGTTAAATTAGGTGTTGAAATGAATTATAGGAATTTATTTGGAATTTTTATGAATTTCTAAGTATTTATTTTGAATTATTTGAGTTTATGTAATTTTGGGAAAATTAGGGTTAATTATGTTTTTAATTGAATTTAATTGGTTAATTGAGTTTAATTATTAATATTATTGATAAATATGTTGAGAAAATTAATTTTGGATAATTTTATAATTTTTGGTGAATTTTTGAAGTAATTATAGTATATTTATATATATAGGGGTATTTTGGTAATTTTACCCTAAATTGGCTAAAAATATAATTTAATTGGTTTTAATAGTTATTTAAGGTATAAAAATGATTTCTAAAAATTATTTAGTATTTTTAACTAATTAAAACTATTTTTCGTGAATTATTTTCAATTATGTATATAATATACGGTTTTACTAATAAAATGAGTTTTTATTAGTTTTTACAGTGGTTTAAGGTTAATTATGTAATTTCTACATATAAAATGTATTTCTATGATATAAGGATATTTTTTTGGTATTTCTAAATTGTTATGTGTTTGTGGACCCCGGTCGGTGGACTGTAGTTTGGAGTCCGACCGTGGGATTTTGATTGTGCTCTGTGTAGTTTTTTGAAGTGTATTTCTTTGCAGGGTCGGCTCTACTCTTTTGAGTAGAGAGATGTCCGTTTTACAGGGGAGGTTCTACCGGATTTTCGGTAGGATTCTCGTAAAATGTGATATCCGGTCGAACCCTGATATCAATTCTATGTTTAATACTCTAGATCGAATTCTAGGATTTCTGTTAGGTTTATTCTGATGTTGGTTATTTATTGCCTGTTTAGTTGCGTCGAGACCTGTAATATCCCGTGTTTTTTTTTAAATATTTTTTACACTGTACCGGGATATGCAGTGTTAATAATTTCTGTATATTATATGATATTTTTACGAGTTAATATGTATTTAAAACCTATTTTAATTACTGTGTATTATTTACAGTGTTTTACGTAAAATTTTCCCGGGACTTGCATTTTCGGGGAAATTTTCACGTAAACAATGTATTATTAATTATTTTAAATGTATTTATGGACTTGCATGAACTCATGCGTATTTTTAAATTATTAAATAAAGCCCGTGTGTGTATATTTATTTAATGAGGGTTTATTATTTCCCTAATATTTTATTAATTATTTATTTGTTTTATTGTTAATTAATTAATTTTATTTAGTATAAATTATTAAAATATTAGATTTTTATGTGTGTGGTGTATATTTGATGTGTGTAATTTAATATTATTTTAATATATAGTATAAAGTATATATATATACATATATACATCAAAAATCAAAAGAATTGGAAAATTACCATTTTGCCCCCCCGAGTCTTCTTCTTCCTCCCGATCCTTCTCCTCGCCGTTCCGGTCGCTGCTACCGCCTTTTCTTCATCGTGGGTGTGCCACCGCCTTCCCCAACCATTTCCGCCGCCTGAGGTAGCCGTTTCCAGTGCCTGGAAGTTGATTTTGGCCGAAGAAGCCAAAAATCAATCCACCGTCGATCATGCCGATTCCGGCCACCGTTTTCGACACCACCGGTCTCTTTCTTCTCCTTGAGCTCCGGTGAGTGTGATTATAGCTTTGCTTTGAGCTAAAATGGTTTAGATTTGCTTAGGTTTCGATTTTTCAATTTCGGCCTATTAGGGTTTTCGATTTTTTTGAGCTTCGAATTGGATGATTCATGAAGAATTCCTTCAAAAATGTTGTTCCCAGTAGCTCAATCTACATGTATGAATTTTTGTAGAATTTTTGGAGATTGTTTGGATTTTTGGGTATTTTTTTGAATATTTTAATATTATTTTCTTATTTTCGGAAATTAATTATTTAAATTATGAAATTGGAGTTTATGGTTAAATTAGGTGTTGAAATGAATTATAGGAATTTATTTGGAATTTTTATGAATTTCTAAGTATTTATTTTGAATTATTGAAGTTTATGTGATTTTGAGAAATTAGGTTAAATGTGTTTTTATTTGAATTTAATTGGGTAATTAAGTTTAATTATTGATATTATTGATAAATATGTTGAGAAAATTAATTTTGGATAATTGTATAATTTTTGGTGAATTTTTGAAGTAATTATAGTATATTTATATATAGGGGTATTTTGGTAATTTTACCCTAAATTGTCTAAAAATGTAATTTAATTGGTTTTAATAATTATTTAAGGTATAAAAAATGATTTCTACAAAATCTTTGGTATTTTTAACTAATTAAAACAATTTTTCGTGAATTATTTTCAATTATATATATAATATACGATTTTACTAATAAAATGAGTTTTAATCGATTTTTACAATGTTTCAAGGTTAATTATGTAATTTCTACGTATAAAATGTAGTTCTGTGATTTAAGGATATTTTTGGTATATCTGGAATATGTTCTGTATTGTGGACCCCGGTCGGTAGATTGTAGTATCGAGTCCGACCGAGGGGTTGTGGATTGTGTTGAGCCTATTTTTTCAAAGTGTATTTCTTTGCAGGGTCGGCTCTACTCTTTTGAGTAGAGAGATGTCCGTTTTACAGGGGAGGTTCTGCCGAATTTTCGATAGAATTCTCGTAAAACGTGATGTCCAATCGAACCCTAATTTTTGATTCTGTGTTTAATACTCTAGATTGAATTCTAGGATTTCTGTTAGGTTTATTCTGATGTCTATTATTTATTGCTTGTTTAGTTGCGCCGAGACCAAGGGCTAGTGGACCAGGCCCGTCGGACCTATCTCGTGGAGCGCATTAGGTGAGTTACTATACTATATATATATGCTTAGGATGCATGATTTAGAAATGCATGTTTTATGTTGATTAAATATGCATAAATAATTTGATTATTTCTTAAGTTTATATTAAGTATATTTTCGGTTTATTTTTGGTATATATTAAGTTATATGCATGTTTTGTAAATAAAATATACTTAAAATGTTTTTTTAAATATATTTCCAGCTTAAGTTATAATTTGATTGGATTTATTTGACATATATATACTCGAATTATACCTAGTTTACGTTTGGTATATTTCTGGTATATATATGGATTATATTGTTATTTCATTAACATTCATGCATCATTTATTTTTGTGAATGAATGTTTTACATTATTAATGATGAAGGATATCAATAGAACGTGCTACCTAGTGGGCAGCACTAGGACCGAGTACGTACCGGTACGCCTATAGCTTTAGGCTATAATACTAACTAACTGTGGATATTGATTTGATGTGATTATTGATATGTGTGAGATGTGGTTTGGAGGTGTGATTGCTGGAGCTCGGTTGACCACGTGTCTCGGGGCCAGTCTACTGTCTAAATGGATTAAGTGGATATATTTGGTACAAGTGAGCCTGTGTGGCTAGAGTGTTGTCTAACACTATTTTCTGAGGTTGCGTTATTCTAGGGTTCTATGCGATCCTTCATAAACTGGGATTTTCGATAAAATATATAAAAATGATTTTTCTGCATCTGTGTTAAATTGTCTGTATATATATTAGATACACATATACTATTGATTGTATGCATTATCACTTAGTGTGTATGTATATATATTATAGTAATTCACTCAGTGAGGTCTGACTCCCCTCCGTTGACTATTTTTCAGGAGAGTCAACTTCTTCAGACCTCAGTAGCAGGTCGATACGCCGGATTTCTTCCGCCCCGGCTTCTTTATGTAAATTATCTACTTGAGTCTTATTTTATAATCTAGATACTGCAGTAGTTGTGAATTACAGTATTGGATTTCATGTATTTTATTTTAAAGAGATGTATTATGTTGAAACTGGATTTGTATTAAAGACTATATATATGTGATGAGATGAGTTTTGAATTAAATCCAGTGATGAAAATGATATTATGATATTATGATTTTTATTTCCGTTGCATATTATATTGTTATTGTTATTATTGCATGTTTATTTTATTTTTAGGCTTGCTACGGGTTCCGGATTCGAAAGAATTCCCGTTCCCTAGCGCCGGTCATGGCCCCTGTTTTGGGTCGTGACAAAATTGGTATCAGAGCGGAGTTCTGTGTCAGGGCTTAGTTATGTGAGTTATGGCCCTAGTTTTAAAGTTGTGATTTCTGTTGGACTACTGCAGTGTATTAGGTTCGAGTATGTCTTGATAAGTATTCCTTACTGTAGTTTTCTGCGTTATTCCTCCATTGTCTGTTTTGTCTGAATCTTTCAGTTTGTCTTTTCAGAATGAGGAGGCGAGCGCATGTCGCTCCACCGGTCGTTGAGGCCGAGGATGATGAGTCTTTTCAAGATGAGGTTTTACCTCCTGAGCAGCCAGTTAGACGTAGAGGTCGTGGCAGAGGTAGACCTCGAGGAGCGGCAGGTCGCCGTAAGCAGAGAGAGTTACAGGATGAGGAGCCTGTTGAGCCTGAGTTTGATGTTCTTGTTCCTCCAGTTGTTCAGCCTGTTTAGCCTGCCTATCAGCAGGGTATGTCTGACCCTGAGGCAGCTTTGTTCTATGCCCGAGTTGGCAGGATTGCTTTTGATGGTACTTTCGATCCATTAGATTTTCTGCATGCGATTGAGACTAGGACTCGGACTGCTCATACCGAGTACCAGCGGATCATGATCGTCGAGTTATCTGTCGAGGGACCAGCTCTAGATTGGTTCATTCAGATGATCCAGCCTTATATGATGACGATGACGTGGGCTCAGTTCCGAGAGCGATTCATGAGGAGATTCTGTCCAGAGCCTCTTCGTTTGAGTTATCGTCTTCGTCTGACCAGTATTTCTCATGGAGATCGATCTGTAGAGGAGTATACCCGAGAGTTTCTTCGATTGGGTAGATATGCTGAGGATCTGATGCGAGATCAGTATTTTGCGGTCACTACATACGTTACTGGTTTGGGTTCAGTTTTTGCTGGTATGCCTACAGCAGGTCTTACTCTTGAGTCTATGATTGAGCTAGCTAAGGAGATTGAGCTGAGACTAGTTAGGCAGGGAGCGATGCCTGATTATTACCAGCTAGGAGTTCAGTCGAGTGGATTGCAGGCTACTCCGTATTCGAGTTTTCATGTTGGATCGAGTAGTCAGCAGCGAGGTTCGACTCAGCAGAGTCAGAGACAGCAGCAGCGAGTGCATCGGAGCAGTAGACATGGTCGTGGAGGTCAGCGTAGATCGTTCAGATTTGGGTCAGGTGCTTCGAGCAGCAGCAGTGGTCGTAGTTCTGGATCAGCGGCCAGTGTTTGTCAGACTTGTGGTAGAGTCCATCAGGGACCGTGTTATCTGACACCGCTGACATGTTTCAGATGCGGGCAGACAGGATATTTTGCCAGATCGTGTCCTTATTCCGGGTATCAACAGCAGCAGATTCCACGATTCCCACAGCAGTCGATTGCTAGTGCAGCACCCGTGCCATTTTAGTTACCACCAGCCCAGCATCAGAGTTCCACTCAGTTTGTTCCACAGCAGAGTCATGGTGGAGGTACTAGAGGAGGTGCCAGAGGTGTTGGCCAGGCTTCTACCAATCAGCAGGGAGGTCGAGGTCAGGCCAGAGTTTTTCATCTGACTCAGCAGGATGTTCAAGCATCTAATGCAGTCGTGGCAAGTATTGTTTCTGTTTGTTACCTGGATGCATGGGTTTTGTTTGATCCGGGTGCCACGCATTCGTTTGTTTCTCCCATTTTTACTTCTAAATCTTGTTGGCAAGCTTCGAGGATGGCTTTTCCTTTGTCTGTTGCCACTCCTCTGAGCGATTCTTTGGACGCCGATATTGTTCTTTCTGGTTGTCCAGTTCTCGTGGGAGATAGAGAACTACCCGCTGATTTGATATTATTGGATGTGATGGAGTTTGATGTTATTCTGGGAATGGATTGGTTATCTCAGCACTTCGCCATGGTAGATTGCAAGAATAAGGAAGTGACTTTCAGAATTCCTAATGAAGTAGAGTTTAAGTTTGTTTGCGATAGGAGTTCAGCACCTCAGAATCTTATTTTCGCTATTATAGCTAGGAAGTTATTGAGGAAAGGTTGTCAGGGATATTTGGCATTGGTCAGGGATACGTCAGTGGAGAAGTTATCACTCACAGATGTTCCTGTTGCTTGTGAGTTTCCTGATGTTTTTCCCGAGGAGTTGCCAGGTTTACCACCTCATAGAGAGATTGAGTTCTGTATAGATATGGTTCCAGGTACTACTCCTATATCTATGCCACCTTATCGAATGGCTCCTGCAGAGTTGAGAGAGCTGAAGGAGCAGTTGCAAGAGTTATTGGATAAGGGTTTTATCAGACCTAGTGTTTCTCCTTGGGGTGCACCAGTCTTGTTTGTGAAGAAGAAGGATGGTACCCTGAGACTGTGCATTGACTACAGAGAGTTGAATAAGGTGATAGTGAAGAACAAGTATCCTCTCCCGAGGATAGATGATTTGTTTGATCAACTACAGGGTGCACAGTTCTTTTCTAAGGTTGACTTGAGGTCGGGTTATCATCAGCTGCGGATCAGTGA
Source organism: Mallotus nudiflorus (assembly GCA_947683625.1). Lineage (NCBI taxonomy): Eukaryota > Viridiplantae > Streptophyta > Magnoliopsida > Malpighiales > Euphorbiaceae > Mallotus > Mallotus nudiflorus. The sequence goes on from CANTUR010000764.1 coordinate 37,957, forward strand.
ATCCGATATTCCTAAGACAGCGTTTCGCACCAGATATGGTCATTATGAGTTTCTGGTGATATCTTTTGGTTTGACTAATGCACCAGTAGCTTTTATGGACCTAATGAACAGAGTATTCAGACCATATGTGGATCATTTTGTAGTAGTCTTCATTGATGATATACTGGTATATTCGAGGAGTATGGAAGAGCATGTATATCACTTGAGGATTGTACTACAGACACTGAGAGATCATCAGCTTTATGCTAAATTCTCGAAGTGTGATTTCTGGATGGAGATTGTTTCTTTTCTTGGACACATAGTGTCTAAAGAAGGTATTCAGGTTGATCCACAGAAGATTGAAGCAGTATCTGAATGGCCTAGACCTACTTCTGTTACGGAGATTCGGAGTTTTCTGGGTTTAGCCGGGTATTATAGGCGATTTGTGCAGGATTTTTCCAGGATAGCAGCCCCTATGATTCGCTTGACTCAGAAGAATGTTAGATTCGAGTGGTCAGAAGCTTATGAGAATAGTTTTCAGTTGTTGAAGGAGAAGTTGACCACAGCGCCAGTATTAGCTTTGCCTAATAGTGTGGATAAGTTCACAGTTTACTGTGATGCCTCTAGGATTGGTCTTGGTTGTGTGTTGATGTAGAATGGAAGGGTGATAGCCTATGCTTCGAGGCAGTTGAAGAAGCATGAGCAGAACTATCCCACACATGATCTTGAGATGGCTGCAGTGATTTTTGCTTTGAAGATCTGGAGACATTATTTGTACGGGGTGACTTGTGAGATATTTACTGATCACAAGAGCCTTAAGTACATTTTCCAGCAGCGAGATTTGAATTTGAGGCAGAGAAGATGGTTGGAATTGTTGAAGGATTATGATTGCGAGATTCTTTACCATCCGGGTAAAGCTAATGTTATAGCAGATGCCTTTAGTAGGAAGTCCTCAGGTAGTCTTGCTCACATCAGTGTTGAGAGGAGACCATTGATCCAGGAATTGCATCTATTGGTGGATCAAGGTCTGATGATGAAGATTAGTAGATCAGGTGGACTGTTAGCTCAATTTAGAGTATGATCTGTATTGAGAGATAGGATTAAAGCAGCTCAGAGCCGAGATCCTATTCTGGAAGAGCTTGCAAAGAATGTCAGAGCAGGGAAGTTCACTGATTTCACACTCGATGATGATGGTGTGTTGTGGATCAGTGGTAGATTATGTGTTCCTGACGTGGATGACTTGAGAGAGGAGATTTTAGAAGAAGCACATTCTACAGCCTACAGCGTTCATCCAGGTGTTACTAAGATGTACCACAGTATCAGAGATTTATACTGATGGGATGGATTGAAGAAGGATGTCGCTGATTATGTTGCTAAGTGCTTGACGTGTCAGCAAGTGAAAGCCGAACATCAGAAGCCTTCTGGGAAGCTTCAGCCTCTTCCTATTCCCGAGTGGAAGTGGGAAAGGATAACTATGGATTTTGTGGTCGGTTTACCTCGTTCGAAGGATGGATACGATTCCATCTGGGTGATTGTAGACAGATTGACGAAGTCTGCACATTTCTTGCCTGTGAAAGCCACATATTCAGTTGCTAGATTGGCGAAGTTGTATGTGAAGCATATTGTCTGCCTTCATGGAGTACCTGTGTCCATTGTGTCAAATAGAGGTTCGGTGTTTACTTCTCGTTTTTGGCAGAAGTTGCAGGAAGCGATGGGCACTAGGTTGGATTTTAGTACTGCTTTTCATCCTCAGACAGATGGCCAGTCTGAGAGGACGATCCAGACACTGGAAGATATGTTGAGGATGTGTGTCCTGGATTTGGGAGGTAGCTGGGATGATCATTTGTCGCTTGTTGAGTTTGCATATAATAACAGCTACCATAGCAGTATTGGCATGGCACCATACGAGGCGTTGTATGGAAGGAAGTGTAGATCCCCGTTGAGTTGGGATGAGATTGGTGAGAGAGCTTTGACTGGACCAGAGATGGTTCAGGATGCTGCAGAGAAAGTCGCCGTGATTAAGCGCAGATTAGTGACCGCAGTAAGCAGACAGGAGAGTTATACGGATCCTAGGCGCAGAGATGTGGAGTTTCAGGTTGGAGATTTTGTTTTCTGAAGGTATCTCCGATGAAGGGTGTGATGAGATTTGGCAGGAAGGGTAAGTTAGCACCGAGATATATTGGACCGTTTGAAATTCTGGGAGAGAGTTGGCACTGTTGCATATCGGTTGGATTTGCCTCCGAGTATGTCACAGGTGCATCCAGTATTTCATATCTCGATGTTGAGGAAGTATATCTCAGACCCTTCACACGTGTTGCAACCCGACAGTGTGGAAGTGAGTGAAGATTGACGTTTGTGGAAGAACCTGTGGCGATCGTAGATTATCAAGTTCGACAGTTGCGATCGAAGCAGATTCCGATGGTCAAGGTTCTGTGGCGTAGCGACAGAGTTGAAGAGCATACGTGGGAGACTGAAGCTGAGATGCGAGCTTCTTACCCGTATCTCTTTCCTTCCTGATTCTGTAATCTTGTTTTTTTTGGAATTCGGGGATGAATTCTTGTAAGGGGGGGAAGACTGTAATATCCCGTGTTTTTTTTAAAATATTTTTTTACACTATACCGGGATATGCAGTGTTAATAATTTCTGTATATTATATGATATTTTTACGAGTTAATATGTATTTAAAACCTATTTTAATTACTGTGTATTATTTACAGTGTTTTACGTAAAATTTTCCGGGACTTGCATTTTCGGGGAAATTTTCACGTAAACAATGTATTATTAATTATTTTAAATGTATTTACGGACTTGCATGAACTCATGCGTATTTTTAAATTATTAAATAAAGCCTGTGTGTGTATATTTATTTAATTAGGGTTTATTATTTCCCTAATATTTTATTAATTATTTATTTGTTTTATTGTTAATTAATTAATTTTATTTAGTATAAATTATTAAAATATTAGATTTTTATGTGTGTGGTGTATATTTGATGTGTGTAATTTAATATTATTTTAATATATAGTATAAAGTATATATATATACATATATACATCAAAAATCAAAAGAATGGGAAAATTACCATTTTGCCCCCCCCGAGTCTTCTTCTTCCTCCCGATCCTTCTCCTCGCCGTTCCGGTCGTTGCTACCGCCATTTCTTCACCATGGGTGTGCCGTCCGGTGTGCCACCGCCTTCCCCAACCATTTTCGCCGCCTGAGGTAGCCGTTTCCAGCGTCTGGAAGTTGATTTTGGCCGGAGAAGCCAAAAATCGATCCACCGTCGATCATGCCAATTCCGGCCACCGTTTTCGACACCGCTGGTCTCTTTCTTCTCCTTGAGCTCCGGTGAGTGCGATTATAGCTTTGCTTTGAGCTAAAATGGTTTAGATTTGCTTAGGTTTCGATTTTTCAATTTCGGCCTATTAGGGTTTCGATTTTTTTGAGCTTCGAATTGGATGATTCATGAAAAATTCCTTCACAAATGTTGTTCCCAGTAGCTCAATATACATGTATGAATTTTTGTAGAATTTTTGGAGATTGTTTGGATTTTTGGGTATTTTTTTAAATATTTTAATATTATTTTCTAATTTTCGGAAATTAATTATTTAAATTATGAAATTGGAGTTTATGGTTAAATTAGGTGTTGAAATGAATTATAGGAATTTATTTGGAATTTTTATGAATTTCTAAGTATTTATTTTGAATTATTGAAGTTTATGTGATTTTGAGAAATTAGGTTAAATGTGTTTTTATTTGAATTTAATTGGGTAATTAAGTTTAATTATTGATATTATTGATAAATATGTTGAGAAAATTAATTTTGGATAATTGTATAATTTTTGGTGAATTTTTGAAGTAATTATAGTATATTTATATATAGGGGTATTTTGGTAATTTTATCCTAAATTGTCTAAAAATGTAATTTAATTGGTTTTAATAATTATTTAAGGTATAAAAAATGATTTCTACAAAATATTTGGTATTTTTAACTAATTAAAACTATTTTTCGTGAATTATTTTCAATTATATATATAATATACGATTTTACTAATAAAATGAGTTTTAATCGATTTTTACAATGTTTCAAGGTTAATTATGTAATTTCTACGTATAAAATGTAGTTCTGTGATTTAAGGATATTTTTGGTGTATCTGGAATATGTTCTGTATTGTGGACCCCGGTCGGTAGATTGTAGTCTGGAGTCCGACCGAGGGATTGTGGATTGTGTTGAGCCTATTTTTTCAAAGTGTATTTCTTTGCAGGGTCAGCTCTACTCTTTTGAGTAGAGAGATGTCCATTTTACAGGGGAGGTTCTGCCGAATTTTTGGTAGAATTCTCGTATAACGTGATGTCCAGTCGAACCCTAATTTCCGATTCTGTGTTTAATACTCTAGATTGAATTCTAGGATTTCTGTTAGGTTTATTCTATGTCTATTATTTATTGCTTGTTTAGTTGCGCCGAGACCGAGGGCTAGTGGACCAGGCCCGTCGGACCTGTCTCGTGGAGCGCATTAGGTGAGTTACTATACTATATATATATGCTTAGGATGCATGATTTAGAAATGCATGTTTTATGTTGATTAAATATGCATAAATAATTTGATTATTTCTTAAGTTTATATTAAGTATATTTTCGGTTTATTTTTGGTATATATTAAGTTATATGCATGTTTTGTAAATAAAATATACTTAAAATGTTTTTTTTAAATATATTTCCAGCTTAAGTTATAATTTGATTGGATTTATTTGACATATATATACTCGAATTATACCTAGTTTACGTTTGGTATATTTCTGGTATATATATGGATTATATTGTTATTTCATTAACATTCATGCATCATTTATTTTTGTGAATGAATGTTTTACATTATTAATGATGAAGGATATCAATAGAATGTGCTACCTAGTGGGCAGCACTAGGACCGAGTACGTACCGGTACGCCTATAGCTTTAGTGTCACGACCCAAAACAGGGGCCATGACCGGCGCTAGGGAACGGGAATTCTTTCGAATCCGGAACCCGTAGCAAGCCTAAAAATAAAATAAAAATGCAATAATAACCATAAAAATATATAATATGCAGCGGAAAATAAAAATCATAAATATTACAATATCATCCATATCAACTGGATTTAATTCAAAACTCATCACATCGCATATATAATCTCATAAATGTATAATCTTATACAAATCCAGTTTTAACATAATACATCTCTTTAAAATAAAGTACATAAAATCCAATACTGTAATTTACAGCTACTGCAGTGTCTAGATAAAATAAATAAGACTCAAGTAGACAATTTACATAAAGAAGCCGGGGCGGAAGAAATCCGGCGTATCGACCTGCTACTGAGGTCTGAGGAAGTTGACTCTCCTGAAAAATAGTCAACGGAGGGGAGTCAGACCTCACTGAGTGAATTACTATAGTATATATACATACACTCTAAGTGATAATGCAAACAGTCAACAGTATATGAGTAATATGTATATATACAGGCAAGTTCATACAGATGCAGAAAAATCATTTTATATATTTTGTCTGAAAATCAACTTTTATGAAGGATCACATAGAACCCTAGAATATCGCAACTTCAGAAAAATAGTGTTAAACAACACTCTAGCCATACAGGCTCACTGATTCCAAATATATCCACTTAATCCATATGGACAGTAGACTGGCCCCGAGACACTAAGTCAACCGAGCTCCAGCAGTCTGACTGCCAGTGTGATTGGCCCCGAGACACTTGGTCAACCGAGCTCCAGCAATCACACCCACAAACCACATCTCACACATCCAATAATCATAATCAAATCGATATCCACAAATAGTCAGTAATAAAGCCTAAATACTATAGGCGTACCGGTACGTACTCGGTCCTAGTGCTGCCCACTAGGTAGCACGTTCTATTGATATCCTTCAGTAATAAATAATAAAACATTCATTCACAAATATAAATGATGCATGAATATTAATGAAATAGCAATATAAACCATATATATACTGGAAATATACCAAACGTAAACCAGGTATATTTGAGTATATATATACGTCAAATAAATTCAATCAAATCATGAATTAAACTAAAAATATATTTAAAAACATTTTAAATATATTTTATTAATAAAACATGTATATAATTTATTATATACCAAAAATATACCAAAAATATACTTGAATATAAATCATGTTATTTATGCATATTTAGTCAAAATAAAACATGCATTTTCTAAATCATGCATCCTAAGCATATATATATAATATAGTAACTTACCTAATGCGCTCCACGAGACAGGTCCGACGGGCCTGGTCCACTAACCCTCGGTCTCGGCGCAACTAAACAAGAAATAATTAATCGACATCAGAATAACCCTAACAGAAATCCTAGAATTAAATCTAGAGTATTCAACACAGAATCGGAAATTAGGGTTCGACTGGATATCACGTTTTACGATAATTCTACCGGAAATCCGGTAGAACCTCCCCTGTAAAACGGACATCTCTCTACTCAAAAGAGTAGAGCCGACCCTGCAAAGAAAATACACTTCAAAAATAAACACCACAATCAATCACAACCCCTCGATCGGACTCCAGACTACAATCTGTCGACCGGGGTCCACAAACACAGAATATATATTCAAATATACCAAAAATATCCTTAAATCATAAAAATACATTTCATACGTAGAAATTACATAATTAACCTTGAAACACTGTAAAAATCGATTAAAACTCATTTTATTAGAAAAACCGTATATTATATATATAATTGAAAATAATTCCCGGAAAATAGTTTTAATTAGTTAAAAATACCAAATATTTTGTAGAAATCATTTTTATACCTTAAATAAATATTAAAACCAATTAAATTACATTTTTAGACAATTTAGGGTAAAATTACCAAAATACCCCTATATATATATATATATATACCTAATTTACTTCAAAAATTCACCAAAAATCATACACTTATCCAAAATTAATTTTCTCAACATATTTATCAATAATATCAATAATTAAACTCAATTAACCAATTAAATTCAAATAAAAACACAATTAACTTAATTTTCCAAAATCACCTAAACTTCAATAATTAAAAATAAATACTTAGAAATTCATAAAAATTCCAAATAAATTTCTATAATTCATTTCAACACCTAATTCAACCATAAACTCCAATTTCATAATTTAAATAATTAATTTCCGAAAATTGGAAAATAATATTAAAATATTCAAAAATACCCAAAAATCCAAACAACCTCCAAAATTTCTGTAAAAATTCATACATGAAGATTAAACTACCAGGAACAACATTTGTGAAGGAAGTTTCCATGAATCATCCAAATCGAAGCTCAAAAAAATCGAAAACCAAAAGTGGCCGAAATATTCAACTCAAAACCTAAGCAATTCTAGACCATTTTAGCTCAAACCAAAGCTAGAATAACACTCACCGGAGCTCAAGGAGAAGATAGAGACCGGCGGTGTCGAAAACGGTGGCCGGATGAGGGAGAAACCACGGTGGCAAAAATGGTGGTCCGGCGGGCACCCACGGGAGAAGAAAGAAGAAGAAGAAGAAAAAGAAAAAGAAAGAAAAGAAAAGAGAAAAGAAAAGAAAAAGAAAGAAAAAGGAAAAGAAAAAGAAAAAAAAAAAGAAAAAAGAAAAAAAAATAATAAATTTTAATAAAATAATAAATTTTAATAATTTAATAATAAATAAAATAATCAAATAATAATAAATAAATAATAAAATATTAGGGTAATAATAAACCCTAATTAAATAAATATACACACACAGGCTTTATTTAATAATTTAAAAATATGTATGAGTTCATGCAAACCCGTAAATACATTTAAAATAATTAATAATACATTGTTTACGTGAAAATTTCCCCGAAAATGAAAGTCCCGGGAAAATTTTACGTAAAATACTGAAAATAATAGACAGTAATTAAAATAGGTTTAAAATACATATCAACTCATAAAAATATCGTATAAAATACAAAAATCACTGACACTGCATATCCCGGTACAGTGTAAAAATATTTTTTAAAATTACGGGATATTACAGTCTTCCCCCCTTACAGGAATTCGTCCCCGAATTCTAAAAACAAGATTACAAAATCAGGAAGGAAAGAGATACGGGTAAGAAGCTCGCATCTCAGCTTCAGTCTCCCACGTATGCTCTTCAACTCTGTCGCTACGCCACAAAATCTTGACCATCGGAATCTGCTTCGATCGCAACTGTCGAACTTGAAAATCTACGATCGCCACAGGTTCTTCCACAAATGTCAAATCTTCACTCACTTCCACACTGTCTGGTTGCAACACGTGTGAAGGATCTGAGATATACTTCCTCAACATCGAGATATGAAATACTGGATGCACCTGTGACATACTCGGAGGCAAATCCAACCGATATGCAACAGTGCCAATTCTCTCCAGAATCTCAAACGGTCCAATGTATCTCGGTGCTAACTTACCCTTCTTGCCAAATCTCATCACACCCTTCATCGGAGATACTTTCAGAAAAACGAAATCTCCAACCTGAAACTCCACATCTCTGTGCCTAGGATCCGCATAACTCTTCTGTCTGCTAACTGCGGTCTCTAACCTGCGCTTGATCACGGCGACTTTCTCTGCAGCATCTTGAACCATCTCTGGTCCAGTCAAAGCTCTCTCACCGATCTCATCCCAACTCAACGGGGATCTACACTTCCTTCCATACAACGCCTCATATGGTGCCATGCCAATACTGCTATGGTAGCTGTTATTATATGCAAACTCAACAAGCGACAAATGATCATCCCAGCTACCTCCCAAATCCAAGACACACATCCTCAACATATCTTCCAGTGTCTGGATCGTCCTCTCAGACTGACCATCTGTCTGAGGATGAAAAGCAGTACTAAAATCCAACCTAGTGCCCATCGCTTCCTGCAACTTCTGCCAGAAACGAGAAGTAAACACCGAACCTCTGTCTGACACAATGGACACAGGTACTCCATGAAGGCACACAATATGCTTCACATACAACTTCGCCAATCTAGCAACTGAATATGTGGCTTTCACAGGCAAGAAATGTGCAGACTTCGTCAATCTGTCTACAATCACCCAAATGGAATCGTATCCATCCTTCGAACGAGGTAAACCGACTACAAAATCCATAGCTATCCTTTCCCACTTCCACTCGGGAATAGGAAGAGGCTGAAGCTTCCCAGAAGGCTTCTGATGTTCGGCTTTCACTTGCTGACACGTCAAGCACTTAGCAACATAATCAGCAACATCCTTCTTCAATCCATCCCACCAGTATAGATCTCTGATACTGTGGTACATCTTAGTAACACCAGGATGAACGCTGTAAGCTATAGAATGTGCTTCCTCTAGGATCTCTTCTCTCAAATCATCCACATCAGGAACACACAATCTACCACTGATCCACAACACACCATCATCATCGAGTGTGAAATCAGTGAACTTCCCTGCTCTGACATTCTCTGCAAGCTCTTCCAGAATAGGATCTCGGCTCTGAGCTGCTTTAATCCTATCCCTTAGCACAGATCGTACTTTAAATTGAGCTAACAGTCCACCTGATCTACTGATCTTCATCATCAGACCTTGATCCACCATCAGATGCAACTCCTGGATCAATGGTCTCCTTTCCACACCAATGTGAGCAAGACTACCTGAGGACTTCCTACTCAAGGCATCTGCTACCACATTAGCTTTACCCGGATGGTAAAGAATCTCGCAATCATAATCCTTCAACAGTTCCAACCATCTCCTCTGCCTCAAATTCAAATCTCGCTGCTGGAAAATGTACTTAAGGCTCTTGTGATCAGTAAATATCTCACAAGTCACCCCGTACAAATAATGTCTCCAAATCTTCAAAGCAAAGATTACTGCAGCCATCTCCAGATCATGTGTAGGATAGTTCTGCTCATGCTTCTTCAACTGCCTCGAAGCATAGGCTATCACCCTTCCATCCTGCATCAACACACAACCAAGACCAATTCTAGAGGCATCACAGTAAACTGTGAACTTATCCACACTATTAGGCAAAGCTAATACTGGCGCTGTGGTCAACTTCTCCTTCAACAACTGAAAACTATTCTCACAAGCTTCTGACCACTCAAATCTAACATTCTTCTGAGTCAAGCGAGTCATAGGGGCTGCTATCCTGGAAAAATCCTGCACAAACCGCCTATAATACCCGGCTAAACCCAGAAAACTCCGAATCTCCGTGACAGAAGTAGGTCTAGGCCACTCAGATACTGCCTCAACCTTCTGTGGATCAACCTGAATACCTTCTTTAGACACTACGTGTCCAAGAAAAGAAACACTCTCCATCCAGAAATCACACTTCGAGAATTTAGCATAAAGCTGATGATCTCTCAGTGTCTGTAGTACAATCCTCAAGTGATATACGTGCTCTTCCATACTCCTCGAATATACTAGTATATCATCAATGAAGACTACTACAAACTGATCCACATACGGTTGGAATACTCTGTTCATCAGGTCCATAAAAGCTGCTGGTGCATTAGTCAAACCAAAAGACATCACCAGAAACTCATAATGACCATAACGAGTGCGGAACGCTGTCTTAGGAATATCAGCTTCACTGATCCGCAGCTGATGATAACCCGACCTCAAGTCGACCTTAGAAAAGAATTGTGCACCCTGGAGCTGATCAAACAAATCATCTATCCTCGGGAGAGGATACTTGTTCTTCACTGTCACCTTATTCAGCTCTCTATAGTCAATGCACAGTCTCAGGGTACCATCCTTCTTCTTCACAAACAAGACTGGTGCACCCCAAGGAGAAACACTAGGTCTGATAAAACCCTTCTCCAACAACTCTTGCAACTGCTCCTTCAACTCTCTCAACTCTGCAGGAGCCATACGATAGGGTGGCATAGATATAGGAGTAATACCTGGAACCACATCTATACAGAACTCAATCTCTCTATGAGGTGGTAAACCTGGCAACTCCTCGGGAAAAACATCAGGAAACTCACAAGCAACAGGAACATCTGTGAGTGACAACTTCTCCACTGACGTATCCCTAACCAATGCCAAAAACCCCTGACAACCTTTCCTCAACAACTTCCTAGCAGAAATAACAGAAATAAGATTCTGAGGTGCTGAACTCCTGTCACCAACAAACTTAAAATCTTCTTCACCAGGAATTCTAAAAGTCACCTCCTTATTCCTGCAATCAACCACGGCAAAGTGCTGAGACAACCAATCCATTCCCAAAATAACATCGAACTCCATCACATCCAACAAAATCAAATCAGCGGGTAATTCTCTATCTCCCACGAGAACTGGACAACCAGAAAGAACAATATCGGCGTCCAAAGAATCACTCAGAGGAGTGGCAACAGACAAAGGAAAAGCCATCCTCGAAGCTTGCCAACAAGATTTAGAAGCAAAAATAGGAGAAACAAACGAATGCGTGGCACCCGGATCAAACAAAACCAAAGCATCCAGGTAACAAACAGAAAGAATACCTGCCACGACTGCATTAGATGCCTGAGCATCCTGCTGAGTCAGATGAAAAACTCTGGCCTGGCCTCGACCTCCCTGCTGACTGGTAGAAGCCTGGCCAACACCTCTAGCACCTCCTCTAGTACCTCTACCACGACTCTGCTGTGGAACAAACTGAGTAGAACTCTGATGCTGGGCTGGTGGTAATTGAAATGGCACGGGCGCTGCACTAGCAATCGACTGCTGTGGGAATCGCGGAATCTGCTGCTGCTGATATCCGGGATAAGGACACGATCTGGCAAAATGTCCTGTCTGCCCGCATCTGAAACATGTCAGCGGTGTCAGATAACACGGTCCCTGATGGACTCTACCACAAGTCTGACAAACACTGGTCGCTGATCCAGAACTACGACCACTGCTGCTGCTCGAAGCACCTGATCCAAATCTGAATGATCTACGTTGACCTCCACGACCATGTCTACTGCTCCGATGCACTCGCTGCTGCTGTCTCTGACTCTGCTGAGTCGAACCTCGTTGCTGACTACTCGAACCAACATGAAAACTCGAATATGGAGTAGCCTGCGATCCACTCGACTGAACTCCCAACTGGTAATAATCAGGCATCGCTCCCTGCCTAACTAACCTCAGCTCAATCTCCTTAGCTAGCTCAATCATCGACTCGAGAGTAAGACCTGCTGTGGGCATACCAGCAAAAGCTGAACCCAAACCAGTAACATACGTAGTAACAGCGAAATACTGATCTCGCATCAGATCCTCAGCATATCTACCCAGACGAAGGAACTCTCGGGTATACTCCTCTACTGATCGATCTCCACGAGAAATACTGGTCAGACGAAGACGATAGCTCAAACGAAGAGGCTCTGGACAAAATCTCCTCATGAATCGCTCTCGAAACTGAGCCCATGTCATCGTCATCATATAAGTCTGGATCATCTGAATAAACCAATCCAAGGCTGATCCCTCGACAGACAACTCAACGATCATGATCCTCTGGTACTCGGTATGAGCAGTCCGAGTCCTAGTCTCAATCGCATGCAGAAAATCTAAAGGATCAGAAGTCCCATCAAAAGCAATCCTGCCAACTCTGGCATAGAACAAAGCTGCCTCAGGGTCAGACATACCCTGCTGATAGGCAGGCTGAACAGGCTGAACAACTGGAGGAACAAGAACATCAAACTCAGGCTCAACAGGCTCCTCGTCCTGTAACTCTCTCTGCCTACGGCGACCTGCCGCTCCTCGAGGTCTACCCCTGCCACGACCTCTACGTCTAACTGGCTGCTCAGGAGGTAAAACCTCGTCCTGAAAAGACTCATCATCCTCGGCCTCAACGACCGGTGGAGCGACACGCGCTCGCCTCCTCATTCTGAAAAGACAAACGGAAAGATTCAGACAAAACAGACAACGGAGGAATAACGCTGAAAACTACAGCAAGGAATACTCATCAAGACATATTCGAACCTAATACACTGCAGTAGTCCAACAGAAAACACAACTTTAAAACTAGGGCCACAACTCACAAAACTAAGCCCTGACACAGAACTCCACTCTGAAACGAACTTCGCTCTGATACCAACTTTGTCACGACCCAAAACAGGGGCCATGACCGGCGCTAGGGAACGGGAATTCTTTCGAATCCGGAACCCGTAGCAAGCCTAAAAATAAAATAAAAATGCAATAATAACCATAAAAATATATAATATGCAGCGGAAAATAAAAATCATAAATATTACAATATCATCCATATCAACTGGATTTAATTCAAAACTCATCACATCGCATATATAATCTCATAAATGTATAATCTTATACAAATCCAGTTTTAACATAATACATCTCTTTAAAATAAAGTACATAAAATCCAATACTGTAATTTACAGCTACTGCAGTGTCTAGATAAAATAAATAAGACTCAAGTAGACAATTTACATAAAGAAGCCGGGGCGGAAGAAATCCGGCGTATCGACCTGCTACTGAGGTCTGAGGAAGTTGACTCTCCTGAAAAATAGTCAACGGAGGGGAGTCAGACCTCACTGAGTGAATTACTATAGTATATATACATACACTCTAAGTGATAATGCAAACAGTCAACAGTATATGAGTAATATGTATATATACAGGCAAGTTCATACAGATGCAGAAAAATCATTTTATATATTTTGTCTGAAAATCAACTTTTATGAAGGATCACATAGAACCCTAGAATATCGCAACTTCAGAAAAATAGTGTTAAACAACACTCTAGCCATACAGGCTCACTGATTCCAAATATATCCACTTAATCCATATGGACAGTAGACTGGCCCCGAGACACTAAGTCAACCGAGCTCCAGCAGTCTGACTGCCAGTGTGATTGGCCCCGAGACACTTGGTCAACCGAGCTCCAGCAATCACACCCACAAACCACATCTCACACATCCAATAATCATAATCAAATCGATATCCACAAATAGTCAGTAATAAAGCCTAAATACTATAGGCGTACCGGTACGTACTCGGTCCTAGTGCTGCCCACTAGGTAGCACGTTCTATTGATATCCTTCAGTAATAAATAATAAAACATTCATTCACAAATATAAATGATGCATGAATATTAATGAAATAGCAATATAAACCATATATATACTGGAAATATACCAAACGTAAACCAGGTATATTTGAGTATATATATACGTCAAATAAATTCAATCAAATCATGAATTAAACTAAAAATATATTTAAAAACATTTTAAATATATTTTATTAATAAAACATGTATATAATTTATTATATACCAAAAATATACCAAAAATATACTTGAATATAAATCATGTTATTTATGCATATTTAGTCAAAATAAAACATGCATTTTCTAAATCATGCATCCTAAGCATATATATATAATATAGTAACTTACCTAATGCGCTCCACGAGACAGGTCCGACGGGCCTGGTCCACTAACCCTCGGTCTCGGCGCAACTAAACAAGAAATAATTAATCGACATCAGAATAACCCTAACAGAAATCCTAGAATTAAATCTAGAGTATTCAACACAGAATCGGAAATTAGGGTTCGACTGGATATCACGTTTTACGATAATTCTACCGGAAATCCGGCAGAACCTCCCCTGTAAAATGGACATCTCTCTACTCAAAAGAGTAGAGCCGACCCTGCAAAGAAAATACACTTCAAAAATAAACACCACAATCAATCACAACCCCTCGATCGGACTCCAGACTACAATCTGTCGACCGGGGTCCACAAACACAGAATATATATTCAAATATACCAAAAATATCCTTAAATCATAAAAATACATTTCATACGTAGAAATTACATAATTAACCTTGAAACACTGTAAAAATCGATTAAAACTCATTTTATTAGAAAAACCGTATATTATATATATAATTGAAAATAATTCCCGGAAAATAGTTTTAATTAGTTAAAAATACCAAATATTTTGTAGAAATCATTTTTATACCTTAAATAAATATTAAAACCAATTAAATTACATTTTTAGACAATTTAGGGTAAAATTACCAAAATACCCCTATATATATATATATATACCTAATTTACTTCAAAAATTCACCAAAAATCATACACTTATCCAAAATTAATTTTCTCAACATATTTATCAATAATATCAATAATTAAACTCAATTAACCAATTAAATTCAAATAAAAACACAATTAACTTAATTTTCCAAAATCACCTAAACTTCAATAATTAAAAATAAATACTTAGAAATTCATAAAAATTCCAAATAAATTTCTATAATTCATTTCAACACCTAATTCAACCATAAACTCCAATTTCATAATTTAAATAATTAATTTCCGAAAATTGGAAAATAATATTAAAATATTCAAAAATACCCAAAAATCCAAACAACCTCCAAAATTTCTGTAAAAATTCATACATGAAGATTAAACTACCAGGAACAACATTTGTGAAGGAAGTTTCCATGAATCATCCAAATCGAAGCTCAAAAAAATCGAAAACCAAAAGTGGCCGAAATATTCAACTCAAAACCTAAGCAATTCTAGACCATTTTAGCTCAAACCAAAGCTAGAATAACACTCACCGGAGCTCAAGGAGAAGATAGAGACCGGCGGTGTCGAAAACGGTGGCCGGATGAGGGAGAAACCACGGTGGCAAAAATGGTGGTCCGGCGGCACCCACGGGAGAAGAAAGAAGAAGAAGAAGAAAAAGAAAAAGAAAGAAAAGGAAAGAGAAAAGAAAAGAAAAAGAAAGAAAAAGGAAAAGAAAAAGAAAAAAAAAAAGAAAAAAGAAAAAAAAATAATAAATTTTAATAAAATAATAAATTTTAATAATTTAATAATAAATAAAATAATCAAATAATAATAAATAAATAATAAAATATTAGGGTAATAATAAACCCTAATTAAATAAATATACACACACAGGCTTTATTTAATAATTTAAAAATATGTATGAGTTCATGCAAACCCGTAAATACATTTAAAATAATTAATAATACATTGTTTACGTGAAAATTTCCCCGAAAATGAAAGTCCCGGGAAAATTTTACGTAAAATACTGAAAATAATAGACAGTAATTAAAATAGGTTTAAAATACATATCAACTCATAAAAATATCGTATAAAATACAAAAATCACTGACACTGCATATCCCGGTACAGTGTAAAAATATTTTTTAAAATTACGGGATATTACATTTAGGCTTATGATTATTGATATGTGTGAGATGTGGTTTGGAGGTGTGATTGCTGGAGCTCGGTTGACCACGTGTCTCGGGGCCAATCACACTGGCAGTCAGACTACTGGAGCTCGGTTGACTTAGTGTCTCGGGGCCAGTCTACTGTCTAAATGGATTAAGTGGATATATTTGGTACAAGTGAGCCTGTGTGGCTAGAGTGTTGTCTAACACTATTTTTTGAGGTTGCGTTATTCTAGGGTTCTATGCAATCCTTCATAAACTGGGATTTTCGATAAAATATATAAAAATGATTTTTCTGCATCTGTGTGAAATTGTCTGTATATATATTAGATACACATATACTATTGATTGTATGCATTATCACTTAGTGTGTATGTATATATATTATAGTAATTCACTCAGTGAGGTCTGACTCCCCTCTGTTGACTATTTTTCAGGAGAGTCAACTTCTTCAGACCTCAGTAGCAGGTCGATACGCCGAATTTCTTCCGCCCCGGCTTCTTTATGTAAATTATCTACTTGAGTCTTATTTTATAATCTAGATACTGCAGTAGTTGTGAATTACAGTATTGGATTTCATGTATTTTATTTTAAAGAGATGTATTATGTTGAAACTGGATTTGTATTAAAGACTATATATATGTGATGAGATGAGTTTTGAATTAAATCCAGTGATGAAAATGATATTATGATATTATGATTTTTATTTCCGCTGCATATTATATTGTTATTGTTATTATTGGATGTTTATTTTATTTTTAGGCTTGCTACGGGTTCCGGATTCGAAAGAATTCCCGTTCCCTAGCGCCGGTCATGGCCCCTGTTTTGGGTCGTGACAAGACCGAGGTCTAGTGGACCAGGCCCATCGGACCCATCTCGAGGAGCGCACTAATTTGTGAGTTGCTATTTTATATATATATCCTTAGGATGCATGATTTAGAAATGCAGGTTTTATTTTGATTAAATATGCATAAATAATTTGATGATTACTTAAGTTTATATTTAGTTTATTTTTAGTTTATTTTTGGTATATATTAAATTATATGCATGTTTTGTTAATAAAATTATATTTAAAATGTTTTCAAATATATTTCTAGCTTAATTTATAATTTGATTTAATTTATTTGACGTATATATACTCAAAATATATCTTGTTTATTTTTGGTATATTTCCAGCATATATATGTGGTTTATATTGTTATTTTATTTAAATTCATGCATCATTTATTTGTGAATGGATGTTTTACATTTATTAATGAAGGATATCAATAGAACGTGCTACCTAGTGGGCAATACTAGGACCGAGTACGTACCGGTGCGCTTATAGCATTAGGCTATATTACTAACTATTTATGGATATTGATGGGATATGATTATTTGATGTGTGAGATATGGTTTGGAGGTGTGATTGCTGGAGCTCGGTTGACCAAGTGTCTCGGGGCCAATCACACTGTCAGTCAGACTGCTGGAGCTCAGTTGACTTAGTGTCTCAGGGCCAGTCTACTGTCTAAATGGATTAAGTGGACATATTTGGAATAAGTGAGCCTGTATGGCTAGAGTGTTGTCTAACACTGTTTTTGAGGTTGCGATATTATAGGGTTCTATTTGATCCTTCATAAACGATGATTTTCAATGAAATATATATAAAATGATTTTATTGCATCTGTGTGTAATTGCCTGTATATATACATATTAGATATGTACTGTTCATTGTATGCATTATCATTTAGTGTGCATGTATATATATTATAGTAATTCACTCAGTAAGGTCTGACTCCCCTCCGTTGACTAATTTTTCAGGAGAGTCATCATCTTCAGACCTCAGTAGCAGGCCTGTACGCCGGATTTCTTTCGCCCCGGCTTCTTTATGTAAACTGCTTCTCTGAGTCTTGGGTTTACTTTATCTAGACACTGCAGTAGTCATTAAATATTTAAAGAGATGTTGTAATATAATTGAACTAGATTTGTATAAAGATTTATATATATGAGATGAGTATTAAATTTAAATTCGTGGTGGATTGTTATTGTGATATTTATGATTTTTGATTTTTTTTTCCGCTACATTATATATTGCTATTACTATTGCATGTTTTATTTTATTTTTAGGCTTGCTACGGGTTCCGAATTCGAAAGAATTCCCGTTCCCTAGCGCCGGTCATGGCCCCTGTTTTGGGTCGTGACAGTCATCATCTTCAGACCTCAGTAGCAGGCCTGTATGCCGGATTTCTTCTGCCCCGGCTTCTTTATGTAAACTGCTTCTCTGAGTCTTGAGTTTTATTTTATCTAGACACTGCAGTAGTCATTAAATTATTTAAGAGATATTGTATTATATTTGAACTGGATTTGTATTAAAAAGAGTTTATATATATATGAGATGAGGATTTAATTTAATTCCAGTTGGTGAAAATTTTATTGTGATATTTATGGTTTTTATTTTCGCTGCATTATATATTGTTATTACTATTGCATGTTTTATTTTATTTTTAGGCTTGCTACGGGTTCCGGATTTGAAAGAATTCTCGTTCCCTAGCGTCGGTCATGGCCCCTGTTTTGGGTCGTGACACCTATAAAATGGACATCTCTCTACTCAAAGAGTAGAGCCGGCCTTGCAAAGAATACACTTAAAAAATAAACACAAAACACAACCACAATCCCTCAGTCGGACTCCAAACTACGAATCACCAACCAAGGTCCACAATTCACAGAATGCTACAGAAATACCGAAATTGCCCTTATATAATAAAAATACATTTTATAAGTAGAAATTACGTAATTAACCCTAAAACACAGTAAAAATCGATAAAAACTCATTTTATTAGAAAAATCGTATATTATATATATAATTGAAAATAATTTATGAAAAATACTTTTAATTAGTTAAAAATACTAAATCATTTTTAGAAATCATTTTTATGCTCTAAATAACTATTAAAACCGATTTAATTACATTTTTAGCCAATTTGGTGTAAAATTACCAAAATACCCCTATATATCTAAATATACTAAAATAAATCCAAAAATTCACCAAAAATAATATAATTGCACAAAATTAATTTTCTCAACATATATTTCAATAATATCAATAAATATACTCAATTAACCAATAAATTTCAATTAAACACATAATTAACCCTATTTTATCAAAATTACATAAACTATATAAATTCAAAATAAATACATAAAAATTCACAAAAATTACAAATAAATTTCTATAATTCATTTCAACACCTATATTCATCATAAAATAAAATTTCATAATTTAATTAACTATTTTCAAAAATTAGAAAATAATAATAAAATAATCAAAAATACCCAAAAATCAAAATAAATTCCAAAAATTCACACATGAATATTAAGCTAAGGCGAGCAACTTTTGTTAAGGAATTTTTCATGAATCACAAAGAAAGGCTTAAAAAATTCAAAAATTCAATATGGCCGAAATTAAAAAATTGAGGGAGTTAGAGCTCAAACCGAAGCTTGAGGAGCTCAAGGACACCAGAAATGCGAAGAATGATGGCGGGAGGAGGAAGAATGATGGGAAGCTTGAGTTTCGGCAACTCAAGCTATTTCCAGCCAAACTTGACAGGAAAGGGAGCTGCTGGCGATGGGGAATGGCTGAGGACGAAGGTGGCACGTCGGGAGGCACACCGACGGCAAGAGAATGGCGTGACAGGCGGTGGGTGAGGGACGGGACGACCGGAGAAGATGGAGGAGAGATCGGGGGCATGAATTGTAATTTTTGCAAAGTTTATATATATATATATATATATATATATAAATATATATATATATATATATATATATATATATAAATATATATATATATATATATATATATATATTAATAAATTTAATAATTTATATTAAAATATATTAATATAATATTTAGAAAAATCACACACCACATGTTTAAAATACACAGTATATATATATACACATACACATGTTAATTGAATAATAACTATATAACATATACATACATAATTAAAATAATTATTAAACCCTAAAATAATTAAATATAAGTATGTATATATATATATATGTATGTATGTATGTATGTATGTATGTATATATGTATGTATTTTAATATGATAATTAAAATAATGCATGGATTCATGTAAATTCATAAATTTATTTAAAATAATTAATATTAAATTATTTACATGTCAATTTCCCCGAAAATATAATTCCCGAAAAAATTTTACGTAAAGCACTTAAAATAATATAAACAATAAAAATTAGTTTTAATTAAATAACAAACACATAAAATATCAAAGATATATATATACAAAATTATTAACACTGCATATCCCGATGCAGTATTAAAATATTTAAAAATTTGGGATATTACAGTGTGTGTGTGTGTGTATGGGGTTAGGACATTTTCGGGATTTTCTTCTTTCTTCTCCTTCTTTTCTGTGTTCTTCCTTCTTCCCATTTTTTTCCCTTGCTTTCTGTCAAGTTGCACTGCCACCTATAGCCTCATTGGACCACCAGCTAACACCACCATCTTCCCTCTTCATCTCCTCCCTTCTGCCACTGCCAATGTGCCTCCGTCGCCATCGGAGCGCCTAAAATCGAGACTTGCAACAACCGAAACTCCATAATTGCCGGTGTTGATTCCAAGCACTTTAGCTCACGTTCTTATATGTGCCAGACTCCTTGAGCTACAAGCAACTCATTTCTAAGCTTGGTTCAAGCTTAAACTTTTTCGCTTGTGAGTTTTCTCTAAGTTTAAGTTTATGCCTATTTTGGTTTTTAAATTTTTTAAGCTTCATTTCTTGAGTTTTAGGTTAAATGCCTTTAGAAATGTTGTTTAGGGTAGCTTAAGCTTCATAAATATAATTTTTTTTATTATTTTTTTTTTAATTTTTTTAATTTTTTTAGGTTTGAATTTCCAGCGAGTCACTGTTCCAGTGACCCTCGTCGGAAAATTCTTTTATTTTTAATAAATTATTTGATTTATTTAGAATATAGTTTGTGGAGGAATTATATTGAAATTCTATCCCGATTATTTATTATGAAATTTTGAAGGTTTATGTGAAAAATTAATTTTTGGAAAAATTGATATAAATTGGTGAATTTTGTGTTTTAATTGATATTATTGTTAATTAATATGTTTTAAGTAATTTTGGAATAATAATTAGTATTAAAATGATTTTTAGTAATTTTTAGTAAATATTTAGTATTATGTGATTTTGGGATTTATAGGTAAATTATGTGTTTTTATTGAAATTATAGTTAAATTATATGTATTAAATAATTATGGAATAATAAATGGTATTAAAATAATTTTTATGAATTATTTACTATTTTTAACTAATTAATACTAAATTTTGAATATATATTCAAATAATAATTTATTGACTATTTTTGTGATTAAATAAGTTTTTAACCATTTTTATTATATATATAACCTATTTGAGTATTTAATTATGAATTTTACTATTTTATGTTAAATAATTGAAAAGTCGGATTTTTATTAATATTATATAATTTATTTGAGATTTTATTTAGTTAATGTGAAAATTAATTATATTTAATGTTTTTGATGATTAAGTATATTATATTGTGACTATTTATGGATATTTATGGATTTTAATTATTTTTATTACATTTATTATTTAATATTGATTTTTGGTGAATTGTGAATCTCGATTGGGAATTTGTGTAGTTTCAGGTCTCAAACCAAGGTGTTGTGTTACTGTGAATATA
Source organism: Mallotus nudiflorus (assembly GCA_947683625.1). NCBI lineage: Eukaryota > Viridiplantae > Streptophyta > Magnoliopsida > Malpighiales > Euphorbiaceae > Mallotus > Mallotus nudiflorus. Next base: position 59,848 of record CANTUR010000764.1, read on the forward strand.
GAAGTGTGTTTTCTTGCAAGATCGGCTCTACTTTTCAGTAGAGAGATGTCCGTTTTACAAAGAAGACTCTACCGATATTTTGATAGAATTCTCGTAAAATATGACATCAAGTCGATCCTAGGTTTTTAGTTTTTAACTGAGTTTTGATTCATAAATCGAGCGTTCCTTTAGAATTCCTAGAAATATACATTAGGAATTTATTCCGATTTTATTATTATTTATTTTTTCTAGCTACGCCGAGACCGAGACCTATCGGATCGGCCCGTCGACTCTGTCTCGAGGAGCACAAACTTGTGAGTTATTATTTTATATATGCATTGCATATAGGATGCATGAATTTGAACTTTCATATTTCGATAATGCATTTAAACCTGAATTATTTTATTAAATGATTAGTATATTTTTGGTATACTTTTAGTATATTTTGGTATATATGCTATATATGTGGCATATATGCTTAGTGTGCTTTTAATATATGTGTTGTATATATATGACATATATAAGTTAGTATGTTTCGGTATATTTTGACATATATTCAGCATATATAAATAGTATATTTTTTGTTTATTTTACTATATATATGGCATATCTATTTAGAATATTTTTTAGTATATGTTTGGTATATTTATGGTATATTTTTCTTCATTAGATGCCATTTTATTTTAATTATGCATTTTATTATTTTTCATAAATATACGGTTTTATTAAAGGATATCAATAAAACGTGCTACCTAGTGGGCTGCACTAGGACAATATACGTACCGGTGAGATAGATTTTAGGGTTGAGTTTATAAAATCATTTGAGGTGAAATTTGATTGATCGATTATTGAGAATTGATGTGATTGAGAAGATTGCGGGAGCTCAGTTGACCTAGTGTCTTAGGGCCAATCACAATGACAGTGAGACAATGAGAGCTCGGTTGACTTAGTGTCTCAGGGCCAATCTACTGTCCAAAAATTGAATAAGAGAATTACTTTGGAATTAAGTGAGTCTGATGGCTAGTGAGATATTTTGATTAAGGTTGCGAATATCTAGGGTCCTATTTGATCCTTCATTTAAATAAATGTTTTCTGCATTTATTATATATATAAAAGCAAATTTTAGCATCTGAGTGAAATGCGTGTATATGTATATTATTATATTGGTGCTTGACTGTATATGATTTAAATTTCATGTATATATATTATAATAATTCACTCAGCGAGGTCTGACTCCCTTCAATATTTTTTCAGGACATTCTTCTTCAGACCTCACCAATAGTGTTTTACATCTGTAATATCCTGAGTTTTTAAATAATTTTAAACTGCATCGGGATATGCAGTGTTAATAATTTTAATATATATTTATGATTATTTAATTAGTTTGTTATTTATTAAAGTCATTTTTTTTAATTATTTTTAAGTCTTTTATGTAAAATTTTTTTGAGAGTTTTATTTTTGAGGAAATTAAAACGTAAATAATTAAATATTAACTATTTTAAGCGGGTTTATGAATTTGCATGAGTTCATGCATAATTTTCAAGTGTCGAATAAAATATACCCGCGTATATGCATTTAAATTAAATTAGGGTTATTTAATTAAATTAAATTATATTATATAGTTTTAATATTAATTAATTAAGTGTGTATATATGTATATGTGTGTATATATAATATTAAAATATGTGTGTGGTGCATATTTGTTGTGTGTATTATATTATATATTAAAATAATATAAAGTTAGATATATATGTATATATATATATATATATATATATATATATATATATATATACATATACATAACTAATATAAAGTTTACAATAATTACAGAATTGCCATTATCATCTTCCTCTCCCTCCCGATCGATTTTCACCATTTTCGTCGCCTGCAAATCCGACCGACTACTATCGGTGTGCCTCCTGGACATCCACCCTCTTCCTCCAGCAGCTCCGCCACCCTCTCCGATGCCAATGAACGCTGCTAAACCCGAGAAGCCAAAAAATTGAGTTAACATCGATAAAGCACTTTTCGGCCACTGTTTCAAATCCCACCGGTCTCTATATCTTCCTTGAACTCCAGTGAGTGTTTTTCCAAGCTTTTTTTCACTTGAAATAGTCTAGATTTCCCTAGGTTTCAATTTTTCATTTTCGGCCATTTAAGGTTTTTAATTTTTTTAAGCTTTTATTTGGTTGATTCATACAAACATCCTTCACAAAAATTTATCCTAGAATCTTAATCTAGCTCTGTGAATTTTTGTAGAATTTTTGGGAATTATTTTAATTTTTGTGAATTTTTTATTATTTTATTAATATTTTCTAATTTTTGAAAATTAATTAATTAAATTATGAAATTGTGTTTTATGGTGTTTATAGGTGTTCAAATGCATTTTATAAATTTATTTGTAATTTTTTTGATTTCTATATAATTATTATGAATTTATTTAGTTTATGTAATTTTTGGAAAATTAGGTTAATTATGTGTTTTATTGAAATTAATTGGTTAATTGAGTACATATATTGCTATTATTGAATTATATGTTGAGAAATTTCATTTTGTGTAATTATACTATTTTTGGTGAATTTTTTATTAATTTTAGGGAATTTACATAACTAGGGGTATTTTGGTAATTGGGCACTAAATCGGCTAAAAATATAATTAAATTGGTTTTACTAGTTATTTTAGGTATAAAAATGATTTCTAAAAATTATTTAGTATTTTTAACTAATTAAAAATATTTTTCCTAAATTATTTTCAAATTATATATAATATACGATTTTTCTAAATAAATGAGTTTTTAATGATTTTTAGTAAGTTTTAGGGTTAATTATGTAATTTGTATTTATAAAATGTATTTTGGTCAATATTTATGAATTTATTGAGAATTATCAATTTTTAATAATATTTTATTAAAAATTAGGGTTTTTATGCATTTATCGGTAAAATAATTATTTTTAGCGTTTAAATAACTAAATTGCTATATTTTGAGTATTGAAGGGTATTTTCTGAAATTTTTCATGTGTTCTGTATTATTTCGTGAATTGTGAACCTTGGTCAATGAAATTGTAGTTTGGAGTCCGATCGAGAGATTGTGAATTGTGTTTATTCTTGAAGTGTGTTTCTTTGCAAGACCGGCTCTACTCTTTGAGTAGACAAATGTCCATTTTACAGGGGAGGTTCTGTCAAATTTTTGGTAGAATTCTCATAAAAGGTGATGTCCTGTCGAATTCCTATTCTGATTCTGTGTCTAAGATTCTAGATCGAGTCTTTAGAATTCCGATAGATTTATTCTAATGTCGTGTTGTCATTTGTTTATTTAGTTGCACCGAGACCGAGGCCTAATGGACCAGGCCCATCGGACCTATCTCGAGGAGCGCAATAACTGTGAGTTGTTATTTTATATATACGTGTTTTAGGATGCATGTTTTTAGAAATATATGATTTATTTTATAAATTATGCATAAATGGTTTAATTATTTCTTGGGTATATTTTTGGTATATTTTAAATTATATGCATGTTTTATTAATGAATTATTCTCAAAATGATTTTAAGTATATTTCTAGATTATTTTATAATTTAATTGAATTTACTTGACGTATATATACTTGAAATATACCTAGTTTATTTTTGGTATATTTCTAGTATATATATGGTTTATGTTGTTATTTTATTTAATATCATGCATCATTGATTTTATGAATGTATGTTTTATATTTAAATGAAGGATATTAATAGAACATGCTACCTAACAGGCAATACTAGAACCGAGTACGTACCGGTACGCCAATAGCATTTAGGCTTTATTGCTAACCTATTTGTGGATTATGATCGGATTGATTTATTTGATGTATGATGTGATTTAAGAGTGTGATTGCTAGAGCTTGGTTGACCAAGTGTCTCGGGACCAATCACACTGACAGTCAGACTGCTGGAGCTCGGTTGACTTAGTGTCTCGGGGCCAGTCTATTGTCCAAATGGAACAAGTGAATTTATTTGGAATAAGTGAGCCTATATGGCAAGAGTGTTATCTAACACTGTTTGAGGTTGCAATTTTCTAGGGTTCTATTTGATCTTTCATATATGGATGTATTTCTAATATTTATATAAAATGATTTTACTGCATCTGTGTGATTTTGCCTGTATATATATTTATTTTATATACTATTGAATGTGTGCATTGTCATTTAGCTATGCATGTATATATATTATAACAATTCACTCAGTGAGGTCTGACTCCCCTCCGTTGACTATTTTTCATGACAGTTTACGTCTTCAAACCTCAGTAGCAGACCCATATGTTGGATTTCTTCTGCCCTGGCTTTACTATATAATTTGCTTACTTGATGTTATTTTATAATCTAGACACTACAGTAGTTGTACTGAGATGTGGGACTTATATATTATATTTGTATGAGATTTGTATTTTAAAGATTTGTATTTAAAAGATTATTTATATATAAGATGAGTTTGTTTATTTAAATCTATTAGCGGATTATTATTTTATTTTATTTATGAGTTTTATTTCCGCTGTAAAATATTCTAGTTCTGTTGTTATTATATACTGCATGCTATTATTTTATTTTTAAAGGCTTGCTACGGGTTCCGGATTCGAAAGAATTCTCGTTCCCTAGGGCTGGTCATGGCCCCTGTTTTGGATCGTGACAACTTCGATCTTCTTCAACCTCGGCTAGACTACGTAAATTTGTTATTTGAACTTCTGTTGTATTCTAGAAACTACAGTAATAATGTATTGTATCAGTAGTGTGTTGTTTTGAGATTTCTATATCAGAATACTGTATGAATATATTTTTATGATATGATATTTAAGTTTTTATTTTTATATCAATTTAAAGTTTTAATTCTGGCATATTTTTATATTATTATTGCATGTGTTTTTATTTTAAGGCTTGCTATGAGTTCTGGATTCAAAAGAATTCTCGTTTTCTAGCACCGGTCATGACTCCTGGTTTGGGTCGTGACAGTAACATTATAAATAAATTTAACTATTAAACTACTAAACATAACTACAAAACTACGTAGTTTTGGCTTAACCTAATGCACTAAAATCTTTCTTTCACTTTATCTTGAAACAAAAAACATTCAAATTATTCAAAATGTATATTATATTTATATAAATACAATACAAACTACATATATGTAAAGTCATAAAATAAGTAAATGTCTATTTTATACATCATATAAATTAATTATCTAATTAATATACATAATTAAATTTAATTATCTAATTACGACATAACTAATATGTGTAAATATTTGTATTTCAAAATGAGAATCGATATTAATATTACATAATTAAATTTAACTTAATAATGTAGTAAATAGATGAATATTTGACTACTTAAACAAATATAATATTTAATATGAAAATGAAAATTAAATAATATATAATATGTTATAATATAACTACATCAAAACTACATAGTTTTGTATCAAAACTACATAGTTTTGTATCAAAACTACGTAGTTTTGATGTCAAAGACTAACAAAATACAAATAACCTTGTCCCTTCTCACACCTTAACCTAATTTCTTCTCCCTACAGACCCATCTCCTTCTGCCATTGCTCACAGCCATCTTCGCCCTTGCTACCAGAATCCACGATTCCCTCTTTCGTCGCCTTCTGCCCATAGCCTTATTCTTTTACATCCATCACCACCATCATCTTCACCCTCAATGCACCATCATCTTCACCCTCGTGCACCATCATTATCAAAACCCTAGCCTTCATGATTTATACCCTGCACCGCCGCTTGCACTACCTGTAATTTTCCCAAATTGGAATTTATAAACACCAATTTCTTATTCAAATATTTTCATCTTGTTTCTAGTTGAGATGCATATTTTCCCAATCTTCTCGATTATAGCCCTACCCATCTTCTCATAGTCATTCAGCTCAGTCTGTCTTCTACCATCACTGTTAGCTAAGGTCATCGTCTGCCGTCTTCTATCATTGTCTTCAGCATTTGTCCACTATCTTTTATCCTTCTAAAGCTTTCAAGTTTGTGCCTTCCTTTGAACTTTGCCAATTCTGCACAAGGCATCATTGTGGTCTTCATTATGTTCCTTACAATTTTATCACGCTTCAATTTTGAATAGTGAAATGATGTGTTTGATTATTGAAATGATTTTTTTGATTTTATAGGTGGCTCAACCTCCCAACTACTCATTTTTGTGTCTGGCGTTATGTTAAAGACTCTTAGGAAAACTTCGTAAAAAATCATTGCCATTGAGTCAGAGGTGCTGCAAAGAAATGCATCTTGCAAAGCTCGTTGAAACTTCCCTGGTTAAAAAGTTATTTGGTAAGTTGAGAACACAAAGATAGGGTGAAGTTTCACAAAGTTTTACATTGATTAAACTAACTCTTATCAAAGGTACCTCATGGTGTCAAATTTTCTTCTCTGTTTATATGTGTTATTCGAATTTTTTATGCAAATTAATTATCATTATGAATGTATTGTTGTTTCTTTATTGCTAAGTAGTTTATGAACATAAGATCATTTGGTTTGATCTTGTACTTAAATTTAGTTTGATTAATGGTAAAGCCTACTTTTGTAATAGGTTGTGGTAGTGTGTTTTGACTAGCTTATGTCATGTGGTTCTGTTGTAATGGTCTATGTGTTTGTCTTTATTAATCTAAACAATAATAGTATGATAAAGATTAGGTTTTGTTCTGAATGCAGAAACTGATTACCATCAATGTCGTTGTAATTCTGTTATTTATTTATTGAGAAGAAGGGCCTTTATGGATAGAACCCTCAATTTGCCTTTACTATTGATACTTTGTGAATGTATATTTTTTAATTATAAATTATAAAATCATTAAATAATGGTTCCTTTTATTTTAGCACAAACCATCTTAAAGTCCTTCAACTTTTTGTTGTTCTTTCAATTGATCATTATCGATCTTTTGCCTTTAATTTTTTTTATTTTTACATCCTAAACTTGACGTCTGTTAAACTCAAACAATATGTCCGACCAAATTATTGCCACGTCATAATTTTGAATTTCGTTCTATAGGTCCTTAATGAATTATTATAATTAATTGGCTCTTTAAGCTTTTATTTTCTAATTTTTACATCATTTATTAAGATAATATGAAACATATCTCAATATACATTGTATCTTCAACTATAATATATAATGTATACCATGTTATTTTTTTTTTTCGTAAATAACTCGAGTTTGGATTCTAAAAAATTGAGTTGCACTCGAATTTAGCAAATATTTTTAATTCAACATATTTTTTATTTATGTTTATATGTAATATAATTTTTAAAAATTTGGTTAAATTATTTTATAAATTTATTTAAAAAAGTTAACTTCAATGCTTGAAAGTAACTTAAACTGTTATTATTTACATAATAAGGATTCAATATGTTGATTTCAATATTAATTAATTCTCCTGCATCAATATTTAAAATATATGAGTTGAATTTTTTATAGGAACTTGATTAATATAAAATATATTAAATATCTAACTACACAATAACATAGTTTCCAATTATCTAATCACAATATAAGGTATATAATTATATTTATAAATATTTGTATTTTAAATTTACATTGATATTAATATTAAATAATTAAATTTAACTTAACAATTTAGTAAAAATTTATCATATTTTACTAGTAAAATAAGTATAATATTACAATTGATAGTAAATATTCAATTATGAAGGTTCAGCACTTTTACATCCCTAGATATAGGCTGCATACTGCGGCCCTTTTTTCTGAATTTGTGTATTTGAGTTACCTTTATTGCCTCATTCCCATTTTCTTTTTTGTTCGTATTATTTTCTTTTGTTCTTTAGATCCTTTTGATAATCAAACTATATATTTTGAATCTATTCAATTTTGATATAAGGTTTTGTTGTTGCAATTGCTAATTTTATATAATCTCTTTGTTTTTATCTATCATTTAATAGATATACGTTTAGGAGTTCTAATTATGTTTCAACACTATCATGAATTTTTTTTTTTTGTAAATAACTCCAGTTTGGATTCTAAAAACTTGAGTTGCACTCGAATTTAGCAAATATTTTTATTTATTTTTATATGTAATATAATTTTTAAAAATTTGGTTAAAATATTTTATAAATTTATTTAAAAAATAATTCTTAAATACTTGAAAGTAAATTAAACTTTTATTCATTTATATAATTAGGATTCAACATGATGATTTCAATATTAATTAATTCTCCTGTATAAATATTTAAAATTTATCAGTTCAATTTTTAATAGGAACATGATTAATATAAAATAAAATATTATACATTAAAGATTCTCATACATTTCTATCATTATATTATGTAAAATTTCAATCTGTACTATTATTTATATTTCCTGTAATAGTTACATAGAAGTTTATTAGGAATTTTCGTATTAAATAGTTTTATGAAGTTTTAAGGTTCAGTGCTATCATTGTTAAGGAATAATAATATCATTATCATTGATTGTTCATTTCAATACTATTTGTAATTATTTATTGATTTACTTGTGTTTATTTTTTATTTGCTTATTTCTTTATTTGCCTAAATAGATTTTTGATTAACTATTTGGTATATATGAATTGTTGTGAATGTGGTTAATGTGCCATTAGAAGTGCATTTTTGTGCAGGTAAATCTATATTATGGTGTTTGGGGGATATATTAGAAGTTTTTTTTTCAATCATTTTATAAATAATATTTTTATAATATTTGACTAGATCCATATATATAATCTTATTGTAGGTGTTTTTATAAAAGTATGATAAAATGAGTGCAAATCGCATGTGAATTAATAATTGGATGATAAATGGATGTTTGATTACTGAGTTTGAAGTTGAAATTGATGAATTTATTAATTTTGCACTTAGTCATCTAGAGTTGATGGATAAAAATAGGATTAGGTGTCCATGTGATCATCGTAAATGTCAAAATCATAATTTTCACGACGTGGATACTGTGAAATATCATCTAGCAAGATATGGATTCATCCGGGGCTATTATAATTGGTATAATCATTGTGAACCTTTCATGACAGATAATGTGGTTTATGATGACAATTTTAATGAAGACGTAGCATTAGAATCAGAAAATGCTCAATCCTATAATGCTTACCACATAATGGTATTGGATGTTGTTGGCCTTTCCTTTAATCCTAATATGTATTTTGGTGGCATTTCCTTTAATCCCAATGACATGGACGAGGAAACAAACCCAGTAGCAAAGAAATTATTTTAAATGTTGAAAGCTGCTGATAAGGAGATATGGCTTAGAAATAAAAATCATTTGCAATTATCTGTTGTTGCTAGAATGTTGAACATTAAATCTAAAAACCATTTATCTGAACGTGCGTATGATGAAATTTTCCAATTACTGTCAGAGTTGCTACCTTTAGATAATATGATGGTTGATAGCTTCTATAATACAAAAAAGTTAATTCAAGGTTTAGGCTTACCAGTTCAGAAGATTCACTGTTGTAATAATGGTTGCATAATATATTGGGGTGAGGATACCGAACTAATAAGTTGCAAGATATGTGACCATCCTCGATTCAAAAGACTAAGACATGGATCTCATAAGGAAAAAAGAAATGTTCCTTATAAGAAAATATACTACTTTCCTTTGATGCCTTGATTTTAGAGATTGTATACATCTAAAGCCATAGTTGCAGATATAAGGTGGCATGCTGAGCATTTGTGTGAAGATAGTGTTATGCATCATTGTTCAGACTCTGAAGAATGGAAACATTTCAATCAAACTCATCCTGATTTTGCATCCGATAGTCGAAATATTTGACTTGGTCTTTTGTAATATCCCGAGTTTTTAAATATTTTTATATTGCATCGGGATATGCAGTGTTAATAATTTTGTATATAATTATGATATTTCTACGAGTTTGTTATTTAATTAAAACTAATTTTAATTGTTTATATTATTTTAAGTACCTTACATAAAAAATTTTCGAGAATTGTATTTTCGAAAAAATTGACACGTAAATAGTTTAATATTAATTATTTTAAATAGATTTACATATTTGTATGAGTCCATGCATTATTTTAATTTTCATATTAAAATACATATATATACATGCATATACATTCATATATTTAATAATTTTAGGGTTTAGTAATTGTTTTAATTATGTATGTATATATTATATAGTTGTTAATTTAATTAACACATGTATATGTATAAATATTAATTATTTTTTTTTTTAAATTGTGTGGTGTAGAATTTTTAAATATAAAACTATTGTATTAAAGTATAGATTATTAAAGTTAAAGATATATATATATATATATATATATATATACATAGTTTGTCAAAATTACAATTCATACCCCTCCTCCTCCTTCTTCTTCCTCCCTACGCCATCTCCTCACCATCCCGCTGCAACTCTGGCTGACTACCGTTGGTGTGCCTCCCGGGCATCCACCCTCTTCCTCCAGCAACTCCGCCACTCCCTTCCACCCTCTCCGGCGCCGGTAAAGCAAAGAAACCTGTTTTGGCCGAAAGTTGCTTCTTCCTCCACACCTCACGTTTTCGACCACCAAAACCTATCATTCCAGTGCCATTGAACTCCTCAGACACCATAGAAGATGATTCTAAGCTTCCTTTAAGCTTAAAACTCGATTTGGTAAGGTTTTTCTCAATTTCTCAAATTCGGCCTACTTGAGTTTTTGATTTTTTTTTTAGCTTCAATTTGATTGATTCATGAAAATTCCTTCACAAACTTTGATCCTAGTAGCTTAATCTTCATGTGGGAATTTTTGTAGAATTTTTGGAATTTATTTTGATTTTTGGGTATTTTTTTATTATTTTATTATTATTTTCTAATTTTTGAAAATTAATTAATTAAATTATGAAATTGTGTTTTTTGGTAAATATATGTGTTGAAATTAATTATAGAAATTTATTTGAAATTTTTGTGAATTTTTATGTATTTATTTTGAATTTATTTAGTTTATGTAATTTTGAGAAAATAGGGTTAATTATGTGTTTAATTGAAATTAATTGGTTAATTGAGTATATTTATTGATATTATTGAAATATATGTTGAGAAAATTAATTTTGTGCAATTATATTATTTTTGGTGAATTTTTGGATTTATTTTAGTATATTTATATATGTAGGGGTATTTTGGTAATTTTACCCTAAATTGGCTGAAAACGTAATTAAATTGGTTTTAATAGTTATTTAGGGTATAAAAATGATTTCCACAAATTATTTAGTATTTTTAACTAATTAAAACTATTTTTCATAAATTATTTTTAATTATATATATAATATATGATTTTTCTAATAAGATGAGTTTTTATCGGTTTTTACTGTGTTTTAGGGTTAATTATGTAATTTCTACTTATAAAATGTATTTTTATTATATAAGGGTATTTTTGGTATTTTGTGAATACTCTGTGAATTGGGAACCTCGGTCGGTGATTTGTAGTTTTGAGTTCGACCGAGGGGTTTTATGTAATATCCTGTGTTTTTTAAAATATTTTTACACTATACCGGGATATGCAGTGTTAATAATTTCCATATATATATTATATGATATTTTTACGAGTTGGTATGTATTTAAAACCTATTTTAATTATTGTGTATTGTTTACAGTACTTTACGTAAAATTTTCCCGGGACTTGCATTTTCGAGGAAATTTTCACGTAAATAATTTATTATTAATTATTTTAAATATATTTTCGGACTTGCATGAACTCATACATATTTTTAAAATACTAAACACTGTGTATATGTGTACTTATTTATTTAATTAGGGTTTAGTATATTATCCTAATATTTTATTAATTAATTATTTGTTTATGTGTTATTTAATTATTTTTAATTAATATTAAATTTTAAAATATTAAATATTAAGTGTGTGGGTGTGATTTTTTTTCAAATATTTTATTAAAATTATTTTTTTATTATTTTTCCTTTTTTTTCTTTCTTTCTTTTTCTTTTCTTTTTCTTTTCTTTTCTTTTTTTTTCTTCTTCTTCTTCCCATGCGCGACCACCTTCCCCTCACCGCTGCAACTCCCGATCCCCGGCCATCGATGTGCCACCAACAGCTCCACCTTCCCCAGCCAGCCACTCCGCCGCCCCCAGCCTCCTTCCCCAGCGCCAGCAAGCCTCTTTTCTTCCATTTTGGCCGAAACTCCTCTCCTTGCCGTTCACCAACTTTTCAGCCACCATTTTTGACACCGCTGGTCTCTTTCTTCTCCTTCAGCTCTGGTGAGTGTGATTCTAGCTTTGGTTTGAGCTGAAATGGTCTTGATTTGCTTAGGTTTTGAATTTTCCATTTCGGCCATATTAGGGTTTTTGATTTTTTTGAGCTTCTAATTGATTGATTCATGAAAACTCTCTTCACAAATGTTGATCCTAGTAGCTTAATCTACATGTATAAATTTTTTTGGAATTTTTGGAGATTATTTGGATTTTTGGGTATTTTTAAATATTTTAATATTATTTTCTAATTTTCGGAAATTAATTATTTAAATTATGAAATTGTGTTTTATGGTTAAATTAGGTGTTTAAATGAATTATAGGAATTTATTTGGAATTTTTATGAATTTCTAAGTATTTATTTTGAATTATTTGAGTTTATGTAATTTTGGGAAAATTAGGTTAAATGTGTTTTTATTTGAATTTAATTGTTTAATTGAGTTTAATTATTGATATTATTGATAAATATGTTGAGAAAATTAATTTTGGATAATTATACTATTTTTGGTGAATTTTTGAAGTAATTATAGTATATTTATATATATAGGGGTATTTTGGTAATTTTACACAAAATTGGCTAAAAATGTAATTTAATTGGTTTTAATAGTTATTTAAGGTATAAAAATGATTTCTAAAAATTATTTAATATTTTTAACTAATTAAAACTATTTTTTGTGAATTATTTTCAATTATATATATAATATACGGTTTTTCTAATAAAATGAGTTTTTATCGGTTTTTACTGTGTTTAAAGGTTAATTATGTAATTTCTACCTATAAAATGTATTTCTATGTTATAAGGATATTTTTGGTATTTTCTGAATTGTTCTGTGTTTGTGGACCCCAATCGGTAGATTGTAGTCTGGAGTCCGACCGAGGGGTTGTGAATGAGATGTGGTGTTTATTTTCAAAGTGTGTTTCTTTGCAGGGTCGGCTCTACTCTTTGAGTAGAGAGATGTCCATTTTACAGGGGAGGTTCTGCCAAATTTTTGGTAGAATTCTCGTAAAACGTGATGTCCGGTCGAACCCTAATCTCAATTCTGTGTTTAATATTCTAGATCGAATTCTATGATTTCTGTTAGGGTTATTCTAATGTCGGTTATTTATTATTTATTTAGTTGCACCGAGACTGAGGGCTAGTGGACCAGGCTCATCGGATCCATCTCATGGAGCGCACTAATTTGTGAGTTACTATTTTATATATATGTGCTTTAGGATGCATGATTTTAGAAATACATGTTTCATTTTGACTAAATATGCATAAATAACATGATTTGTATTTAAGTATATTTTTGGTATATATTAAATTATATGCATGTTTTATGAATAAATTATATTTAAAATGTTTTTAAATATATTTCGAGCTTAATTTATGATTTAATTGGATTTATTTGACGTATATATACTTGAAATATACCTGGTTTACTTTTGGTATATTTCCGGTATATATATGGTTTATATGGTTGTTTTATTTAATTTCATGCATCATTTATTTGTGAATGGATGTTTTATATTTATTAATGAAGGATATCGATAGAACGTGCTACCTAGTGGACAGCATTAGGACCGAGTACGTACCGGTACGCCTATAGCATTTAGGCTATATTACTAACCATTTGCGGATATTGATTGGATATGATTATTTGATGTGTGAGATATAGTTTGGAGGTATGATTGCTGGAGCTCGGTTGACCAAGTGTCTCGGGGCCAATCACACTGGCAGTCAGACTGCTGGAGCTCGATTGACTTAGTGTCTCGAGGCCAGTCTACTGTCTAAATGGATTAAGTGGATGTATTTGGATTAAGTGAGCCTGTATGGCTAGAGTGTTGTCTAACACTGATTGAGGTCTCGATATCATAGGGTTCTATTTGATCCTTCATAAAAGATGATTTTCAATGAAATATATATAAAATGATTTTATTGCATCTGTGTGTAATTGCCTGTATATATATATATATTATATATATATTGTTGATTGTATGCATTGTCATTTAGTGTGTATGTGTATATATTATAGTAATTCACTCAGTGAGGTCTGACTCCCCCCCGTTGATAATTTTTCAGGAGAGTCAACATCTTCGGACCTCAGTAGCAGGCCTGTACGCCGGATTTCTTCCGCCCTAGCTTTTTTGTGTAAACTGCTTACTTGAGTCTTATTTTTATAATCTAGACACTGCAGTAGTTGTAAATTTATTGTGGGATTTTATGTATTTTATTTATGTGTCACAACCCAAAACAGGGGTCATGACCGGCGCTAGGGAACGGGAATTCTTTCGAATTCGGAACCCGTAGCAAGCCTAAAAATAAAATAAATCATGCAATAACAATAATAATAATTTAATATGCAGTGGAAATAAAAATCATAATATCATTTTCATCACTGGATTAAATCAAAATCCCATCTCATAAATACATAATCTCTTTAATACAAATCCAGTTTCAATATAATACATCTCTTTAAAATAAAATACATGAAATCCAATACTTTAATTCACAATTACTGCAGTGTCTAGATAAAATAAATAAGACTCAAGTATATAATTTACATAAAGAAGCCGGGGCGGAAGAAATCCGACGTATCGACCTGCTACTGAGGTCTGAAGAAGTTGACTCTCCTGAAAAATAGTCAACGGAGGGGAGTCAGACCTCACTGAGTGAATTACTATAATATATATATACATACACACTAAGTGATAATGCATACAGTCAACAGTATATATAATATGTATATATACAGGCAATTACACACAGATGCAACAAAATCATTTTTATATAATTTATCTGAAAATCATCTTTTATGAAGGATCACATAGAACCCTAGAATATTGCAACCTCAGAAAATAGTGTTAAACAACACTCAAGCCATACAGGCTCACTTATTCCAAATATATCCACTTAATCCATATGGACAGTAGACTGGCCCCGAGACACTAAGTCAACCGAGCTCCAGCAGTCTAACTGCCAGTGTGATTGGCCCCGAGACACTTGGTCAATCGAGCTCCAGCAATCACACCCACAAACCATATCTCACATATCGATAATCATAATCAAATCAATATCCACAAATAGTTAGTAATATAGCCTAAAGCTATAAGCGTACCGGTACGTACTCGGTCCTAGTGCTGCCCACTAGGTAGCACGTTCTATCGATATCCTTCATCAATAATATAAATCATTCATTCACAATAAATGATGCATGAATGTAAATGAAATAACAATATAATCCATATATATACCAGAAATATACCAAAAGTAAACCAGGTATATTTCGAGTATATATACGTCAAATAAATCCAGTCAAATCATAAATTAAACTAAAAATATATTTAAAAACATTTAGATATATTTTATTAACAAAACATGTATATAATTTATTATATACCAAAAATAAACCAAAAATATACTTAATATAAACTTAAGAAATAATCAAATTATTTATTCATATTTAATCAACATAAAACATGCATTTCTAAATCATGCATCCTAAGCATATATATATAGTATAGTAACTCACCTAATGCGCTCCACGAGACAGGTCCGACGGGCCTGGTCCACTAGCCCTCGGTCTCGGTGCAACTAAACAAGCAATAAATAATCGACATCAGAATAAACCCTAACAGAAATCCTAGAATTCAATCTAGAGTATTTAACACAGAATCAGAAATTAGGGTTCGACTGGACATCACGTTTTACGAGAATTCTACCGAAAATCCGGCAGAACCTCCCCTGTAAGACAGACATCTCTCTACTCAAAAGAGTAGAGCCGACCCTGCAAAGAAATACACTTCGAAATACAAGCTCAACACAATCAAAATCCCACGGTCGGACTCCAAACTACAATCCACCGACCGGGGTCCACAAACACAGAACATATTCCAAGTATACCAAAAATATCCTCACAACATAGTAATACATCTCATAGGTAGAAATTACATAATTAACCTTAAAACACTATAAAAACCGATTAAAACTCATTTTATTAGAAAAATCGTATATTATATATATAATTGAAAATAATTCCCGAAAAATAGTTTTAATTAGTTAAAAATACCAAATAATTTATAGAAATCATTTTTATACCTTAAATAACTAATAAAACCAATTAAATTACATTTTTAGACAATTTAGGGTAAAATTACCAAAATATCCCTATATATATAAATATACTTAAATTACTTCAAAAATTCACCAAAAATCATACAATTACCCAAAATTAATTTTCTCAACATATTTATCAATAATATTAAAAATTAAACTCAATTGACCAATTAAATTCAAATAAAAACACAATTAACCTAATTTTCTCAAAATCACATAAACTTCAATAATTCAAAATAAATACTTAGAAATTCATAAAAATTCCAAATAAATTCCTATAATTCATTTCAACACCTAATTAAACCATAAACTCCAATTTCATAATTTAAATAATTAATTTCCGAAAATTAGAAAATAATATTAAAATATTCAAAAATACCCAAAAATCCAAAAAATCTCCAAAAATTCTAAAAAAATTCATACATGTATATTAAGCTACTAGGAACAACATTTGTGAAGGGAGTTTTCATGAATCAATCAATTCTAAGCTCAAAAAAATCGAAAACCCTAATAGGCCGAAATTGACAAAATCGAAACCTAAGCAATTCTAGACCATTTTAGCTCAAACCAAAGCTAGAATCACACTCACCGGAGCTCAAGGAGAAGAAAGAGACTGATGGTGTCAAAAACGGTGGCCGGAATCGGCGTGATCGACGGTGGATCGATTTTTGGCTTCTCCGGCCAAAATCGATCTCCAAACGTCGGAAACGGCCTCCTCAGGCGACGGAATTGGTCAGGGAAGACGGTGGCACACCGGACGGCACACCCACGGTGAAGAAACGGCATGGCACCGACCGGGAACGGAGAAGGGAAGAATCGGGGAAGAAAGGGATGATCGGGGGCAAAATGGTAATTTTCTAAACTTTTTGATTTTTGACAAATATATGTATATATATATACTTTACACTATATAATAAAATAATATTAAATTACACACATCAAATATACACCACACACATAAAATTTAATATTTTAATAATTTATACTAAATAAAATTAATTAAATAACAATAAAATAATTAAATACTTAATAAAATATTAGGGAAATAATAAACCCTAATTAAATAAATATACACACACAGGCTTTATTTAATAATTTAAAAATATGTATGAATTCATGCAAGTCCGTAAATACATTTAAAATAATTAATAATACATTGTTTACGTGAAAATTTCCCCGAAAATGTAAGTCCTGGGAAAATTTTACGTAAAACACTGAAAATAATATACAGTAATTAAAATAGGTTTTAAATACATATCAACTCAATAAAATATCATAATATATATACAAAATTATTGACACTGCATATCCCGGTACAATGTAAAAATATTTTAAAAAAACACGGGATATTACATTATGTGAGATATTGTATCATGTGAACTAGATTTGTATTAAAAGATATATATATATGAGATAAGATTTAACTTAAATCCAGTTGGTGAAAATACTATTGTGATATTTATGATCTTCATTTCCACTGCATTATATATTGCTACTATTATTGCATGTTTTATTTTCTTTTTAGGCTTGCTACGGGTTCCGGATTCAAAAGAATTCTCGTTCCCTAGCGTCGGTCATGGTCCCTGTTTTGGGTCGTGACATTTTAGTTGTGAATTCTGTGTATTTTTGAAGTACGTTTCTTTGCAGGGCCCGCTCTACTCTTTGAGTAGAGAGATGTCCATTTTAAAGGGGAGGTTCTGTCGGATTTTTGGTAGAATTCTCGTAAAACGTGATGTCCGGTCAAATTCTGATTTAATTTTGTGTCTAGTATTCTAGATCGAGTCTTTAGAACCTCCGTTAGATTTATTTTAATTTCTATTATCGTTTGTTTGTTTAGTTGCACCGAGACCAAGGCCTAGTGGACCAGGCCTGTCGGACCCATCTCGAGGAGTGAAATAATAGTGAGTTGCTATTTTATATATATATGCTCTAGGGTGCATGATTTTAGAAATATATGTTTTATTTTGATTAAATATGCATAAATGATTTAATTAGTACTTAAGCTTATTTTTAGTTTATTTTTTGTTTATCTTTAGTTTATTTTCAGTATATTTTAAACTATATGCATGTTTTGTTAATGAAATAGGTTTAAAATGTTTTCAAATATATTTCTAATTTATTTGTAATTATATTGGATTTATTTGAAGTATATATACTCGAAATATACCTGGTTTACTTTTGGTATATTTCTAGTATATATATAGTGTATGTTGCTATTTTATTTAAATTCATGCATCATTTATTTTTATGAATGTATGTTTTATATTTTAATGAAGGATATCAATAGAACGTGTTACCTAGTGGGCAGCACTAGGACTGAGTACGTACCGGTACGCTTATAGCATTTAGGCTATATCACTAAACATTTGTGGATATTTATTGGATTTGATTATTTGACGTGTGAGATATGATTCGGGAGTGTGATTGCTGGAGCTCGGTTGACCAAGTGTCTTGGGGCCAATCACACTGACAATCAGACTACTGGAGCTCGGTTGACTTAGTGTCTCAGGGCCAGTTGTCACGACCCAAAACAGGGGCCATGACCGGCGCTAGGGAACGGGAATTCTTTCGAATCCGGAACCCGTAGCAAGCCTAAAAATAAAATAAAACATGCAATAGTAACAATAACAGTAATATATATATGCAACGGAAATAAAAATCATAAATATAATAATATCATTTCATCACTGGATTTAAATCAAATCTCATCTCATATATATATAATCTTTCAGTACAAATCCAGTTTCAATTTAATACATCTCTTTAAATAAAATACATGAAATCCCACACTTTAATTCATAACTACTGCAATGTCTAGGTTATAAAAATAAGACTCAAGTAAATAATTTACACAAAGAAGCTGGGGCGGAAGAAATCCGGCGTATCGACCTGCTACTGAGTCTGAAGATGTTGACTCTCCTGAAAAATAGTCAACAGAGGGGAGTCAGACCTCACTGAGTGAATTACTATAATATATATACATACACACTAAGTGATAATGTATACAATCAACAGTATATATATAATATGTATATATACAGGCAAATATACACACAGATGCAGAAAAATCATTTTATATGTTTATTCTGAAAATCATCTTTTATGAAGGATCACATAGAACCCTAGAATATCGCAACCTCAGAAAATAGTGTTAAACAACACTCTAGCCATACAGGCTCACTTATTCCAAATATATCCACTTAATCCATTTAGACAGTAGATTGGCCCCGAGACACTAAGTCAACCGAGCTCCAGCAGTCTGACTGCCAGTGTGATTGGCCCCGAGACACTTGGTCAACCGAGCTCCAGCAATCACACCCAAACCATATCTCACACATATCAATAATCACATTCAATCAATATCCACAAATAAGTTAGTAATATAGCCTAAATACTATAGGCGTACCGGTACGTACTCGGTCCTAGTGCTGCCCACTAGGTAGCACGTTCTATCGATATCCTTCATCATTAATAATATAAAACATTCATTCACAAAAATAAATGATGCATGAAGTTCAATAAAATATCAACATAAACCATATATATACTAGAAATATACCAAAAATAAACCAAGTATATTTTCGAGTATATATACGTCAAATGAATCCAATCAAATTATAAATTAAGCTAGAAATATATTTAAAAACATTTTAAATATAACTTATTTACAAAACATGTATACAATTTAATATATACCAAAAATAAACTAAAAATAAACCAAAAATATACTTAAATACAAATCACATTATTTATGCATTTTAATCAAAATAAAACATATATTGTTAAATCATGCATCCTAAGCATATATATATAGTATAGTAACTCACCTAGTGCGCTCCACGAGATGGATCCGACGGGCCTGGTCCACTAGCCCTCGGTCTCGGTGCAACTAAACAAACAAATAACGACAGACATTAGAATAAACCTAACAGAAATCCTAGAATTCGATCTAGAGTATTTAACACAGAATCAGAAATTAGGGTTCGACTGGACATCACGTTTTACGAGAATTCTACCAAAAATTCGGCAGAACCTCCCCTGTAAAACGGACATCTCTCTACTCAAAAGAGTAGAGCCGACCCTGCAAAGAAATACACTTCAAAAAACTACATAAAGCACAATCAAAATCCCACGGTCGGACTCCAAACTACAGTCCATCGACCGGGGTCCACAAACACGGAATAATTCCAGATATACCAAAAATACCCTTAAATAATAGAAATTCATTTTATATGTAGAAATTACGTAATTAACCTTTAAACATAGTAAAAACCGATAAAAACTCATTTTATTAGAAAAACCGTATATTATATATATAATTGAAAATAATTCACGAAAAATAGTTTTAATTAGTTAAAAATACTAAATAATTTGTAGAAATCATTTTTATACCTTAAATAACTATTAAAACCACTTAAATTACTTTTTTAGACAATTTTGTGTAAAATTACCAAAATGCCCTTATATATATAAATATACTATAATTACTTCAAAAATTCACCAAAAATTATAAAATTATCCAAAATTAATTTTCTCAACATATTTATCAATAATATTAATAATTAAACTCATTTAACCAATTAAATTCAATTAGAAACACATTTAACCTAATTTTCCCAAAATTACATAAACTTCAATAATTCAAAATAAATACTTAGAAATTCATAAAAATTCCAAATAAATTCCTATAATTCATTTCAACACCTAATTTAACCATAAACCCCAATTTCATAATTTAAATAATTAATTTCCGAAAATTAGAAAATAATATTAAAATATTCAAAAATACCCGAAAATCCAAAAAATCTCCAAAAATTCCAAAAAAATTCATACATGTAGATTAAGCTACTAGGATAAACATTTTTTAAGGTATTTTTCATGAATCAATCAATTCGAAGCTCAAAAAAATTGAAAACCCTAATGTGACCGAATTAGAAAATTCAAAACCTAAGCAATTCTAGACCATTTTAGCTCAAACCAAAGCTAGAATCACACTCACCGGAGCTCAATGAGAAGAAAGAGACCAGCGGTGTCAAAAATGGTGGCCGAAATCGACGTGATCGACGGTGGCCAAAGTTTCGGCTTCTCCGGCCAAAATCGACTTCCAGGCACCGGAAACGGCTACCACAGGCGGCGGAAAAGGCTGGGGAAGGTGGTGGCACACCGGAAGGCACTCTCACGGCAAGGGAACGGCACGGCAGGCATCCGGACGGTGGTGAGGGTGAAGATCGGGGAAGAAGGAGGCTCAGGGGCAGTTTTGTAATTTTCCAAAATTTGATTTTTTTGATATATAATGTGTATATATATATACTTTATACTATATAATAAAATAATATTAAATTACACACATTAAATATACACCACACACATAAAATTTAATATTTTAATAATTTATACTAAATAAAAATAATTAAATAACAATAAAACAAATAAATAATTAATATAATATTAGGGTAATACTAAACCCTAATTAAATAAATAATTATATGTTTACACGGTGTTTAATATTTAAAAATACGTATGAGTTCATGCAAGTCCGAAAATATATTTGAAATAATTAATAATAAAATATTTACGTGAAAATTTCCCCGAAAATGCAAGTCCCGGGAAAATTTTACGTAAAGTACTGTAAATAATACATAATAATTAAAATAGGTTTTAAATACATATCAACTCATGAAAATATCATAATATACATATGGAAATTATTAACACTACATATCCCGGTACAGTGTAAAAATATTTTAAAAACACGGGATATTACACCAATCTACTGTCCAAATGGAACAAGTGAATATATTTGGAATAAGTGAGCCTGTATTGCTAGAGTGTTGTCTAACATTGTTTTGAGGTTGCGATTTTCTAGGGTTCTATTTGATCCTTCATAACCAGTGGTTTTCAGACAAAATATATAAAAATGATTTTATTGCATCTGTGTGTATTTGTCTGTATATATATTTATTATATACACTATTGACTGTGTGCATTGTCATATAGTATGCATGTATATATATTATAGTAATTCACTCAGTGAGATCTGACTCCCCTCCGTTGATTATTTTTCAGGAGAGTCATCGTCCTCAGACCTCAGTAGCAAACCCTTACGCTGGATTTCTTTCACTCTGGCTTTATTATGTAAACTGCTTATCTGAGTTTTATTTTATGATCTATACACTGCAGTAGTTGTAAAATTGTTAAAAGGATGTTGTATTATATTTATATGAGTTATGTACTTAAAATATTTGAACTGGATTTGTATTTAAAGTTTACTTATATATTCGAGATGAGTTGTTGATTTAAATCCTGTGGTGGATTATTATTTAATTATTTATGATTTTATTTCCACTGCTCAATATTTTAATTATGTTATTATTATTATTGCATGTTTTATTTTATTTTTAGGCTTGCTACGAGTTCCGGATTCAAAAGAATTCTTGTTCCCTACCGCCAGTCATGGCCCCTATTTTGGGTTGTGACATCTTTGCACTGATGGATTTAATCCATTTGGTCAACTGGTCAATAATACTCTTCATGGCCCATTATAGTAACACCATACAATTTACCCCCATGGATGTGCATGAAAGATGAATACATGTTCGTATCTATAATTATGCTAGGTCTAAAAAATCCAAAGGGAAAATTATATGTATTCTTACAACCTCTGATAGCAGAGTTGAAAGCATTGTGGGAGGTTGGTATGGAAATGTATGACATCTCAATAAAGCATGATTTTCATATAAGGGTTACTCTGACATGGACGATAAGCGATTTCTCAATGTTTTCAATATTATTAGGATAAAGTACTGCTAGAAAGCTAGCTTGTCCATATTGCGTGGAATATTCTGATGCATTCACATTGACTATAGGTGGCAAGACATCATGGTTTGATAATCATAACAAATTCTTACCATAAGATTATCAATTTTGAAAGAATAGAAAGTCTTTTTTGAAGGGTAATACAGTGGCCAAAGTTGCACCACTTATTTGATCAAGGGCAGAGATACTACAGCAAATCGATCATTTAGGGCTGCAAAAAGTGACAAAAATTGATGTTGAGTCAACTAATGCTCATATTTCGAAGAATTATGGATGTGGATGAAAGAAAAGAAGCATATTTTGGGATTTGCCTTATTAGAGCACAAACCTTATTCGACATAATTTGGATGTCATGCACATTGAAATAATATCTTTAATAATGTATTCAATACTATCATGAATGTATTCAACACCAAAATGAGAGGACAAGTAAATATCCCCAAGCTTTTTATACTATAGATAAGATGTGGAAAAAAAATTTATGTGAATGGTTGAAAGAACTACGATTTCCTGATGGGTATATGTCTAACATGGCAAGATGCGTTAATATGAATAAGTTTAAGCTATATGGCATGAAAAGCCATAATTGTCATGTGTTTATACAAAGGTTGATTCCTATAGCATTTTGTGAATTGTTGCCAAAGAATGTGTGGTCATCTTTAACAGAGCTTAGTATTTTTTTTAAAAATCTAACAGCTACAGTAATAACAGAGGAAGAAATAAGGCATCTTGAAAAAGAGATTCCTGTTATTATCTGTAGACTTGAGCATATATTTCCTCCAATTTTTTTTTATTCCATGGAGCATCTCCTAATCCATTTATGAAGCTAGGATAGCAAGTCTAATACAATACTGGTGGATGCATCCATTTGAGAGGTTAGTAATAAAAATTACTCATATGAGTTTACAATTAATAAAATAAAATATAAATTCCATAAATTAAATTAGTAATTATAAGGGGTTTTTATAGGTGCCTTCGAAGGTTAAAAAATAATGTCCATAATACAGCAAAGGTTGAAGGCTCAATATGCAACGCATATTTAGTGGAGGAGACATCATCATTTTGTGCACACTGTTTTGAGCCATATGTGAATATGAGACATTGAAAAGTGCCACGAAATGCACAATTATATAGAGATGAAAATCAAGAACATGAGGAGTTGCTTTCTATTTTTAAATACCCTGTCAAGCATTTGGTAAGGAAAAATTTTGATATCTTAATGTAGAAGAATATCATTCAACCCGCACGTATATTTTATTGAATTGCGAAGAAGTGAAGGCTTATATTGAGTAAGTATATTGAAATTTCTGTATATGTGATGTGAAAGCCAATTAATATATGCATAAATAATATTATATTTGCTTAAAATTATCTACATTTGCTATAGACTTTATGTGGCTACATTAAAGGAAGAGCAACTAAACATTGAAGATGTTGAAATTGATGTTAAACTTGATAAAGACTTTGCATCTTTGTTTGAGGCATATGTGAGTATACATGAATACATCCACAAATATATATATATATATATATATATATATATATATAGTCAAATAATGCTCAATCTTATAATATTACATATATTTTATAGGCTCATGATCTAAAATCAAATATCTCCAACCAATTCATAAAGGACCTTTAAGAGGCATTAGGACATTTTCTGGTTATTATGTGAATGGATACAAGTTTCATACTTTGGGGCATGGATCAAATAAAGCAACTATGAGCAATGGAGTGTGCATAAAGGGTAGTAATTTTAGTGCAACTGAATTGGACTTTTATGGTCAATTAATAGAGGTTGTACAATTGGAATCCCCTGCAATTACCAATAAAGGGAGTAGTATTATTTAATTGTCAATAGTTTGATCCAACACCACATATAGGTACAAGAACTCACCACCAATATAAGCTTGTTGATGTGAACCACACGCGAAGATTCAATAGATATGAACCATTTATTCTCGCGGGTCAAGCGATGCAAGTGTACTATGCATCTTATCCAAGCACAAGGAAGAACATGTTTATTTAGTGGGTTGTTTGTAAGATAAAAGCTAGGAGTGTAATGGAAGTGGTAGAGTCATCTATAACTTTGTTATCAAATGGAAGAGCATTTCAAGAGGATGACATAGAAGAGCATCATATTAATGTTGATACAGATGAAGACCCTCAGTCATTAATTGATTGAAGTTATTTTGTAGAGATTGATGATGTAGAACTTGAAGAAAATGATAAGGCAGAACATATAGTCTAGTTATATGAAGAATATGAAGGATTAGATGATGATTACGATGATAATGTTAGTGATTGATGATATATGTACTTATATTAATATGAAGCTAGCTATATTAAATTTAAAATAGTTATTTAAAACTTAATTGTATACGTATTGTCATTGTGTTGTGTTCATTGAAGCTTATTTATATAATGATAGTGGTGTGATATTATATGTCGTTATGATGGTTGTTAACATATTTTCATAATTTATCTACAATTGTGTTGTTTTGTGATATAGTCATTGCAGTTATGAGAGGTGGCTATTTCGCAAGTCGAAGAGTTCATTCTGCTGGTCGTGGGGACAATGTACCATCATCACAGTGGATGCTCCTACATCCACTTCCCCACCAGCTCTTAGTTTCCCTTAACTTGGATGTGGGCACACCATCATTTGTCCCACAAATTGAGCCAGAGTCTTCAATAGGATCAGCACCAGCCGAGTCATCACAGACATGCGGTAGTACACAAATAGGAAATACAATTTCCCTAGTTGATAGAGATAAAATGTATGAAGTAAATTATTTATTCTAACAATTATAGAGAAAGCATTATATAATGTAAATAACTTTACTTTAACATTTGCTTTATTATATATTTTATAAACAAGTTTTCACCAAGTAATAGGACTTCAACTAAAATTACTAAGATATTTTGTGAGAGGCTAGACAAGTGTAATAACCCTAATTTTTAAATTATTTTAATATAAAACGGGATATGCAGTGTTAATAAATTTAAGATTTATATTTAATTATTTTACTATTTTGTGATTAATTATTATTATTTTATGTTTAATTATATTTTCTACATAAATATTTTATTTTTGAAACTTATTATTTTAAACCATTAATTTATATTTTGCTAATTATTATTTTCGGATAGTATTATTTTAATAATATTTAATTTAGAACATTATTATTTCTATTATTGTTTTATCAAATTGCATTATTATTTTAATATTTTTATTTTTAATAAATTACATTAATTGTATTATCATTATTATTTAGTGTTATTTTATGTTAATGTGTGTGTATATGTAAATATGTGTGTGTTATATATATGTGTGTGTGTGTGTATATATATATATATATAAGATATTTTTATTTTGTGGTGGAGATTTGTTTACATAAAGCTATATTATATTATAATATATAGTTATAATGTAAAGTTTTATTATTAACATATACATATATACATTCAAACCGTAGCAAGAATCAAAAACACACTGTTAAACCTTTATCTTCCCGCATCATCCCAATCCTTGCCTGTCGGTGTGCCTCCCTTGCTTCTGGCTGGCCACCACCTTCTTCCCCATCCTTCCCATCACCGTCTGCAGGTCGGAACATCGCCGGAGAGGGCAGAAATGGCAGCATCAGTAGGGGACTTCTTCTCACCGTCGATCGCTTTTTCAGCCACAATTTTGAGCACCGCCAGTCTCTATCAACTCCTTGAACTCTGGTGAAGTTGATTCCAAGCTCTGTTTGAGCTTAAACTCGATTGTTTGTGAGTTTTCTTGATTTTTTATTTTTGATTTTTAGGGTTTTCTAATTTTTTTTAATTGATTTTGGTTGATTCAAGCAAACTCCCTTTACAAAAGTTGATACTAGTAGCTTAATCTACATGATTTTTTTTTTTTTTTTGAATTTTTGAAATTTATTTTAGTTTTTGTGAATTTTTTATATTTTATTATTATTTATTTAATTTTTTTAAATTTATTTATTTAATTTTAAAATTGGTTGTTTGGTGTTATTATGAGTTGATATTAATTTTAGAGTAAAGAAAATAATTTTTGGGATTTTTATATAATTTTTAGTAATATTTTTAGTTTATGTAAATATTGGATTATTAAGTTAAATTAGTATTTTTGTCGAAATTATTGGTTAAATATGTGTTTTAGATAATATTAGTATAGTATATTATGGTAAAATAATTTTAATGATTTTATATGATTTTTATAGAATTTTTTAGTAATATTAGTATTATTATGGATATTTTGAATTATTAGGGTAATTGTGTAATTTTGTGATAATTATAGTTAAATATTGTGTTTTAGATGGTTTTAGAATTATTTAAGGTATTAAAATGATTTTTATAAATTAATTATTAATTTTAACTAATTAATACTAATTTTCAAAAATTATTTTCAAATAATATATTATTTACTAAATTAATGATTAAATCGGTTTTTAATAAATTTTAATATGTATTTAGGCTATTTTAGTTATTTGAATATATAAAGTGAATTTTTACTAATTTATATTGAATTATTGAGAAATTTGATTTTTAATAATATGATATTATTATTTTGGGATTTTTACTTTATTATTGTGAAAATAATTATATTGAGTGATTTAATGATTAAATATGTCATATTTTGATATTTTGAGGATATTTGTGAAATTTATTGATTTTTAGTATAGTTATTGTATTATTTGATTTTTGGTGGAATTGTGAACTTCGGTTGGAAAATTGTGTAGTTCGGGGTCCCAACCAAAGGTATTATGTTTTCTGAGTTAGAAGTGCGTTTTCTTGTAGGACCGGCTCTACTTTTTAGTAGAGAGATGTTCATTTTACAAAGGAGGCTCTGTCGAATTTTTTATAGAATTCTCGTAAAATGTGACATCGGGTCAATTATAAAATTCTTTGTCTGTCTGTGTTCCGTATTCTTAGATTGAGTCTCTCTAGAAGCTTAAGTTAGATTTATTCTGATTTCTGTATTTATTTTATTGTTTAGTTGCACTGAGACCGAGACCTAATGAACCGGACCCATCAAACTAGTCTTGAGGAGCGTAAACTTGTGAGTTATTATTTTATATATATATCGCACTTAGGTTGCATATTTTAGAATATACATGTTTTGAATTGTATTTATTCATAAATTGTTTTATTGAATGTTTAGTATATTTTTGGTATATTTTGAAATAATTGCATGTTATACTATTGATTTATATTTAAATTATTTTTAAGTATATTATTAGTTTATTTTTGGTATATTTAATAGTAGATTTCAATTTATTTGACATATATATAATTGAAATATACTTAGTTTATTTTAGGTATATTTTTGGTATATATATGGTTTATTTTGTTATTATGAATGACATTATGCATTATTTATTTTCTCGTATGAATGTTTTATTTTAAATAAAGGATATCGATAGAACGTGCTACCTAATGGGCAACACTAAGATCGTGTATGTACTGGTGCGATAGATTTAGGGTTGAGTGAGAATTACTTGTGATAATTATGATTTGATTGAGATGTGATATGATTGATAGTGTGGTTGCTGGAGCTCAATTGACCTAGTGTCTCGAGGCCAATCACATTGACAGTCAAACTGCTAGAGCTCGGTTGACTTAGTGTCTCAGGGTCAGTCTACTGTCCATATGGAATAAGTGAATTTATTTGGAATTAAGTAAGCTTGTATGGCTAGAGTGATGTTATTGTTGATTGAGGTTGCGATTTAATAGGGTTCTATTTGATCCTTCATAAACTTATATTTTCAGTATTATTATATAAGGTGATTTTCAGCATTTGTGTGAAATGTTTGTATATATATTTATTATATACGGATGATTGATTGCATTTGATGTATAGGAGATGCACGTATATATATTATAACAATTCACTCAGTGAGGTTTGACTCCCTTCAATTGATTTTTTCAGGAGATTCTTTTTCCTCAGACCTCAGCAGTAGGTCCATCCGTTGGATTTCTTCAACCCCGACCATTTTGTGTAAATTATCTACTTGACTTTATTTGTACTCTAGAAAACTGCAGTAGTGAGTTTTATTTTGTATTGGTTGTATGTTGGTTGTAATTTCAGAGGACTTTCTCTAAATATTATATAATATATATTTTATTTTATGAAATGATAAAATTTATTTTTAATATATTGGTTTGAGATTTTAATTATGGTGCATATTTTATTTTAATTATTGCATGCTTTTATTCTTTTTAGGCTTGCTATGGTTTCCGGATTCGAAAGAATTTCCATTCCCTAGCGTCAGTCATGACTCTGGTTTGGGTCGTGACAACAAGGAAGGTTCGACATGGAGCTTAGTGCCTCAAACCACCAAAGATTTCTATGGGAGGAATTTAAGGTAAAAATTGTTTTAATATTTGTAATATGTAGTTGTAGTGTTTTGAACATGGTTGTATCATATTATTATTTATTCTAAGTGTATTCCTATTTTAATATGAATATGTTATGTAATATCCCGTGTTTTTTAAATATTTTTACATTGTACCGGGATATGCAGTGTTAATAATTTCTGTATATTATATGATATTTTTACGAGTTAATATGTATTTAAAACCTATTTTAACTACTGTGTATTATTTTCAGTGTTTTACATAAAATTTTTTCGGAACTTGCATTTTCGGGGAAATTTTCACGTAAACAATGTATTATTAATTATTTTAAATGTATTTTCGGACTTGCATGAACTCATGCGTATTTTTAAATTATTAAATAAAGCCTGTGTGTGTATATTTATTTAATTAGGATTTATTATTACACTAATATTATATTAATTATTTATTAGTTTTATTGTTATTTAATTATTTTTATTTAGTATAAATTATTAAAATATTAAATTTTTATGTGTGTGGTGTATATTTAATGTGTGTAATTTAATATTATTTTAATATATAGTATAAAGTATATATATATACATATAACACATCAAAAATCAAAAAAATTGGAAAATTACCATTTTGCCCCCGATAGCTTCTTCTTCCCCGATCACCTTCCCTTCGCCGTTCCGATCGCTGCCATACCGTTCCCTCGCCGTTGGTGTGCCGTCCGGTGTGCCACCACCTTCCCCAACCTTTTCCGCCGCCTGTGGTAGCCGTTTCAGGCGCCTGGAAGTCGATTTTGGCCGGAGAAGCCGAAAATCGAGCTACCGTCGATCACGCCGATTCCGGCCATCATTTTTGACACCGCCGGTCTCTTTCTTCTCCTTGAGCTCCGGTTAGTGTGATTCTAGCTTTGGTTTGAGCTCAAATGGTTTAGATTTGCTTAGGTTTTGATTTTTCCAATTCGGTCACATTAGGGTTTTTGATTTTTTTGAGCTTCGAATTGAATGATTCATGAAAACTCCCTTCACAAATGTTCTTCCTAGTAGCTCAATCTACATTTATGAATTTTTGTAGAATTTTTGGAGATTTTTTGGATTTTTGGGTATTTTTGAATATTTTAATATTATTTTCTAATTTTCGGAAATTAATTATTTAAATTATGAAATTGGGATTTATGGTTAAATTAGGTGTTGAAATGAATTATAGGAATTTATTTGGAATTTTTATGAATTTTTATGTATTTATTTTGAATTATTGAAGTTTATGTGATTTTGAGAAATTAGGGTTAATTGTGTTTTAAATTGAATTTAATTGGTTAATTGAGTTTAATTATTGATATTATTGATAAATATGTTGAGAAAATTAATTTTTGATAATTGTATAATTTTTGGTGAATTTTTGAAGTAATTTAAGTATATTAATATATATAGGGGTATTTTGGTAATTTTACCCTAAATTGTCTAAAAATGCAATTTAATTGGTTTTAATAGTTATTTAAGGTATAAAAATGATTTCTACAAATTAATTAGTATTTTTAACTAATTAAAACTATTTTTCGTGAATTATTTTCAATTATATATATAATATACGATTTTACTAATAAAATGAGTTTTTATCGGTTTTTACAGTGTTTTAAGGTTAATTATGTAATTTTTACTTATAAAATGAATTTCTATGTTATAAGGATATTTTTGGTATATCTGGAATTGTTCTGTGTTTGTGGACCTCGGTAGGTGGACTGTAGTTTAAAGTCCGACCGTGGGATTTTGATTGTGCCTTGTGTAGTTTTTCGAAGTGTATTTCCTTGCAGGGTCGGCTCTACTCTTTTGAGTAGAGAGATGTCCGTTTTACAGGGGAGGTTCTGTCGGATTTTTGATAGAATTCTCGTAAAACGTGATGTCCGGTCGAACCCTAATTCTATTTCCGTACTTAAATACTCTAGATTAAATTCTAGGATTTCTATTAGGTTTATTCTGATGTCTATTATTTATTGCTTGTTTAGTTGCGCCGAGACCAAGGGCTAGTGGACCAGGCCCGTCGGACCTGTCTCGTGGAGCGCATTAGGTGAGTTACTATACTATATATATATGCTTAGGATGCATGATTTAGAAATGCATGTTTTATGTTGATTAAATATGCATAAATAATTTGATTATTTCTTAAGTTTATATTAAGTATATTTTTGGTTTATTTTTGGTATATAATAAATTGTATACATGTTTTATTAATAAATTATATTTAAAATGTTTTTAAATATATTTCTAGTTTAATTTATGATTTAATTGGATTTATTTGACGTATATATATGCTCGAAATATACCAAAAGTAAACTAGGTCGAAATATACCTAGTTTACTTTTGGTATATTTCTAGTATATATATGGTTTATGTTGATATTTTATTGAACTTCATGCATCATTTATTTTTGTGAATGAATGTTTTATATTATTAATGATGAAGGATATCAATAGAACGTGCTACCTAGTGGGCAGCACTAGGACCGAGTACGTACCGGTACGCCTATAGTATTTAGGCTATATTACTAACCATTTGTGGATATTTATTGATTATGATTATTGAGATATGTGAGATGTGGTTTGGGTGTGATTGCTGGAGCTCGGTTGATCAAGTGTCTCGGGGCCAATCACACTGGCAGTCAGACTGCTGGAGCTCGGTTGACTTAGTGTCTCGGGGCCAGTCTACTGTCTAAATGGATTAAGTGGATATATTTGGAATGAGTGAGCCTGTGTGGCTAGAGTGTTGTCTAACACTATTTTCAGAGGTTGCGATATTCTAGGGTTCTATGTGATCCTTCATAAACTGGGATTTTCAATAAAATATATAAAAATGATTTTCTGCATCTGTGTGAAATTGCCTATATATATATTAGATATATATATACTGTTGATTGTATGCATTGTCACTTAGTGTGTATGTATATATATTATAGTAATTCACTCAGTGAGGTCTGACTCCCCTCTGTTGACTATTTTTCAGGAGAGTTAACTTCTTCAGACCTCAGTAGCAGGTCGATACGCCGGATTTCTTCCACTCCGACTTCTTTATGTAAATTATTTACTTGAGTCTTATTTATTTTATCTAGACACTGCAGTAGTTGTGAATTAAAGTATTGGATTTCATGTATTTTATTTAATGAGATGTATTATATTGAAACTGGATTTGTATTAAAGAGATTATATATATATGTGATGAGATGAGATTTGAATTAAATCCAGTTGATGGAAATGTTATTATTATATTTATGATTTTATTTTCGCTACATATTATATGGTTATTGTTATTATTGCATGATTTATTTTATTTTTTTAGGCTTGCTACGGGTTCCGAATTCGAAAGAATTCCCGTTCCCTAGCGCTGGTCATGGCCCCTGTTTTGGGTCGTGACATGTTATGTGTAATATATAGTAATTAATAAATTGTTTTTGCAGAAAGCATGTCAATGGGATAAAGCAAAGACTCCAGTAGTGAAGAAAGCTTTTTATAAGGTGGCAGTAAAAAGATATAGAGATATGTTGTGCAAGATGTGAATTGAAGGAAAGAAGGACAAAGAAATACCAGAAGATGTATGGGAGAGCTGGTAACAATATTGGAATACCCCAGTATATAAAAAAAATGTGAACAAGCTACCAAAAATCATTGCACAAAGAAAGGTGGACTGGGCACGAGACTTTCTACACATACAAGCAGTTCTAGATCAACAATTGAACACTTCATTGCTTTGGTAATAATTTGAATTTCATAATTATCAACAAAAGCTTAAATTATTTTTTTTGTACAAATGCTTACAAAAAAAATAATAAACTTTGATAGGAAAAGGAGTTATAATGGTCTCCTACCCCATTTAAAGTATTAAAGAAGATGCACACTAAAAAGGATGGGTCTTTTGCTGATAAAAGATCTAAGGACATCAATGTAAGATATATATTAAATAGTTACTATATAATTTTTCATTTTATCTTTGAAATTTTTTATACACATTTACAAAAAATCTTAATAATAATTAATCATTAATGATAATTATGTAGGATACTATGGAGAGCATGGTTGCTTCTACTTCTCAGCCAACGGATAGGTCTACAGAGCCTATAGAGGTAGACGTGAGCCAAATATATCTGCAAGTTGCAGGAAGTGAAAAAAAGAGGCGAGTATACAAGCTCAGCTCTCAAGCGGATACATTTTACCTTGAGACTTTCAGCAATTCATCAACCACTTCACGATATGATTTTACAGCGGATGAGTAGTTCCAATAACGTATGGATGAAGTGGTGGAGCAGAAGGTGGACTTACAAGTTCAAGAACTACAAGAAAAGATGAATGAAGACATGCAAATATATAAAGAGCAAGTACAATGTGATTAATAAAAGATGAATGAAGATATGAGAAAATATAAAGAGTAAGTCGAACGTGATCAACGTGAAATGCAAAAACACATGGAGAAGTTTATGCATATGTTTTCACAGTCTCAACCTAGCTCTCAGCTTCCACCATTTATATGTTCAAATCATGATGATACAGGTACATAATCATTTTGCATAATTGATGATGTTGTTAATTTGGATAACTAATGTTGTTAAGTTGTGCGGGTTTTATTTTTGGAACAATGAATTGAATTTATGGTTGTTTTGAAATGGATGTGTAATGTTATAAAAAATATGTAATGGTATCTTATTTCAATTATTTATTTAAATTTCTAAATTACTATAATTTGATTTCGAACAATAGTTAATGTTATATTAGGTACTAAATTTGATTTCAATTGACAAAATATGAATTTAATTTATTTTTTTTTTCAATTTGCAAAATCAATGATGGATTTCAAAAATCCGTCGCTAATTTTACCAATGGATTTTCAAATTCCATTACTAAAATCTAGCGACTAGCGTTTTAGCGATGGATAAAAATCCGTCGCTAAAATGCCTCTTTTTTTGCAGTGCCATTTTATTCAAATTTCTACGAATAACTCATAATTAATAATTTTTAGTTGATTAGTTTTAAAAAAAAAAAACTTTGGTTGATAGTATTAATTATGAACTACTTTTTTACCCTTATACCAAACATCCAATTAATATCACAATCAAAGTTTACACAATTTCAGCTACTGCAAGTGGTTGGTTATTAAATGAATAAAAAATCAGAAAGTCATTTTTCCTAATGTAATTGAATTAATTTTTACTACAATAGAAAAATTCTACTGATCTATTCCAATGAGAAAATTGTTACCTATCCATTTGTTAATGAATAAATAATAAATACAAATAATATTTCAAATTATTTTTAACACAATGTAATAAACATGTAACTACTAAATATTGAAATCAATTGATAAACAATTGTATTGAATGATTGGATATGTAGTATTATTAAATTAATTATTAAAAAAAATTATCCAATTTATTTAAATTAAAATCAAATTTATTAGAATTCAACAAATTTGAATACAGTGGCTAGGAAAAAAAAAAGTTTTAGTTTTCACTGGCACATTAAAACTTAAGAAGTAAAAAGGATGGAGTTAAAATAGAGAATTAACCGCGAGCGATAGCTGTCCCTCGTCCTAACAAGAAAAAGGTTCACTTTCACTGAACACAACCAAAAATTTTCCCTCCCTCTCACATTCCGCAGTTTGGCAAATGAAATTGAAATGAGATGATAATGGAGATCGAAGAAATCGAAGCTGTTCTCGAGAAAATCTGGGACCTCCACGACAAATTAAGCGACGCTATCCACTCAATTTCTCGCATCCACTTCCTCAATTCTTGCAAAAAATCCTCCAATAAGAAGAAACCCTACAGCAATGACGCCGTTGAGGACAATCGCCCTGGCTTTGTCTTCGTCAAGGACTTTCGTCTTGATGATAATGACTCCGCGATTCATGAGGCTAAGAGCCTCAACGCTATCAGAACTGCTCTCGAAAACCTCGAGGATCAGCTGGAGTTCTTCCATGTATGTCCCAATTCTTCTTTTGGGGTTTCTGCTTTTTATTTTTTATTTTTAGGTTTTCGTTCATTTGTTTAGTGTTTTTTTCTATTGCAATTAGATAGTGATTTATTGTATGGAAGATTCTGGCAAAAATGGAGATTTTTACAGAATTTTCAGTTTGTAAAGAATGGTATCTGTTAGGAGATATTCATGTCTTATTCTTTTTGGGTATATTTCAGACTGTACAAATTCAGCAGCGGGCCGAGAGAGATACTGCAATCGCTCGATTAGAACAGAGCAGGATTGTTCTTGCAATGAGGTTGTCTGAGCACCATGGCAAGAAGTATAAGGTCATTGAAGAAGCTCTAGCTTTTGTAGGTGATGTGCATGATGCTAGTCGCTTTGTTTCTCCTGAAAACCTTTATGGTTCTCCTCGAAATCTATCCGCCGAGAATCTTAATAAGCACAAAGAGAAAGGATCCAATATGATAATTGAAGTTCTCATTTCGAGTTTCAATTTTGTGGGGAAATCACTTAGATTAAATCATGTTGGTGGGATGCTGGGCAATGCTGCTATATTTGCAGTTAGCATGATTGCATTTCTCCATCTGCATCAGCAAACATACAAGGAGCTTTCATACAGTCAAGAAGAGTACATCTATAGCAATAGAAATGCGAGGAAAGCTCCTCAGGAAGATGGGTCTTCAGTCAATGGTAATTTGAATCATTTGGATGTAATGTTGGCCAGGGGTTAAGATTATCTACTAGCTTAAAGTTTTTCTATTTGGAAGAGCAAGTCATACATAAAAAATTCTTGTAATTGTTCAATCCCACGGAATTGAGAGGGTTAGCATGTTGCCGCTGCCAATTTTAGATTGCTATCCTTGTTATTGAGTTGCAGTTTTATGTCAAGTAGGAATAGGTTTGAGATTCTGATGGCAGTATTAGGTTAGGGTGGTTAATAAGCTTTCTTTTGACACCTGACCTGGTGTTGATTGTGCATATGCCAAATTCTTGTTCAGCTGAATGACTGCTTTCTGTTGCTGTTTCATGTTATTTTTCAATGAGCAAGTTTTTTAATGTACAAAAACCTTCTGTTATAAGATGCATTCAAGGCTTTACTTACTGTAGGATTGGTTTGCGTTGTGTAGGTAAATTCAGGATGGCTACAGGGAAGCTTTTAGCTCTTTGTTAGCTACTCAAATGAGTTGCTTCTATCAGCCACTTGCATCATCCAAACCATACCGCTCCTTTTCTGCCTTGTGTCTTCTATGCCACTTTTGAGCTGCCTTCTTGCAGGGCAAAGAGACTGCCATACGAAGCATCTTCATAATTGCAGATTGCTTATCTTTGGTTCTCATGAACGCGAAGCTAAAATAAGAAAAAGCAGGACTAGGTGAATTAGTAAATCACAGAAATTCTCCAAAATTAGCCAACTTCAAAATAAAAAGGTCGGCATGATATGATTAAACCTTTGTCGATTTGCACTCGGGCAACAATATTACTTGGAGTTGGAACGGATCAATATATGTTAGTTGCATGCCAAAAATGGGCCGAGGATATTTGGATTGATGGGCTCTTTAGGAAAAATGGAGGATATTTGGATTGATGGGCTCCTTAGGATAAATGGGTCATGACTTTTTGGTCTAGAAGGCCGAGGATATTTTGATTGATAGGCTCCATAGGACAAACGAGTCATGACTTGTGGGTCTAGAAGTACTCCTTTATAAAATGTTTATGGGTCCAGATCGAAAGCCTTCCACTCAAAATTCCAACTATCTATGCGCTTTCTTCCATTATGCAAAAGCCTTAAATATCAATGTCATTACAAGTGAAAATCACATGCAAGTCGTCTTGTCGACGCAAAAGGCAAGCTGGAGTCAAATGCATTAATTTCAACTTAATAGACCAGTTTTTGGTGATTTCTTGACCAAACATTCCATCACAAGTATGTTTCACAACACAAACCCATTCGCATTGCACATATCATTTTCCAAGACTGAATACCAAATGTTAGCCTTGAAATGCATAGTGACACCATCCCATTAGTAATTTAAATGATAAAAAATATAAATATTCTATTTGAAAATATCAGAAATTGAACTATTTCCTCCATCTTCTTTCCGTGTGATGTTGAAATTTAATCACTTAATCTGATTAATAATAAAAAAAAAGACATGCATAATGACACCCAAAAGAAAGAAAATCCAGGAAAAAGACGTCGTCAACATAATAAATTGGCTTCAACTTGGAACGGATTTTGCGCTACCTATGCTAAACCTTTTCTAATATTAACGTGCAAAAATTCAATAATTCCAACTATCGTGGCACTTGTGCTCATTGGCAGCAAGCCGCGTAGAATGGATATTGTTTTGGGTGATGTTAACTACTCTAATTAAGCTATAAAAACAATAAATTTATCACTAACGAAAAGGTCATTAAAGAAAGAAGATGACAAATTACAAAACCATAGTAAAAGGGAATGTCGGAAAGTTAATACATATTTTTTTAAGCAAGTGATCAGATTGCTTTTTCTATAGGAATTAAGAGGCAAACAAAACCCCAACAAAAAGTTAAAGTTTGAACACATAATTAGGCCTATAATTTGAAGCAGTGTCTAAAGAAAACACTTCCTTTGACTTGCTATTGGATGCATGTATGTAATGCAATGCATATGGATAGCCCTTTTTCCAATCAACGGACATAAAAAACTGATTTATATTTTTACCTTTGGGATTTGATTAGACAAGAAAGAAACATGCTTCTCTCTTTTGTCCCCAACATTATTTTTCTTTCTTTCTTCTTCTTCTTCTACCTTCCTATTATCTTTGATGTAATCTTAAGTGGGGCATCCATTTCATGTTTTCGGTGATAATATATTCATATATATCTATTTTCCCACTGGTCAACTTTTATTAAATTTGTAGTTTGTTTTGGTTGTGGTTGTGATTAACATATTTCTCATTTTCGGGATTCCTAAGTCAGCTGCTTGTCTTCCATGTTAGAAGACGTCTGTTTTTGTCCCTATCTTCTTCCTTTTTCATTCATATTTTCCAATTGTAAACAAAGGTGTGCTTCTGTTCCAAAAACAAAAACCATTTTCAAAAAGTAATTTTTAGTGCTTCAAATTAAATAATTAACGTTCACGCCCTGATTTTATTTTTCTAAGTAAATAACGTTTTGCAAGATAGTATTATTAGTGGGACTTTAAATATATTCTTATAAGATTAACATATGAAGAGGCCTTTTGAGCAACAAACAATTAAAAATTTTATTAAAAAAAAAAAAATCATAGCACTGACAACGTGTGTATCTTTTCTTGTTTGAAAGATAAAGCATGGGAAGAACACTTAAACCCCAAAACAGGCAACATACGTAGATTTTCCTTCTTTTTTTTCCATTAAATATTTGATTTATTTGTCAATTCCATGCTGTAAAGTAATTGAAGATGCAACTTGTGTAAACATTTGAGAGGAAATTATTTTGCTCAAGGACCCACTTAACTATTAATCAAGAACAAGACTCAAAAAAAAAAAAGGGTTTTGCTTTGCCGTGCCACCACCATTCAACATGAAATTAGTAAAAAGCTGGTGTAGAAGCAAAACCCATAAAAACTCGAAACATCTTCACATTCCTTTTTTTTTTTTTTTTTTTTTTAAATTATCAGGTCACCACCTTATTGCTAGTAGGTGGAAAACCAACGCGAACCTTCTGTAATCCATTTTCTACCGTCGGATGCGTATGATTTTCTGACTTAGAGCGCGTCTGATGCCACGTGTCTAATTATTAACCTGTTGACCTTGCATCGTTATTGGCCACGTGGAAAAAGAAAAACTCCACTGTAATCAGGTGCAGTAGCCCCATCCAGCGTTCACGTGCCGCACCATCTGATTGTCTTTCTTGGGCCTTCGAACCATGGGCCCACCCCAGCGGCCTAAATTTATAAAAAAAAAAAAAGGGTCTGAATTAGCATGTGCATGGGGCTCAGAATTCGAAAACCAAGGTTTGATTTTATGGGGCCCAAATCTAGGACTGGACCGACCGCCACCGTACGGTGACACGTGGACACGAACGTCCACCACTTGATTAGTCAAAACTTTTTGATTAAGATGAGATCGTCGAGCTAATGTTTGCTATGATTACCACTAATTAATCATGATTTAAAAAGATTTATGAAAATTTTTCTTAATAAGGGGCCCAATTGGATAGGTGGGCCAGGGCTCTCTCAGTCTCTTCGCTGCATTGATTTTGGCGGGAAAATGGTCCCACTTGTTAAAAACAGTTGGGAAATTTGGTAAGATAAATTATCTTTTTCTTCCCAAGTTGTTACCGACTTTTAGCTGTCAATTACTCGACATCCGAATCCAACTGAAATTGAAATGAGATCTTAACCCATCCGTACAAAAAATTTTCATCTTTCACCAATAACCGTCAGATTTAAAAAAATTATTATTTAAACCATTTTTCAAAGTTTAAATTAAGATATATACAATTTTATTAAATTAAATTAATTATTAAAATTTTTTTATCATTTTTATAATTATGTCTAATTCAAACTTAATTAGTAAATAAATTATGAATAATAATGATTTACACAAAATATATATATATATATATATATCATCTTGGACGTTAATTAACTTTAGTTGCTTTTCAGCCAATTTGGGGTTGTATCCCAAATACATTCATTACATAGCTTTTTCTTTACATGGCTTCTATAATTATTTTATTTTTTTAAAATAAATTTTATTTTATTTTATTATCATTATCATCATTTAATGAAATTACTAAAACATCCCATATCACAGTACATGATTTGCCGTATATAAAACTTGAACTCATGTATTAAATCCAATTCCATCGTACTGTGCACCAACAAATATTAGTAAAGTTTAACTTATTTAATATATACATAGAAAGATTGTTAGAATAAAATTTGCATGGTTAAAAAGCAAAAATTTGAAAGAAGGCGGCATAAATAAAATTCATATTTTGCAAGCAAAGAAGATTGCAGAAAGATGATAAAATTAGGAAAGGAAATCATTGGGAAGTGGATGTAAGATGATGAACTCTGATAAGAACATTAGGTGATGGCAGTAGAGAAGGAAATGGGACCAAAAATGCTATGCATATGCATATATGTAAGTAAAAGAAGCATTGGAGAAAACAAAGCTTACAAGAAAATTAAAAAAGGAAAAACAGGTAAAAAACAAAAAGCGGTTCAGGTGTTGTCGCTGTTCATTTAAATTTTGGTTTGCAACGTTATGCAGCAGCAGATATTACATGCAACTTGCTGAGTGTAATTTGCCTCTCTAATTCTCATCTCTCGTCTCAATAACAATAAAGCCTGCTGCCTGCAACATCTATACTCTTCTTTATAGCCCACTCACCTTCTTCTAGCTTATGCAGCCCCCACTCGACCCTTCTTATGCATCGCCGGCTACCTAGCTACGCACCCACATGGCTCGTCTCCAACTTTCTGCCCTACTAAAAAAGCTTATTCATGACACCCAAATGGGTGACAATTGTCAACCGAAACCAACAATTAAGAAGAACCCTTCATTAATTGAAGTTCAATTTGTCCTAGTTCTAATTAATTAGCTTTTATGAGATTAATTTTAATTATTTATACGCAAGTGAATAAATACATATCTTCTAGTATGTGTGTATATGATTCAGTTGGTTTTGATGATTAAAATGTTATGTCATCTTAAATCTTAGCGACAAAGCTATGAAATGTTGTTGGAGGTCTAATGATAAGGGTTTTGATTGATGAGGTAAGGTCGGATCAGAAATGTGTGCCCTGCCTGCCGCTCTATGTAGATGTATACACACACCAAAAACCGATCACCAGTTGCATATATTTTACAGAATTTAAGGCTTTTTTAGTTAAAGTGCCAGACCTATATATGGATATATGCATACATATTATTCTCTTTTATTTTTTTTGTTGGCTGCTTTCTGATGTATGTACATAAAATGCTTTATATGCATCATCCAAAACCAATTAACATTTCTTGACTTTTTTGTGGGACGTCTCCTGATTTTACTTTATTTTTTTCTTCAAAATTTCGTCTTTCAATTTTACTATTTTTTATCAACATCTTCATAAATATTTTTCTGAATAACTCTCCATTTACTCTTCACCATTTATAGCAGCAGCCAAAGTTTGATGAAAGCAGTTATTATTTCAGAATGAAAAGGTTGTACAAATTGAACTTTAACCATTATAATTTCATCAATTAGCTCATGTATGCATGCATATAATAAAATATGAAGATATACATAACCAACAATAGAGTTATTATTGTTTAAATAATATATTAAATTTAAAACATAATGTATATAATTATATTAAATTAATTATTAAAAAATTTTATTAGTCGGTTTGAACCAAATTAATATTCAGAATGAATTCTAAATAAGGTTCGTTGAGACCAACATTAATAGCTATGCATGTATATTTATAGCCTTTGTAATTTTTTGGTTGTGAATTGTGATTTATTGCTTCATTTTTATGGTACATTCATTCAATAAGATGCACTGGTGAGTAACTAAGAGAAGTAAATGTTTAAATTTTTTTACCAAACAGTGTCAGCCACTCTCTTTAATTTAGCCAAAAAAGTAGTCTGCTAAGATTATTATTGTTATTATTATTAGACCAACTTGCAAACAAGACACTTTGATGCATAATCTTTAATAGAAATTGTAAAAGAAGAAAATATATATATATATAATCAGATTTTTATTTTTAAAAAAGAAATCTCACGTGAAGGGGTGAATCAGGGACAGAAAGATGAATGAAACATAATAAAATACTAATTCATTATTTATATTTTTTTCCTGAAATGTAAAATTGCAATGATGCTGTGATGATTTTATGGTCCTTTTGTC
The DNA here is from genome assembly GCA_947683625.1 of Mallotus nudiflorus. Taxonomy (NCBI): domain Eukaryota; kingdom Viridiplantae; phylum Streptophyta; class Magnoliopsida; order Malpighiales; family Euphorbiaceae; genus Mallotus; species Mallotus nudiflorus. The sequence continues at coordinate 102,153 of CANTUR010000764.1, forward strand.
CTAACACCATATAGCCACTTGCCAGTCGGTGTAGAGTTTCTTTATAATTCTAAGGGCAGCATAGGAGCAACTGGTGATTTCATTTTCTGACGACTCTGTGCTGACTGTGAGACAATTTCATGAATTCTTGTGTCGTTGATTATCTTGCATCATTTTGCTCCAGTTTGAGAGATTTTTCTTTTTTTATATTGTCCAAAACCCATCTTCTGAAAATTATGATCTTATTTTTACAAGACACATATAGCATTATTATTAAAGCTTCACTCAATTACTAAAATTTTTAAATTCAACAACTTTTTAATATCTTAATTTTATAATGCTAATAGAATTAACATTTAAATTCTAAATTTTAAATTTTTATATATATCTTTATCAATATGGTTGATTTCCAGTAAAGATTTGGATCAAAGGTGGAGTTAAATTAATAGACTAAACAATAAACATTTATTCTTTTTCTTTTGAAGGGTAAAAACAATTTTATAATATTAATAAAATTTATATTTTATTTTTTTATATTTACAATTCATTAAATTATAATTAATTTAGTACAACTTCAGTGTGATAAAAAACTGCAAATATCTTAATAATAAATTTAATATAACTATATATATAGTATGATTTAAACTCAAAATATTATTTAAATTCTAGCAATTTTTAAATAAATTTAAAATTTTTATGGATGATTTATACTAACGATTTGGATGGAAGGTACCTATTAAGTTTGTGACGAGAATTCAATAAAAATTTGTTGGTTTTGTGGTTGTGGATCATTGCAAGACTGTACTCAAAACCATGTTGAATTTTGTGTTTCCACCTAGTAAGAACACGAGCCAGACTACAGGCATATTGGTGACGATGATGAAATCTGTCATTCTATTTAAAGAAGGACATGGTTTGAGATACATGTATGTCGTAGGTGTATAAAGTTCTACTATTTTGTTCAATGATGAGCACTTTCTAAAGGACATATGTGCTACATATTATATTTAGAAGGTATTAAAGTTCCAGAAACTCGCATGAATCATGATACGATCGTGTGATGCATATTTTAATTGACCTTGGTGAAGTTATTTTTTCTCCTTATTTTGCCTCTACTTATACCCTAATTGAATAAATTCCTCGTTTAGAGTTTTACTCTATATTCACTTATTATTTTAACCATTTTAACACTTCTTTATATGTTTTCTTACAATATAGTAAAATTTTATAATTTTCTATACGTATTTTTTTCTACCTCTGAGTTTAGGTAAATTTTTATATATTATTTTTTTAATTCTTTATTTTATTATTTTTTTTTTGTTTAATTGTTTATTTACGTACTTCTATTACTTTTACTGTACAACAGTGCCGTATAAATTGCACAAGCACCTCGATAATTAATGATCATAATTAGCTGAGAAAAAAAATGTTTTGGCATGAAAATTCTCTCAACCTGTTGTGGTATGTTTATCAATCATCGAGTGCTCATGGAATAAATAAAATTATTCTAAGGATATTAAATAAATCAAATAGTGCAATACACCATTGTAAGCATAATACAAAAGGGTAGGAACTTGAGATTTAATTTTTCATAATCTAATAAAAATGATTTCATAAACATACAAAGCGCACACATGTTATGTAAATGGTGGAAGCAAGAACATGATAATGGCAGAAACTGCACAATAGTGTCATAGCTGTTTTTACCGTTAGCATAAAAACATTTAGGACAAACATAAAAAGCCAAAACAAATAAATATGAATGTGGAGCTGAAGTGATGAAGCAATGAAATGAAAAACTCTTGATGTTGAGCACATTCGTATTTTCCCAATGTATAAGCAGCAAATTTCCATGTCATTGATAGGCAAAAGTCAGGAAAAACCAACTGGCATTTGCACAGCGTATCAGACACCAATTTGAAATTCGCATTGAACAAAACAAAACGACAGCACAACAGAAGAAAAGCAAAGAAAAGAGAAAAGAAATACTACTTTTTCTTTCACACTGTAAGTCTGTAATTCAATACTATTGTTATTGGGTTTTACTCTGCAGTGAATAGTGAAAAATTAACTTTTTGTTTTTGTTGCATTAATTATTTTGACCCAATTGAGACTTTTCTCTTGGCTTGACACCTTGCGCCGCCATTTTTGACCTGTTTTTGGTGCTTTTTAACTGTCTATGCTCCATGCTCATTTATTTTTTTACTTTAAACGCTATTTACTGATCTTTCTTTTCTGTTCTTCTTTTTTACTGTATCAAGAACTATAGAATTACATACACAGGTAGCAAACAGTACGACTTGATAAAACTAATAAAATATAACAATATTTTTTTATTCAATTTATAATGTAAACAATCATTTTTTACCCTTTTTATAATTATATACATATAAAATTAATTATTAAATCTTTTTTACTGTTTTTATAATTATATACAAATTAAATTAAATTGGTCAGAATTCAAGTAATTATAGATACCAATAATTTAGCAGAAAAATAAAGTCATTTTTTTAAAAGATTTTCAAAACATCTATATTTAATTAATAAAAATATGCCACATATTAATATATTATGCATTCAATTATTCAGTACAGTATATATAAAGTATTTTTTTTCTTTTTTTTTTCCAAATATTACAAATATTTTCAATTTCTTTATTTGAAAAAATAAATTTTCAGATTTTGAGGTAGTCAAGATATTTGAAAAAATAAAGAAAAATTGTCATTTGTGGAAAAGGGGCAATCAAGTTGAATACTCTTTTCACAGCCTCAAACCCCACTGGTAGTCATATTCATACAGAAGAAGTGGCATGTAGCCCTCACCATGCACGTGTGTGGAAAGAACATAACAAATTAAAAGGCACAGGGAGCTTTTCCAGCACCAAATTTAAGATATATGTATCGTAATTTTTTTTTTGTTAGAGATATATGTATCGGGAGCATATAAATATATAAAATAAAAAATAAATAAAATTAATTTTACTTTTTATGGGTTAAGAGAGTAAATATTTTTATTATATATATTAGAAAGTAAATATTTATATACAATTATAAATAAAATTTTATTCTATTTAGAATATTATTTTATTCTCAATTAGGTTGTGATTAGAATTTCTATATGTATATATAAGGGGTGTAACCCTTCTTTAAATATTATGAAAAAATATTTCTCTTGAATTTTCTCTTTTTTTCTCTAAATTTTTTTTATGGTATCAGAGCATACCCATTAAAATCGAATTTTTTATTGAATTCTTGAAATCGTATTTTTTTCTTTCTTTGGATTCTTTGAATCTTTAAAATTATGACCACCGAAAACACATTTATCGTATTCCATGGAACACCCAATTTTATTCAAACCCTTCAAGATAATTCTCCCTTTCCCACATTAATTATTCTTAGTGATACGAACTATACTCTATGGTCACAAATCATGAAGATGCGAATTGGAGTCAAAAATAAATTTGACTTTCTTAATGGTACTATGTTAAAGCCACCAGCAGGAGATAAAAGCGTTGGAAACTTGGCTCCTTGATAATAATCGAGTCAAAAGTTGGCTAATTGACTCCATGAGTCCGACATTGATGCAGAGATTCATCTATTTTCCAATAGCAAAGGAGATATGGGATGATGTCTCAAAAACCTTATATGATGGATCTGACGAAACTCAGTTATTTGAATTGATTCAGAAATCATTCACAACACGTTATAATGGTAAGCCATTACCTGTATACTATAATGAACTGATTGGAATATTTCAGGAAATCGATGCCCGGACGTGTGCACAAGGGAGGATGTTAATGGAGTAGTAGCACTCCATAAACATATTACCTGGCTTCGAACACATATTTTCCTAGCCGGACTTGATTCAGAATTTAATAATGATCGGAGTGAAATACTTCAAAAGGATCTACCTTTTGATCTCGAGTCTAGTTATGTATATGTACAGAGGGATCACAACCAACGACGTACTATGGAAGAGCTGAAGATACTGCCAGAATATTCTGTACTTGTAACAGCTCAGACTCATTCATTCTTATGTATGGGGACTTGCTGGGATTCCTACTTTATCTGGTGCTCGATATTTTGTAACGTTTATTGATGAATATACCCGGATGACCTGGGCATCACTACTTTCAAATAGAGGAGATGTGTGCTCCAAGTTCCAAGACCTGTACAAAATGGTAGCTACACGATACCAGAGTAAAATTCAAGTCTTGTAGTTTGACAATGGTGGGAAGTATGTTAACTCAATTCTAAATGATTTATACCACAAGAAGGGCATTCGCCACCAAACATCCTGTGTCGGCACTTCTCAACAGAATGGTATAGCCGAATGGAAGAACCGACAGTTATTGAAAGTTGTCCGAGCATCATTATTTGATATGAATGTTCCTCGAGAATATTGGTTGTTCGATCCGTTGTATACCATATAAATCGAACACCATCAAGAGTACTCAATTTTAAAATCCCTCTTCAGAAACTTCAGGAACTTGTCATATCTCTACCCCTCAATAATCTCAAGCCCCGAGTGTTTGAATGCTCAGCATATGTTCATCAGACACTCGATAAATTAGACCCTCGAGCTATCCGATGTATCTTTGTTGGTTGTGTTGATTTACAAAAACGATATCGATGTTATGATCCAAATGCAAAGAAGATGTATGTCACTTGGGATATTCGGTTTCATAAAAATTTTCCTTTCTTCTCCCACTCTGAGTGCTCTCTTCAGAGGCAGAAAAATCCGAACCTCTTTGAATTTGAATATGGCATTCCGAGTGGTCTGAATGTTGAAGATAGCATTCTGAATGTTCTGAGTCTCCCAAATGTTCTGACATCTCATAAAAATCTAATGTTCCGAGTCCGAGCATCTCACCCGGAAAGATCATAGAAGAAAATTCGAGTAATCAAGATAGTACATCTTCCCAACCCACACCAGAAGCTGAAGAAACTCTAGATGCGGATGTGCATAATAAGATAAACTTGTCTCCTTTAGTAACTCCAAATACTAAGTCCTGTTATTCTTCTAGATGTAGTAACCCTAATTTTTAAATTAATTTATTTTAAAATGGGATATGCAGTGTTAATAAAAATTTAAAGTTATATTTGATTATTTTATTATTTTGTGGTTAATATTTATTATTTTATATTCAATTATAATTTTTTACATAAATGGTTATATCAAAACTTATTATTTTGGACAAGTAATTTACATTATTTATATTTATTATTTTGGATAATATTAATTTAATAATATTTAATTTAGTGCATTATTATTTTAATGTTATTGTTATTCCTAATAAATTACATTATTTGTGTTCTTATATATATATATATATATATATATATATATATATATATATATATATTATAATGTGTAGGGTTTATTATAATGTGTGAGTTTATACATGTGTGTGTATATATATATATATATTAATAAATGTGTGTGGTGGAGATTAGTTATATCTATATATATATACATTAACCATAAAATACATATACATATATACTACCCTCATTGCACAACCCGAACCACCACCGAGCCCTCTGCCCTTCGCCATCTGTTTTCCTTTTTGACGGTATGCCTTTCAGCCATCCACTACCTCCTGCCAATTATGCCAGCCTTTTCTCTCTCCCTCTTTTTCTTCTCCGGGCAGAAGCAGCAGCAGCAGCAGCAGCGATCGTGAGCTCACCGGCGTTCCTCCTTCGTCCAACCACCTTTTTGAGCTTTTCCGATGTCCTTTAGCTCCTTAAGCTCCGATGAACTCGATCCTAACTTCGATTTGAGCTCTAATCCACTCATTTTTGCATTTTTTTGAATTTTTAATTTTGAGCATTAGGGTTTCACAATATTTGTTAGGTTGATTTCGTTTGATTCTGTCACGACCCAAAACAGGGGTCATGACCGGTGCTAGGGAATGGGAATTCTTTCAAATTCAGAACCCATGACAAGCCTTAAAATAAAATAAAAACATGCAATAATAATAACATAATTAAAATATTTTACAACGGAAATAAAATCACAAATAAGACAAAGTAAATATCCATCAATGGATTTAAATAAACAACTCATCTCATATATAAATAATCCTTTAATACAAATTCCAATTCAAATCTTTAAAATACATAACTCACACAAATATAATACATAAACCCCAGAACTGTTTACAACTACTGCAGTATCTAGATTATAAAATAAACTTAGGTAAGCAGTTTACATAGTGAAGCCAGGGCGGAAGAAATCCGGTGTATGGGTCTACTACTAAGGTCTGAAGACGTCAACTCTCTTGAAAAATAGTCAACGGAGGGGAGTCAGACCTCACTGAGTGAATTGCTATAATATATATACATGCATAGCTAAATGACAATGCACACATTCAATAGTATATAAAATAAATATATATACAGGCAAAATCACACAGATGCAGCAAAATCATTTTATATAAATATTAGAAATACATCCGTATATGAAAGATTAAATAGAACCTTAGAAAATCGCAACCTCAAACAATGCTAGACAACACTCTAGTCATATAGGCTCACTTATTCCAATTATATTCACTTGTTCCATTTGGACAGTAGACTGGCCCCGAGATACTAAGTCAACTGAGCTCCAGCAGTGTAATATCCCGTGTTTTTAAATATTTTTACACTGTACTGGGATATGCAATGTTAATAATTTTTGTATATATACTATGATATTTTTACGAGTTGATGTGTATTTAAAACCTATTTTAATTATTGTGTATTATTTAAAGTGCTTTACGTAAAATTTTTCCGGGACTTGCATTTTCAGGAAAATTTTCACGTAAATAATTTATTATTAATTATTTTAAATATATTTTCGGGTTTGCATGAACTCATACGTATTTTTAAATTACTAAACACCGTGTATGTGTGCAATATTTATTTAATTAGGGTTTAATATATATTACCATAATATTTTATTATTTGCTTATTAATTTATTGTTATTTAATTATTTTTATTTATTATTAAATTATTAAAATATTAAATTATATGTGTGGATGTGAAATTTTTCAAATATTTTATTAAAATTTTTATTATTTTTTTCTTTTTCTTTTTTTTCTTTTTCTTTTTCTTTTCTTTTCTTTTTCTTTTCTTTTCTTTTTTTTTTCTTCTTCTTCTTCTTCTTCCTTCCCGCGCGACTACCCTTCCCCTCACCGCTGCTACTCCGATCCCCTACCGTCGGTGTGCCTCCCCGCTTGCCACTGTCGTCCTCAGCCGTTCCCTGCCACCAGCAGCCTCCTTCCCCGGTGCCGGCGAGTTATTTTCTTCTTTTGGTCGAAATTCTTCTCCTCGCCGTCGATGATGATTCCGGCCACCATTTTCGATACCGCCGGTCTATTTATTCTCCTTGAGCACTGGTGAGTGTGATTCTAGTTTTGGTTTGAGCTTAAATGGTCTTGATTTGCTTAGGTTTCGAATTTTCCAATTCGGCCATATTAGGGTTTTAAATTTTTTTGAGCTTCAAATTGATTGATTCATGAAAACTCCCTTCACAAATGTTGATCCTAGTAGATTAATCTACATGTATGAATTTTTTTGGAATTTTTGGAGATTTTTTGGATTTTTGGGTATTTTTGAATATTTTAATATTATTTTCTAATTTTCGGAAATCAATTATTTAAATTATGAAATTGTGTTTTATGGGTAAATTAGGTGTTGAAATGAATTATAGGAATTTATTTGGAATTTTTATGAATTTCTAAGTATTTATTTTGAATTATTGAAGTTTATGTAAATTTAGGAAATTAGGGTTAATTATGTTTTTATTTGAAATTAATTGGTAAATTGAGATTAATTATTAATATTATTGATAAATATGTTGATAAAATTAATTTTGGATAATTGTATAATTTTTGGTGAATTTTTGAAGTAATTATAGTATATTTATATATATAAGGGCATTTTGGTAATTTTACACAAAATTGGCTAAAAATGTAATTTAATTGGTTTTAATATTTATTTAAGGTATAAAAATTATTTCTACAAATTATTTGGTATTTTTAACTAATTAAAACTATTTTTCGTGAATTATTTCCAATTATATATATAATATACGATTTTTCAAATAAAATGAGTTTTTATCGATTTTTACAGTGTTTTAAGGTTAATTATGTAATTTCTACCTATAAAATGAATTTCTATGTTATAAGGATATTTTTGGTATTTTCAGAATTGTTTTGTGAATTGTGGACCCCGGTCGGTGGACGGTAGTTTGGAGTCCGACCGTGGGATTTTGATTGTGCTCTGTGTAGTTTTTCAAAGTGTGTTTCTTTGCAGGGTCGGCTCTACTCTTTGAGTAGAGAGATGTCCATTTTACAGGGGAGGTTCTGTCGAATTTTTGGTAGAATTCTCGTAAAACGTGATGTCCAGTCGAACCCTAATATCAATTCTGTGTTTAATACTCTAGATCGAATTCTAGGATTTCTGTTAGGTTTATTCTAATGTCTATCATTATTGCTTGTTTAGTTGCGCCGAGACCGAGGGCTAGTAGACCAGGCTCGTCGGACCCATCTCATGGAGCGCACTAGGGTGAGTTACTATTTTATATATATGTGTTTTAGGGTGCATGTTTTAGAAAAGTATGTTTTATTTTAATAAAATATGCATGAATGATCTAAGTATTACTTAGGTTTACTTTGATATATTTTGGTATATTTTCAACTATATGCATGTTTTATAACTAAATTATTCTTAAAAATGCTTTTATGTATATTTTGGTATATTTTAGTTTATTTTGTAATTGTATTGGATTTATTCGACGTATATATACTCGAAATATACCTGGTTTATTTTTGGTATATTTCTAGTATATATATGGTTTATGTTGTTATTTTATTTAAATTCATGCATCATTTATTTTTATGAATGGATGTTTTATATTTAGTAATAAAGGATATCAATAGAACGTGATACCTAGTGGGCAGCACTAGGACCGAGTACGTACCGGTATGATGATAGATTGTAGGTTGAATTACTAACTTGTTTGTGGATATTGATTTGGATGGATTGATTTATGTGATGTGAGATATGATTGATGGTGTGATTGCTGGAGCTCGATTGACCAAGTGTCTCGGGGCCAATCACACTGGCAGTTAGACTGCTGGAGCTCGGTTGACTTAGTGTCTCGGGGCCAGTCTACTGTCTAAATGGAATAAGTGGATATATTTGGAATAAGTGAGCCTGTATGGCTAGAGTGTTGTCTAACACTGTTTTCGGGGTTGCGATATTCTAGGGTTCTATGTGATCCTTCATAAATGATGATTTTCAGTGAAATATATACTAAATGATTTTATTGCATCTGTGTGTAATCGCATGTATATATACATATTAGATATATACTGTTGATTGTATGCATTATCTTTTAGTGTGCATGTATATATATTATAGTAATTAACTCAGTGAGGTCTGACTCCCCTCCGTTGACTAATTTTTCAGGAGAGTCATCATCTTCAGACCTCAGTAGCAGGCCTGTACGCCGGATTTCTTCCGCCCCGGCTTCTTTGTGTAAATTGCTTCTCTGAGTCTTGAGTCTTATTTTTATAATCTAGACACTGCAGTAGTTGTAAATTAATTATGAGATATTATGTATTTTATTTATGCGAGATGCATTTTAAGAAATTGAACTGGATTGTATTAAAAAGATTTTATATATGTGATGAGTTGAGATTTAAATTAAATCCAGTTAATGAAATTGTTATTATGATATTTATGATTTTTATTTCCGCTGCATTATATATTATTATTATTATTGAATGTTTATTTTATTTTTAGGCTTGCTACGGGTTCCGGATTCGAAAGAATTCCTGTTCCCTAGCGTCGGTCATGGTCCCTGTTTTGGGTCGTGACAAGCAGTCTGATTGTCAATGTGATTGGCCCCGAGACATTAAGTCAACCGAGCTCCAGCAATCACACTCTCAAACCATATCACACATCAAATCAATTTGATCAATATCCACAAATAGGTTAGTGATAAAGCCTAAATGTTATCAGTGTACCAGTACGTACTCGGTCCTAGTACTGCCCACTAGGTAGCACGTTCTATTGATATCCTTCATTTATTATATGAAACATACATTCATAAATAAATGATGCATGAGATTGAATAAAATAACAACATAAACCATATATATACTAGAAATATACCAAAAATAAATCAAGTATATTCCAAGTATATATACGTCAAATAAATTCAATTTAATTACAAAATGAACTAGAAATATACTTAAAAACATTTTAAGTATAAATTATTAATAAAACACGCATATAGTTTAAAATATACCAAAATATATCAAAAATAAACTTAAGTAATACTTAAATTATTTATGCATACTTTACTACAATAAACCATACATTTTCTAAAATATGCACCCTAAAACATATATATATAAAATAACAACTTACTGTTATTGCGCTCCTCGAGACGGGTCCAACGGGCCTGATCCACTAGGCCTTGGTCTCTGCGCAACTAAACAAACAAACGACAACATAAAATCAGTATAATTCTAACGAAAATTCTAAAGACTCGATCTAGAATCTTAGACACATAATCAGAATAGGAAATTCGACCGGATATCACGTTTTACGAGAATTCTATAAAAAATCCGACAGAACCTCCCCTGTAAAACGGGCATCTCTCTACTAAAAGAATAGAACCGGTCTTGCAAAGAAATACACTTCGAGAATAAATAAAATTCACAACCCCTCAGTCGGATTTCAAACTACAATTCACCGACCGAGGTTCACAATTCATAGAATAATACAGAACACATGAAAATTCCAAAAATGCCCTTCAATACTCAAAATATAGCAAATTTAAATATTCAAACGCTAAAAATATTTATTTAACCGATAAATACACAAAAACCCTAATTTTAAAAAAAAATTATTAAAAATCGGTAATTCTCAATAAATTCATAAATATTGACCAAAATACATTTTATAAATCCAAATTACATAATTAACCCTAAAACTTACTAAAAATCGATAAAAACTCATTTATTTAGAAAAATTGTATATTATATATAATTTAAAAATAATTTATGAAAAATAGTTTTAATTAGTTAAAAATACTAAATAATTTGTAGAAATCATTTTCATACCTTAAATAACTAGTAAAACTAATTTAATTACATTTTTAGCCAATTTAATGTCAAATTATCAAAATACCCCTAATTATGTAAATTCACTATAAATGTTCAAAAAATTCACCAAAAATAGTACAATTATTCAAAATTAATTTCTCAATATATAATTCAATAATATCAATAAATATACTCAATTAACCAATTAATTTTACTAAAACACATAATTAACCTAATTTTCCCAAAATTACAAATAAATTTATAAAATGCATTTTAACACCTATAATCACCATAAAACAAAATTTCATAATTTAATTAATTAATTTTTGAAAATTAGAAAATATTAATAAAATAATCAAAAATTCACAAAAATCAAAATAATTCCAAAAAGTTCAAAAAAAATTCACAGAGGTATATTAAGCTACAAGGGTCAATTTTTGTGAAGGGAGTTTGCATGAATCATAAATCGAAGCTCCAAAAATTCAAGAACCCTAAATGGCTGAAATTGCAAAAATCGAAACCTAAGGAAATCTAGACCATTTTAAGTGAAAAAAAGCTTGAAAATGGACTCATCCAGAGCTCAAGGAGAAGATAGAGACCAGTGGTGTCAAATTTGATGGCTGGAAACATGCTGATCGACGATGAAGAAATTTTCAGCTTCTCTTAGGAATTCCAACCAAAACACGCTGGAGAAGAAGGCTTGAGGCATTGGGAATGGCTGGAAAGGGAGGAGGAAGGCTGAGAGACATAGTGACAGCAAGAAATAGAGGTCACAGTGGCCAGATTTGGAAGAAAACCGATCGGGAGGGAGAAGAAGGAGATAGTGGCATTTCCGTAAATTTTTTGTTTTTGATAATTATTTATGTATATATATGTATATATATAACTATACTTTATATTATAATAATATATAATATAACACACACAATAAATATGCACCACACACATATTTTAACCAATATATATACACATATACATATATACACTTATTTAATTAATTAATATAAAAAACTATATTATATAATTTAATTATAAAATAAATCCTATTTTTAATTTAAATAAATGTACGTATATGCATTTTATTTAACACTTTAAAATTATGCATGAACTCATGCAAATTCATAAAACTATTTCAAATAATTAATATTAAATTATTTACGTTTTAATTTCCCCGAAAATAAAATTTTTGGAAAAATTTTATGTAAAGAACATAAAATAACTAAAATAATTAAAAAATGTCTTTAAATAACAACTCATTAAATAATCATGAATATATATAAAAAATATTAACACTGCATATTCCGATGCAATTAAAAACTATTTAAAAACTCAGGATATTACAGATTTAGTCAATCCTCCTTAAAAAAATGTTGTTTCTAGAAGCTCAATCTATATCTATATTTTTTTTTATTTTTAGAATTTATTTTAATTTTTGTGAATTTTTGAATATTTTATTATTATTTTATTAATTTTCGTAAATCAATTATATAAATTATGAAATTGTGATTTTTGGTGTTATTAAAAATTATTATTAATTTTAGAGTTGAGTTTATAATTTTTTTGATTTTTATATAATTTTATAATTATTTTTAGTTTATGTCAATTGTCAAAAATTAGGTTAAAAATATATTTTTTTATAGAAATTATGGGTTAATTATATGTTTTTGGTGATAATAATGAGATATATGTTGAGAAAATAATTTTCTTGTATTTAAATAATTTTTATGGCATTTTTTAGTAATATTAGTATATTATGTGTAATTTTTGAATATTAGGGTTAATTTTGTAATTTGGTGATAATTTTAGTTAAAAATTATGTTTAATTGGTTTTAATATTATTTGAGGTATAAAAATTATTTTTACAAATTATTTAATATTTTTAATTAATTAATACTAATTTTTGAAAATTATTTTCAAATAATATATTATATACTATTTTTGTAATAAAAATAGATTTTCAGTAATTTTTTGATATTTTGAGGGTATTTATGGTAATTATTGATTTTTAATATATTTTATTATATTATTTGAATTGTGGTGAATTGTGGACCTCGATTGGCGAATTTTGTAGTTTGGGATCCCAACCGAGGGTTGTGTTGATTTCTATATTCGAAGTGTATTTTTTTTACAAGATCGACTCTACTTTTTAGTAGAGAGATGTCCATTTTACAAAGGAGGTTCTGCCTAATTTTTGATAGAATTCTCATAAAACGTGACATTGGGTCAATTTTGTGTCTGTCTGTGTTTAGTAATCCTAGATCAAGTCTTTAGAAGTTAAGTTAGATGTATTCTGATTTCGTGATCATTTTTATTGTTTAGTTGTGCTGAGACCGAGGCCTCGCGGACCAAGCCCGTCGAACCAGTCTCAAGGAGCGTATCCCTGTGAGTTTGTTATTATATATATACATTACGTTTAGGTTGCATGTTTTTAGAATTATATGTTTTAAAATGTATAATTTTTGCATAATTGTTTTTAACAAATTCTTGAGTATATTTTAGCTATATTTTTAGTATATTCTTGGTATATTTTGAAATAAATGCATGTTTTACTTTTGATTTATACCTAAATTATTTTTAAGTATATTGTTGGTTTATTTTGAGTATATTTCATGATTTTATTTGAATTTATTTTACATATATATACTTGCAATATACTTAGTTTATTTTAGGTATATTTCTGGTATATATATGGTTTATTTGATTATTTTGAATGACATTATGCATTATTTGTTTCTTGAATGTATGTTTTATTTTTAAATGAAGGATATTGATAGAACATGCTTCATAGTGGGCGGCACTAGGACCGAGTGCATACCAGTGCGATAGATTGTAGGGTTAAATTACTAACTTATTTGAGGAAATATGACATGATTGATATGATTGAGATTGATGTAATTGAGGGTGTAATTGCTGGAGTTTGGTCGACTTAGTGTCTCAAGGCTAGTCTACTGTCCAATTGAATTAAGTGAATTTACATGAAATTAAGTGAGCCAGTATGGCTAGAATGATTTTTATTGTTGTTGAGGTTGCGATCATTTAGGATTCTATTTTATCCTTCAAAACTTATATTTTTAAGTACCATGAAATAAAGTGATTTTCAGCATCTGTGTGTGCATGCCTATATATATATTTATTATCTACGTATGATTATTTGCATTTAACATATAGTAATGCGTGTATATATATTATAACAATTCGCTTAGTGAGGTCTGACTCCCCTCAGTTGATATTTTTACAGGAGAGTCTTCTTCTTCAGACCTCAGCAGTAGACCTATCCGCCGGATTTCTTTCGCCTTGGCTCTATTATATAAATTATCCACTTAATTATTTTATATTGTACTCTAGAAAACTGCAATAGTTGTATTTTGTCACGACCTAAAACAGGGGGCTATGACCGGCGCTAAGGAACAGGAATTCTTTCGAATCTGGATCCCGTAGCAAGCCTTAATTTTGTGTTATTATTTTATTTCATACTTTTCTTTTAAGGCTTGCTACGGGTTCCGGATTCAAAAGAATTCTCGTTCCCTAGCGCCGGTCATGGCCCCCTGTTTTGGGTCGTGACACCAATCAACACTCCAATTGAAGTCAACCATAGACTTTCAATCCTAGGAGATCAAGTTTCAAACTGATAAAGATTAGCATCAAAGGTTGATAGGAAGGTTGATTTACCTATCTCATACTTAGCTAGACATTCCTTATGCAGTAAGTGTTGTAAGTCAGTTCATGCATTCTCCGAGTAAAGAACTTATGGATTATAGTATACCGAGTATTAAGATATTTAAAGTCTTCTCCAGATAAATGGTTATTCTTTGGGAGTAATAAGGATTATGAAATTACTGGCTTTACTGATGCTGATTGGGCTCGAGATCGGACTAATCGAAAATCAACATCCGGGTACTTTATGTTTGTTGGAAATAATTTAGTCACTTGGGAGAAGTAAGAAATATAAAGTTGTAGCAAGATCAAGTGATAAAGTTGAGTTTAGAGGAATGACTCATGGAGTATGTGAGTTGCTCTAGGTAAGGCGAATTGTTCAGGATCTGGGATTAAAACATCTAAAGTCTATGTTGTTACATTGTGATAACAAGGCAGACATAGTAATTGCAAATAATTCGGTTCAACATGATTAGACTAAACATGTAGAGGTTGACAAATATTTCATAAAAGATTATCTGAACCAAGGAACAATTGATCTTCCATATATTTCTTCTCATACTCAACTAGCTAACATCCTCACAAAGGTTGTATCTAGAATGATTGACATACATTCATCAACTTTAGGGGAAGTGGTGAGAAAGTAAATATTTTTATTGTATATATTAGGAAGTAAATATTTGTATACAATTAGGAATAAAGTTTTATTATATTTAGAATGTTATTTTATTTCTAATTAGGTTGTGATTAAGATTGCTATATGTATATATAAAGGATGTAACCATTTTTTAAAATATTATAAAAAAATATTTCTCTTAAATTTTCTACTGAATTTTATTCTTTATTATGAACATTAATATTTATATAGCTATTAGCTTTATAAACTATTATCCACGTGTGAAAATCGTTGCATAAACGAGTGGGGATGGGTCACTACTAGCAACATAAACATGACCCCATGTCGACCACAATTTTGTATTTTAATTAAACCTAACGTTTTACCAGCACAGATAAATTTAGATCATCTGCAATCTGCATGCATGTTTGTTCATCGGTCCAAATCAAATCATTGTTAAGAAGAAATCATTTAGTTCACTGCATTTATCACATAATTATTTTGTACTAGTCAAAATCGAAATGCGTATAGGCATACGAGCATATGATTAATTAATCTCTATTATATATTTTAAAAAAAATGATTTGCATCAAAACTCATGACAGAAATGGTGTTGGTGTGAGTCTCCAAATTATAAAAATTTTTCATTTTAATAATGGATGATCTCATGTATCAGTTTTATCTTGTAACGAAATTCATAAAATACTATACATATCACGAATTTCAAAATATATTATGATCCATATCTTAGATACATAATACATATACTTTGATTTAATTTTTTTTTTCTACACACGGAAAGAATTCGAACCGCTCCCTACTTCTTGCTTTTTTGTACATATGATAATAATTCCAATTCCAAATCATAAATAAATATTTCTTGACGTATCTGTATATGTTAATTGATTGCTGAGCGTGTGGAAAGGGCCTGAACTAGGATTTCTAATCCAATTTGTCCATCTTATTTTCTTTATTTTTTCAGCTTTTTTTTTTTTTCAATTTAATTGATTTTTGGCTGATAAGCTATAAGTTAGTTTGATGCTTCCAACTTTATTGAATGATAATAATAAAGATACAATATTTTTTAATAATCATATGGTCTGAGACATAATTATGATAACTTTTTGATAACCATGTTATATGTGTTTTCTTGATTAGTTGTGAAGCAAGTGCCTGTGCAAAATGTTTTCTTTTTTCTTTTTTCTTTCATGTGTCGTTTAAGTTGGATAGAAACTCTCAAGTAATAATGTTGCAGTGGGTCCCTTAATTACATTATTTATTGAATAATTTTTAATATAATAAAAACAAAATAAAAGGGGATTTGAGTTATACAAATAACTTGTACTAATTAATAACCATTTTTTACCATTAAATTATATTTTAATTGCATAATGTCATAAAAGTATGCTTTCATCACCTAATAATGGACTAATTTAAAAAATTGTACTTAAAATACAATTGACCGGAAAAAAAAAAAAGACTAAATCGACAAAGAAATTCATTTCAGCTATATGATTTTGGAAATAATTGTGAGAAATGGACTTATGTGATGATTTTAAAATGTTCGTTTACATATGTCTCTTTCCAGCAAGGTGAAAGTAAGAAGGTATTATAGTAGTAACAACATGACTCATGGTCATGGATCTGAAACTTTTTTTTTTTGGTTCAATTATTGTATGAATTGTTTGTTAATATTGTTTCAATTTGTTTGTATTTAAAATACGAAATTAATGAAAGTGAAGGGTGATTTTAGACTTTTATATTTTTTAAGAAAAAATTAAAACTTTATCTAGTGTATATTAATTGACCGACATTTTAATATTTTATTATTAATTTTGAATTATAACTAATATATATATTGTAACTTTAAAGATGATTTTAATATCAATAAGTTAATATTTTAATTTCAAAATATATAAAATTCGAAGTGTGAATACGTGAATTTTTTTTCATTAATTTCTATAAGCTTTTTTTGTATGTTACTTTATTTTTTTAAAATTTTAGCATGTTTTATTGGAAATGTTATTTGTAATAAATCCACGACTTGCTGAAAGGAATGTTGACTTTAATTTGCTTTTTAGAGAAATTAAAAAAGAAAAAGAAGTATATTTATTTATAAGGAAAATATATAATAAATAGAAGGGAATAAAGAGACAAAAATGGTATTAGATTGTCACTCTTTGCATGAAAAATCTAAGAAAAGGCTGTGTAAAGCTCACTTTTTTTTTATAACAGTATAAAGTGCTTAATTTTTAATACCATGAGAGAAAAAAATTATGAGGAATGTGGAAGATTTACTTTTAAGATGTTACAAAGAAATTTCTTCAAATAATATGACAAATTTAAAATATCCAACTCAGCTCCACTTATAAATATTACTTGTTATTTTCAACATACATTGAATATATTAGTCATTTTATTTTTCTGAATATGCATGCAATACTTTCTTTTTTGTATCATTATTAGAAAATGAGCCCCATTTGTCTATGGAGATGTAAAGTTGCAAAATTTGGAATATAATCCTTAATGAATAGTGTGTGCAAGGTGAATTCACCTTGCATACACTATTCATTGATTTTGTTATCTCTTTGTAAATGTTATAAGATTGAATTAATGGATTTATACGGTAATAATTTTTCCTTCTCATGTTCCGAATTGTTATAAAAAAAGGGCGAGCTGACCTTGAACCTAACATAAACACTCACTCTGGAGCCAACATCAACCCAATTATGAATCTTCCAATGTAAAATTTCTAGATTATACATGGGTTGACTCTTTTGGCACCTCTGGTCCACATTTTATTCTGGGCACATCGATCCCACTGCGTAACGTCTATAATGGCTTAGAAACATAAAGTTGCTGTGGTTGTATCAAACCCGTGCCAGCCATTAGCTAACCATAACCACAATATTAGTATTAGCGCTTTCTAATAATATCTTCATTGATTTTTTTTTTTACTTTTTGAGCCTTTTTAGAATTTTCCTTTTTCAACCTTTGCGGCCACACGCACACGGCTTTAAAGGAGAAATAAGCACATAAAAGAGCAGTTTGTTCGCGTGCATTATGCATATGCAAAAATACAGAGGAATTAGTAAAATTTAAATCAAAGCCTCGATTTCACACCATTTCTGAGTCACACCGGCTTGACTCAGTTACCGGCCAAAGCCGCAAATCACGCCTAGTCGTGTGGGCAAAAAGAATGCCATAGTGGCAGTTAAGATTATAACAACATTAATATTATCTTTAATTAAGAAAATAACTCATGGTCTATCTCATAATTATACACTCTCCCCACCTCTAATTTATTATTTTCAAAATCAAAGTACAAAATCTTAGCAAAACTCCACTCAGTCCTCCGTTTCATTTTTTTCAAACGGCGAACAAATAAATAAATATATAATAATAATAAAGACTAGCCGGAACTTGTCGCCACCGGAACAAAATTTGCCGAGCAATACGGCGGCAACCACTCACTACTAAACATCTATTGTCTTTCACTCATTTTTATCACAGTGCTACTAGCGGTTCTGAGAAGAACAAATCACCCATATCTTGAAACAAGTCGTCCTCCTCTCCAGGGCACATGGACAATGATCCAAAGTCTTGGGATGTATCCAAAAATACGTCACTGAAATCTTCACTCGATATATCTTGTAAAACGGTGCTTGTTGATGTAGTTGTTGTGTCATCGAACAGTAACGATGGCCCTGTATTTGAAAAATTAAAGATGTCATCTAACAAGGGTAACGACTCCTCAATCCATGGCAAGTCAAGCGGCAGCAAATATTCTGCCGATTCTTCAGTTACATTTGTTTCCCCTTGACACTCTTGTACTACTTCTTCAACTGTCATTATCGGTTTAGCGTCTATACTTGATTTGTCCTCGGATTTGTGTGACTCAGATTCTTCAACCATTGAATGAGCTCGGAAGTTGAGCACAGACGTTGGCGATGACAGGTTGTGAGACTCATCTCCTGATTCATACCCAGAAGTTGAAGTAACTGGCTTTTCTTCAATTTGTTCAGGCTCCTGTTCGTGTTGGGGTTCTTGTACTTCTTCTTCTCTTCCGGGTGGTGTGATAAAGTTGGGTTAAAGCATCAGGTCCTCGGAGTTTGATTGCAGCATTATCATAGACAATAGCAGCTTCCTCAGCTGTGTTGTACGTCCCTAGCCATAGACGAACCCGTCTTGCAGGATCTCGAATCTCAGCAGCCCCATTTACCCCCAAGGCCGTTGGCGAACACCCCTGAACTTCTTTAACCCACTGTTATTATTATTTGCCGTGGTGAGTTTAAGGGGGCGTTGCGATGACTGTACCTCATTTAAGGCTCTTTTTCTTCCATTACTAGAAACAACACTAGGTTCTTTAGAACTAACTTCAATGCTAATCTCATTCACGTACCGCTTCACTCTTTGTCGGCTAAAGAGCTCCCCTTCTTCATCGCTGGAGGAGTCTGTGGCATCTGGGTCAGTGACTGATATCCGTACAACTCTGGGTTCTAACCGACAACTACTCCTCTCATAGGTGGATGTCTTTTTGGGCTTTAAGGATGGCTTTGTGTACTTCTTGGTAAGTTTTTTGTGCTCTGTGTATTTCATCGGACATAGCATACTTCGGTCCATCATTTTGGAAGAGAAAAAAAAAAAAGAAATTTCTCTGCTAACACCTAAAGATTCTCTATTCGCATCAATAAAAAGAGTAGGAAAATAAGGAGGGGAATAAATAATAAAAAAAAAAAAAGCAAAGAACCGTGATGAAGAAGACCAACGAAGAGTTATAGGCTTGAGGCTATTATTAAAATCAAGATTTCAACGGATGTGTTGAAATAAAGGGAGACCCTGAAACAAAGCAATCTCAATTTATAGCCCAAACTCAACTCAATATAGAGCCTAAACAGGAAGTCACCGGAGACCGGCAACGGAAGAAGAAAAAAAAAAAGTATAGGAAGTAGGAATGAATCGAAGAAGGCAAGTACTAATTAAATAGCAGGAAACAAGAAGATACCCAGCAAAAAGGGAACAGAGAACTGGAAGACCTTATCAATAACAAGAAACAGAAGGCATGGATGAAGAAAACAATGGTACGGTAATATGTGTAGAGCAACGAGAAGAGAAGCAGAGTTTTAGTTGCAGCCGATACCAAAACACTGAAATCGCTGTTTTATAGGATCCCAACAGCCGAAATTGGAAAACGCCCCTCTTTTAATTATTATTATTATTTTCCTTTCATATTTTATTTTTTCGTTTTTTATTATTTTTTTTTTATTTTGAAGGGTAATTAGTTAATGGAGGGTCATATGAATGCCGATGGGGCGGGCCAAAGATTCCGGTTCCGACCACGACGTTCAACTAATTATGCACGTCCCGCCGCCGCATCCCGATGATGAATTGGATTTAGACACGTGTCCAAAGTAGGGCCAGCTGGAATTCTGGCCCAATTGGAAAACATCATAAGTTGCTTACTCAGCATTCTCGAATAGTGTGATTCCTGTCACGTGAGGCCCAAGATACCCGGGTCCGTTTATTTTTTGGTTTTGGGTTTTGGTCAAAATATTCACAATTACAATACTTTGACTACTAATTAATATCTGCTCTCTGTAATTACATTTTGTCCCCCTTAATTACTCGTTCTAATTAATCTATTCATTAGAATTTTTCACCCCATTCCGTATCTGTAATTAATCTTATTTACTCTGAATTAATCGGACCTTTTGGGTAATTTATCAGAATTACACATCTAACTAATCACTGTCATTGAGAAGTTGAGTTTGTGTAATACACTGCGTCTTGAGCAGGATTGAAGGTGGGTGATAAATTTTTTTTTTTTTTACTGTTTTTAAGTTTAAAATATTTGAAATTTGAAATATATTTTAGTGTATTGTGAGTGTTGTAGTGTAGTGCTTTAGGATTTACTTTTTTTTTTTTCAAAAAAAAAAAAAAAGGGAAAAATTACAGCACAGTGCTAACATGGCCGGCAACCTAGAAGTCGCCGCCATTTATAAATCGGTTTTTGTACGTCTCTGGGCTTTCTCTGCTCTCCATGTTTCCACAACCGAGATATACCTATACCACTTCCCGTTATTGCCTGTGGAGAACACGCTCGTCGAACAAAAAAAAAAAACCCAGTAAATAAATCTCTGTTACTTATTTTTGTATTTCACAAATTGTTAGTAATTTTTTTTGAGAAGAAATAAAATAATAACTTTGATACAGCTCACTTAAAACATGATTCTGTTAATCCATGCAGAAAATAATAATAAGTTTTTAATTTTTCCATATTTGCATTATTTTTTTTCTCATTTTATTTTAAAATATTTAATGCTACTAATTTATTTTTTTTGAAAAAATATATTACTAATTTGTTTTGATGCATTCTTTGCATCAGTATTACATTTTTTATTATTTTAATTTTACAATTATATATTTTAATAATACAATAATTGGAAAATAAAAAATGAATTATAAATCAATTACCAAAAAAACTATTGAGAGTTTTTTTTTTTTTAGTAAAAAAGGATTTGAAAAAATTCATAAAAATTATAAAAGGGCGCGTATGAAGACGATATAGTTACAATCTCCAACTAATGGTCATCGCCGGTTCCTCTCCGACGGAATTGTCAGCAACTTCTATATATATATATATATATGATGGTACACCACATGCCTGTAGGGCCAACGTTTTTGTCCATTTGATATATATACAACGACGGAGGTCAACTTTTTTTAGTCTTCGATCATCATCATACTCCAAAGTGATCTTAGACCGTCCGTACAGTGCCTTAACATGACCTTGCTCGTATTTTCAAAAGAAGAAGGACGAAAAATCGTTCCCTTTAATTTCCTTTATTTGTTCAAGAATTTAAATTATAACGTTTTAAACAAATTGTTCAAAAAAAGGTGCATGTAGCATATGTTTTCTGAAAGAAATTAGTAATGCTTATATAGACTCATAAACGACTTAAATTCTAATTTAGTTGAAATTCTTATGTGTATTAAATGATATCGTTAACATTAAATATGAAAAAGATTTATTTTGATAAAGAAAGAAAATGTTGACTACGGCTTGAGGAAATCAAGATTTTTATATTGACACATATGAAATTATCCAAGAGAATTTGACAAAACTAAAATTTAAAATATAAAATCTTCAATTGCATGATATTTTCATGTAAAAAATCAGAAAAGTCTTGCCATTTAATCAACCCTTTAAATTTAAAATATAATTTCATCGTTTTATCACCACCGAAGTCCAAAGCCTAATTGAGAAGAACTCCAAGGATCAAGGAAGTAAAAGTCATTAGATTACCAGATGAAAAAAGACAGATTTTACGATAATTTCTTACCGACTTGATTGATTTCAATTAATTAATTTCTCATCAGTCAACTCAAGCAGATATAGCCCAAGTAGAATTGATTAAGTATGACAAAAGAAAAAAAAAAAAAAGGAAATATTAGACAGCTCAAGCTAACGATTAATACAAAAAATGAAGAAGCCGACTGATTTTTGTTTCTTTTACCAAATTACACATACACATAAACACGTGTATGCTAACGATTGGTGGTTAGAGTTAGAGCATCACAGGTAGTTAACTGGACAATCAAATTTTGAAAGGTAGAAATTGGCCGATTTGGATGATACAGGGTCTTGTTTTATGCAAGGAACTTTTGTGTGTAGATGTATAAGGTTTTGATGAGTTAAAGAAGCTATTTTTCAAGAGTAGGGTAACACTTGTAGCTACACAAGCATGGGCAAGTTACAAAGGCATCACGCGTGGCACGCCTGCTTGTACATATACTCTGCACACTTATACAAGTTTTTATATATATATATATGGCTCTAATTATGAAGAGGGTGGTCTCACTAGCTCACATGACGACGACGACGATGATGACGTTATGGGTGTATTTGTACCATAATTTGTCACAAGAACCTCCTAGAACACACCAAGACCTACCGTCCGACGTTCAAGATTTGCAACGTATCACTCTAATTAATTTCAGTCCTCACAATTCTTCTATAGCCATGGAAAGTTTACAGAATTTAACATGGGTGCTCTTTTTGGGGCTTTAATATATAAGGTACAGAGGAACGTTTTAGCGTAGTGGTATTTTTTTTTAACATTTAATGCCTTGCTATCCCGATAGTTATAAATATGCCGACTATTTTGGAGTCGAGTCACGTGAAAATATATAAAAAAAAAAAAATTCAATATTTATTTTTTTTATATTTAAAACTTAAATTTAAAATTTTATTTAATAGCATCCAAACTCCTTGATTTAGTGTAGTGCATAGTTATCTGATATGTGGTACATTTTGATTTGTCAAATCGGTATTGGTACTTGAAACTTTAGTATTAATATATATGATATTCTAGAAGTAAATTTAACCGGTTCATTTTTTTAGTACGTGATATATCAAACGTATATTTTTGGATCATTTAATAAGTAATAATGAGTTTTTTTTTAATATAATTACAATAAAAGTAAAAAAAAATATGGCCTATATATGTAATGATCAAACATAATTTATAATTTATTATTAAATTTTGATGTTATTTGTGTATATTAGTAATACAAAACATAGTTGGTAACTTAGTAGTTTTATTAAGTCAATTAGAACCAACTTAATTTCGTTAATTTCTTTTTCTTAGCATCTTTTTCGTTCTTACATTTGGTAGTTTTTGTACTTTTTGATATTTGAGGAATAGTTATTAGTTAGGGATGAAAAAAGTTATTTTTTATTGACTTATTTTTTTAGCCTTTATTATTTATTAATATTTTTTTTCTTTCAAAAAAATTGATATTCTATTTTTAAAGATCTAAATCGAGTATTAAAAAGATCAGAAACTTAAAAACACCACATTTTTTATACTTGAATACCAAATCATGGTATTTGAGTAGTCGGTAGTTTGAATTTCAATTTGAGTCTGTATGAAAAGAAAAACAATTATGGTACTAGTAGGGTAGCTAGTATCATGATTCATGTGTAGAGTGTTATTTAGCTGTTCTTGGTTGACGGAATCTAAAGAAGATGAAATATAGGTAATATATCTCATTCATGACCAAACAACAAAGCTAATATCTCATTATATATATAGGATTACACACGAGAGATTCTAGCTAATTTATAAAGGAAGGATGTCATTCTAGATTACAAATGCTCATCAGAATTAGAAGGCCAAGATTAGAAAAGAATTATGAGAAATAAAAGTCAAAACAATAATCAAGAATTTCATAGCTGTTGACGATGATCAATCCTTTAAGGCAATTTCCATGTTGATTATATATGGTCTTTATGTGCCATCTTGGGTGCGTTGCACGCATGATGGTCTTCTTCAAAGCTGCCATGATAAATGGTTTTTGAATATATGTCCAGTCCTCTAATGAAATATTGAATAGAAAGGACAGTGAAAGATTGCACCTAAAAACAAGACATGATCTGTCGCTTGCTTGCATGGTTTGATTTTATCTACCACTAGCATATATTATATGGTTTGGAGATGCTGCAGGTTAATAAATAAGCATGTAGCATATAAAGCTGGACATCGATAGATTAACGAGACAAACACAAACTCCATCGATCATTTTGTTGCTATACCCAAAAAATAAATAAATTAAAAGTAAAAGAAGCGCTCTTCAACATCAAGATTTTATTTATCACGGACCATTTTACTAACACCTAAAATCGTCATGAAATGCTTGATTTTTGTGTGTCTTGAGAAAAATTAAGAAGATGGTTAAAGATCCTATATAAATGTTGTGCACGTATATATGTGTGTGGATTAGCAAAGACAAACGTGAAAGTTGAGGCAAGTTCCTGGACAATGGCCCCAACCCATTGAGCCAAGTGAACTATTATACAAAAGACAGCTAAGGAAGTACACCAAATCACCGATGGACTACTCAGGACAATGATAATAATTTATTCATATTTATGCATACAACAAATTGCTTAGATGTTTGTTTTGATTCTCTCACAGTGAAAATATGTTTTTCTTTAGGTTTTTGTTATATCTATTTGGTGTTTTGCAAAAACAAAATAGAGATAAGTCAATGAAAGAGCACCAAGTTCAAGAACCCTTAATGCTTTGGTTTCTCTTCTCTAGTCATTAGCCTCAAATCAGTCCTTTATTTATACAATATAATGCCCTTAAGAGTTGATACCTCTGTTACCGGCTACTGATCCTCTCTTGTGTTTATTTTCATGGACACAAAGCTTAAGCTAATTCATGCATATATCCATCCCAAATCATTCTTATGAATAATTTTGTTATGAGTTTTAATCCACATACTTAATTTTTAAATAAAAATTTTCTAGACTTAGAACAATAATTTTTTTTTCATTGACATATAAGCATCAACAATATTGTTATTTAAAGATGTAATATAAGGTGAAAAATATATAGTACAATTATTATATTGATACATCATGTATTATTGATCTGATAATTAAAGTGTCACAGAACATCTCATCATACTTGAAATTGAATTCCCTTCCCCGGTGACTAAAAAATTTTATTACTATTCATCTATTAATAATATAGATAAAAGGGATAGTAAAATTTTTTATATTCCTAATTTTTTTTTTTACATTTTTTAACTTTTTATATTTCTTCTTGAATTTTCTTTAGTTGCACAAGTGTGTTTGAATTTTCTTTAAAACAAAATCCTTGATTTCTCACTTGTCATTTAATTAGATGCTTTAAAAACCAAAAGAAACGAAAGATTGAAAAAACAAGGATAGAAGGACAAACAAAGCCGTAGAATTGCTAATTTCTGGCACCCAACATGGACATGTGAAAAGTGGTCTAACATTTAACAATGGAGAAAATTTTCTCCTCATTCAAATTTAAACCCTCGTGATTCTTTGCATTTAACCCAAAAAGGACCAGCAGATTTCATACTGGATTTATATATGCATTTCAATGAATTTTTACAACTTTTTTTCTGTATTTTTTACATGTTGAAAAAAGTCGAACATTAAAAAGTTCCATTGGAATTTCATTTTCAGGATAAAAATAATATTATAATTAAAACAAATTCGAAAGGCACATTTATATATATATAAAGAGTTAAAGAAAGGAAAAACAGAAATTAAAAAGATTAAAAGTATGAGATGAAAAAAGGGCAATTAAATACATATATTTGCCATAAACTATGTATATGTATGTGGGTGTCATGGGAAGAATATGTACACAGTTGCATCATCTACAATAGGCATAACTTATATTTTGCTCCCTATATTTTTATTTCTATATATTGATTCCCAACACTTTTATTTTGTCATACGTTTAATTCATATACTTTTATTTTGTCATACATTGAGTTCTTAATTTAAAATTAATATACTTTTATTTTATCATATATTAGGTCTTTAATTTAAAAGTGTATTAATTTTAAATTAAGGATCTAATATATAATAAAATAAAAGTGTAGATATTCAATGTATAGAAATAGAAGTGCACGGAGAAAATTCAAAAAAAAAAATGCATTATGCCTCTACAATAAAGCCAATAATTTTCCTCTTGCAAAAAATTCTTCAGGTGATTTTACATATTTTTAACTATTTAATTGTCGTGAAATAAAAATTTATTTATTTATTGTTGATTGAATTTTTAAAATTAAATTAATTTTAATTTCAAAATTAAAATTATAGTTCTTCAGGTTTTTTTTCTCTCATGAAATTTCATTACATTTATTTGTTGTTGATTGATTTTTTACTGTGATTAATTTCAAAAAAAATGGAAAAAAAAAAAAAAGAAAATAGTAATGAAGCAGAACGAGATCCATTCTAAAAAGAAGGGCCACCTCTCAACGTTCAAAGCTTTATTACAATGTCGGACTTATCTTCCTGCTTACTACAACGAACAATTGTAAGCTCCGAGTATGATGAAATTAAATTTTTTATAAAGGAAAGAAAAAAAAAAATGAAGTAAATATAATCTTCAGATAGAAGCAATTCACAAGCTTCTCTTTGAAGCAAGAGATGTTGGTCCTTTCTTCGCATCTGTCCTTTACAGTCATCGCTTTCTGCCATCATAATTGTATGTGAATATTATAATTGAAAGCTCTTTAGTACATCTTCTTAAGTTTAACCTAAATAATATTTTCATTAATTTTAGTGTTTCAGTAATTAAAATAAATTTATTTATTTTTAACTTATATTTTGAAAATATTAATATATCACGTCATAAATTAATACTAATATATTATAATAAATGAAAGTTTTATTTTTTAATTAGCTCTGTTGGTGTTTAGGTCAAATTACAATTGCATTTTTTTTTTCTTTTTCTGTTGTGTAAGAGATATTTTAGGGGCAGCAAGATCACATGCATGCACGCCTTCTTGCTTTTTAATTAAGTGATGAAAGAGGTTTAAGTATATTTCTGAAAGGGAATTTCCAGTTGTTGCACAAAGATAAGCTAAAAGATTACTCAAAAAATATCCTTTGGACGTGCAACTTTATGGCCAAAAATTTAAACAAACGATATATCTGTTACACATAGCATCATATCGACGGCCTCATATTAGATTTAATGGCAGAAGCAGCAGCATTCAGCAATATATCACTCAAATTTAAGTGAGCTCACGTGCTGTTGCTTTCTGGGCTTTAAATGGGCAACTCTAAAATAACTCCAAAGAGAGAAAAAAAAAATGCAATGAACCCATCTTCTTCTTCAAGAATCAAGAGATGTGCAGTGCAGATATAAAAAAATTTTTGCAAAATTCAGTGCAGAAAATTAAACAAAGTAATGAGTCATTGCTTAGCATATTTGGGCAAGGGAATTGACAAAAAAGTGCTTCTTTATATGGTTTCTAGCGGTCCAAGTTTCTTATTTTAAGGTACTAATGTTTATGTTATTGTAATGTTATGGCAAAAAAGATTTTGGGAAGACAACTATTTTTTTAATTGTATGGAAGGGGTTTTGTCTCGAGACTTGATGACCTGATCGGTTCATCTCCTTCTTCTCGTGGGGTCCTGTTCAACTGCCGGTGACCGGCGCCGTTTACGCCCTCTCTCGCAGTTCGAAAAGCAGCACGTGTACTTACCCCATGTGGGGGGTGATGTGGCTTCAGTTTGCGACTCAAGACTTCCCTCAAATATATTCATTTTTAATTTTATGTATCATTGCACATAAAAGAATTTTTCTACAAATATTAAATATATAAGTGATGTAGTTAAGTTAAGGTGTAACCTATGGTTACCTTTTTTTTTTTAAAGTAATTTTTATTTTGTTAATAATGATGATTTAATACATTTTTATTTAATGGTAATAAAAGTCACCTTAAAATTCTTGTTAAGTTATGTTAAGAATGGTATGACCTTTAATTAATATTAGACCATTTATATATTCTCAAAAAAAAATATAAGACCATTTATACTATTTTGTTAAAATTACATAAATTGAAAATATATAGTTGAATAGTATAGTAATAATCGTATATTTCTGCAAAGTCTCTCTCTCTCTAAGTATATATATGGATTCAATCTTCAATATAAGCAAATCATAACTCTTAACTATAATATATTCCTGTAGATGATATTTATTGTATACTTATATATATATATATATATATATATATATATATATATATATATATATATATATATATATGTGGTGTTTTTCAGTTGTAATTAATATGTATTATTGTTCAAAAAAAATTGATAAGATAAAATATTGTTTAATTTTTATGAATATAAAAATATCATTATAATTACACTTATTATTTTTTTATAATTTTTATGAATAATTTCTTTTGTAGCATTAATTGGAGTAGTATCATAGTGAAAATATATTAAACATATCAGCCTATGTGTGAATTTTTTTAATAAAAATTTATTATTTTATTAAAAAATATTTAATATGTGAAACTATATTTAGAAATTAATACAACTAACGAATTGAGAAAATTAAAATGCACTTAGTGAATTGTGCTAGCCCTATGTAATGGATTGATAAAAGAGTGTTTTTTGGTTTTGTTTTATGATATCAATACCTAAAATTGTGTAGGACTTCGTGGAATGCAATTATTTGGGCCTCAAATTGAGGGATTTGGTGGAAGAACATGTTTTAGTTCGATTACAATGATTAGTTTTTAAAATTCACAATCTACCAAATTAAACTGAAAGGGATTTTACGAAAATTTTGTGATAATTGAGGCTAGATGTGGTCGACAGAATCCACTTCTTATATATGTAAGTGGTGTGGTTTTACTTTTCTTTTGAAATTAAAAATTTTTAAATATTTATTAATTCAATTCAATTCGAATAATAATAAATTTTTTTATTAATTATTCATCATAATTGTATATATTATAGTATGAACTTGAATCACTGCTTAAATAAAAATAATCTAGCAACTAATCCAAATAATTATCAGCTTTCTGCTAATTTTTTTTATTTTTGTTTTTATTTTTTATTTTTTGTTATTTCTTGCCATGTGAGAACGTATCACCTTATGTTGGAGGCAGGCAACATGCATTTCTCTCTTCTAACATTTAACTTAATTAAGATTATATGATTTGTGGAATTTTTTTTTAATGAAAATACCTTAATATAAAAGTACCTTCCTAGGAATATGTATATACTTGTAAGAAAGTACATTTGATTGAGTATAATATTTACAATTAATATGAATAATATTAGACAATAATTAGTGGTGACTGATGAAAATCATATGCAAACCCACTAATTAGCGAATTCAAGATAATTAATAAGGCCAAATGTCGAATTCTTCATAATTTTCCACAGAAATATTCTTCCAAAACTAAAAAAGCTCTCTAGTGGTGTGTTAGCTTATGATTTTAAGCTTTGTACTTTGTCTTATACTATCAAATAAATAAACGAATAAAATACTCCAACTACTTGACAACTGAGATACTTTCCCAAGCGTTACTGAATATTTTTGTTGGTGAGTTGTCTCTTGGAACTGAGATTAGGTTAAAATGGTTAGGTTTAAATTTAATGTACCATATTTTCGGGACCATGCTCTCTTTCCACTCGTGGGCACGACCCATTTGCTCATAGTTTTGTTTTTTTTTTTTTTTTTTTTTTTAAATCTTGACTTAGATTACTTTTGAAGTTTGATTTTTTTTTTTTGTTACAATGGAAGTTAACTTTGATTTTTTTTCTTTTGTTTTTTCATTTAGACGTAAATACATGACAGGTACGTGAAATTTTTTAATTAATTTAACTAATATAAACAATATAAAGGCCATGGGTCACCATGTCTTGTGGCATTAAACTACTATTAAGTCTATAATTAATCAACTAAATAAAGCTTAATTAATTTGGTTTTGGATTTTTTTAATGGGAGTTTAGAATTCCTAGGCATGGGTTCTCTCAGTTTTCCCAGTTCTTGCCTTCTAGACTAGATATTATAAAATTTTAGGTACGGAATAATAAAATTATTATTTTTTAGAAATTTCTTTAAATGCTTGTCATGACACGATAAAGCCCTGAGAAAACACTATAGCGATGGGGTTGAAAAATGTGATTCATTATTATTATCATCTACTTAATTATGTTTTTTTTTCAGTCAGATATTATTAAAGAAAAATAATACTATAATAAAACATTCATAATTCATTACTTCAAAAGATCTTTATGAAATTTGAGATGAGGATATGTGTGTCTAGTAATGAAATTGGAACGTGTTAATTAATTAGAGACCATCAATCCAATATTCCACAATTAATTTTTTTGTATTAAATCATTAATTAGATCTAGAAACATTTATTGACGATAATTAATGAACACTTTTCGCTTAAAAGCTTGAATTTAAGTCTTGGTTGAAAGAAACTTTTAAATTTTAAATATTTTTTTGATTAAGACTTAGCTTTATAATTTATTTTCACAATAAATGTTATTAGAATTATAGGATGAGATATTAAAGATTTACAATCTAATTTTAAGTTAATCGCATTTTATAAATTATTCTTACAATAACATTTATTAAAATTATATGGCAATGAACGAACCAACTCTCGTTTTTCTTTCAACTTCTGGAGCTTTTCTTTTCTTGCTAAGCCTCCTTCTTGTTGCTGATTTCAAGCACCAATTTTCAGTTATTTTTGGTCGGAAATTAGTTTCTTTCTTTCCTTTTCTGCATAGCTTATATTATTCTACTAAAATAATGAGTAACTTTCCTTGGGTTTTATCTTTATTTTACTCTTCTCTTTGGGAACTTCTGCTCTCTCTAGATTTGTAAGGAAACTTTATGGATTGTGTTCGTGCTAGGGAAGGAGAAGAAGACATGGTTCTATTTGAGGAGTTATTTGATTTATCTTATCCAATATTTAAGGTTTTTTTCATTATATGTAAAATGAGTTGAGTCATACTTATTATTTCGTGGAGCATATTGAAACATTATAATTTTCTATCTGAAATTCATCTTTCTTTAAGTCAAATTAAGGTTTTGATATTTTTGTTTGTCAATATCCTTTTAACATGATACCATTGTACTGATGTTTTTGTGGTTATATTTAGTTTCTTATGTGTTGTTATTTTCTTCTTCATTGTTATGATTTTATCTTTTAAGAATAAGATTAGATGTTATCGATTATATTTGTTGCAAAATTTTACTTGATTTCTTGTATCTTAGAGTTTAATTAATAATATATATTTTCCTTTGATTTAAAAAAAGAAGAACTATATGATGATTAAAGATTTAACATCTAATTTTAAGTTAATCGTAGCAATTATTTAATTATGGATGCTAATATTAGAAGTCTTTTGATGAAGCTCGTAGGTTCACTATTTTCAAGTGAAAGTAGAGTCGGTGCAGTACATGTAAGTGTTACTATTTAATTAAATGATATATGTAGCAAGTTCTGGCTGAATAAAAAAAATTGGGGATTGTGTAAAGTTTTGACTTTAAACTTCCAATTTTTATTTTTCAATACATCATCATGTAGTTGAAATATGGAGACTTTACTTATACATATGTATTATTAGATACAGATATTAATATTATTATTTATTGTATGGTATCCTTGTTTAAATAGTTATTGTAAGACAATATTACTGTCAAGAGCTTTTTTTTTAAATTTTGTTTATTGTTGTCTTGTAACGTCTGAGACTCCTAGGAATTAAATCTCTCAAGCAAGTTCCTTGGTTTTTGGGAATCGATCCAAATTAATTCTCAACTTACGAAAGCTAGGCCCAAGCTGTGTTGTTTTGGGTTTGCATTTTACTCCAACTCGAAATTTCTTGTCCCTCCTTTCTATTGCTATTTGCTTATCATAGAAAATAAGGCAATCAAATTGCTAACCAAAATCACTCACCACTTGATTCAAGCGGTAAGAATGATACTCATGATCTTCAAAAGTCACGAATTCAAGTCCTAGAAGTTCAAATCCCCCTCCCCCTCCCCCTCCCCCTCCTGTCAAAAAAAAAAAAAATTGCTAATTAAAGAATATTTCATGGCAATCAAATTGTATTCAAAGTACTACTGGACCTTAAAATTACTCTAGGAGATTAGGAGTTATTTGCAAAGTTTTTTTGTGGGAATGGGTCATTTAGGAGATTAGGAGTTATTTTCAAAGTTTTTTAGTTCAAACTTCAAACCACCGAAGTATGAGAACGGGTCATTTATGAAGAGCACCGGGTCATTTACATTTAAACTGTCTCTGCTAAAGTTCATGTACATTTGAACTGTGTAAGCTACTTGGGAAATTGCAGCTCTTGTGGAGACTTTAATTTGTAAAATTCAATTCTTTGTCCAGTTCAACTGGGCTTCAAGAACTTGTAATTTTGTTGCAGGGTGTTGTATCTAAAAAGCTTCCAGCCGATTGGGTTGTTAATAACCCTGTAGAACTTATTGCTCTCCTTAAATATATATTTCGTTAGTTGCCCAAAAAAAAAAAAAAAACTAGGTCTTGTTCATTGCATCTCAGGCCCAACCAAAAAAGTTTATGATCATTGACACGTTTGGAGGGTGCAGTGAGCTCTTTCAAGATAACCCTGATTTATGTTATCGCGGTGGATATTTCATTCCCTTGTCAACAATCAACATCCATCAAAAACAAAACTTTGACGATATAGTAGAAGAACATCTGGTTCCTACAAGTCTCGGTTGAACCTGAGTTGGTCTTGCAGCAAGAGCGACTTGTAAGCCACCAATTTCTATACCTATTTTTCAAAGATTACCCCGCTCCTGCTTCAGACTACTTTTCACAAAACCTAGACCAGGCATTTCAACCTATAGCAGTAACCTGTGAAGCCCTGGAGAAGGGCAAGAACAAGGAAACTAGCATTTAGGATTTATAAGCAATGTACGTTGTCACTGAATTTGGGACACATTGGACAATTCCACCACAACATTATCCATACATCAATTGAAAGCAACATATATGTTTCTTTTTTTTAAAAAACTAAGGCAGTGTTACGGACCTTGTTAGTCCATTTTGATTGAAGCGACCGAACAGACATTTGTTACACATGACTGAAAGACATTTAAGAAAAAATGAATAGAAAGACGCCCTTTCCCCTCAAACACAACAAATCGTTAACCCATGGCATACTTCTGGGTCCAGCTTCTTGCAGTTGTTTCATACTTACTCCTGTCTGTCTTGTACATGTGAGCAATCTCTGGCACCAACGGATCATCAGGATTTGGATCCGTCAACAAAGAACAGATTGAAAGTAAAACCTGCAAAATAATAAAGAAATCTAAATAAGAATGACATGCCTACTTAACAGTTAAGCAGTCACCAGAGAAATTAAGATCCACATTAACCAAGGAATTGTCTCGCATTTCTGAAAGTATAAAAATTAACTGGAACTTAAAAAGCAAACATAGACATCTGTTTGTGATGTGCAATCCATCATCACCAAATATGAATGCTAGAAAATTAAAAAGGCTATTAATCCTTTTTTATATTCAAGAAAGTAAATTTCTCTTATGAGGTAGTCTAACTTTTTAAAAAAGGTTTATCAAGCCACATTCCACTTCCACCCGCAAGAACGTTAACAATAATAAGGTACATTATTGTTACAAGAACCATGTCACAAATATAAAATGATGCGGTTGATTGAGAAGGTAGATACAGTTTATTAATTTGCAGAAAGACTATCAACAAGTGACAGATCAATTCCTTCTTTCAATATTTAGATAAGTGCTTTCAGAGTTAAGGATAGAGTTTATTAATTTGTAGAAAGACTATCAACAAGTGACAGATCAATTCATTCTTTCAATATTTAGATAAGTGCTTTCAGAGTTGAGAAATAAGAACCTTGGATATGGTTAGGGCAGGGCTCCACTGCTCCTTCAAGATATCAAGGCAAATGCTTCCATTGCTATTTATATTTGGGTGGAATACCTTCGTTCTGAATGCCACCTGCAAGACACATGCATATAAAAGTAATGAGACACATGCAGAGCCAAACAAAAAGCAAGCTCCAATTGCCTGCAGACACATAACACACATGCACTACAATCAGTACATAACAGGGTTGCATTTTGAGGAAAAGCATCCACAGAATATCTGCTAGGTTTTGCAGCACTTGTGTAAGTTCACCTTTTTGCTAGAAATAAACAACACTCTCACCGCACAGACACCAAAGAGTGATTTGAATCTTACTTTGAACAGGATAAAAAAGAATAGCAGCACGAACAATCTTTAAAACTTTCAATAGTATAATATGCAAGCAAACATTCGTCTTTAAAAACACTATAAAATAGAAGTACGATATAGTATAAAACTATATTTGGAACACACAATTTATCCCTTTCCTTGCGTTATATATGAATGGTGTGCAAAAAAATAAAAAAAGAAGCTACAAATGCAAACAGTTTGAAGTAGATAAGACTGGCAGCAGTGTAAGATGAGAACCCATATTTATAGGGAAAAAAGCGGATACCTTGGGAGGCTTAAATGGATAATCTGGAGGGAAATGAATAGTGACTAGGAAAACACCCCCAGCATATGGACTGTCTGGAGGACCCATAATAGTTGCTTGCCAATGAAACATGTCTTCAGCAACAGGACCTGAAACATTCCAGAAATTAAGCAACAAAACTCAATACAACAAAACAGCACAAATGACTGCGACCAAACTAAAAAAGTCTCCCTAAAATATATAGAATTGCATGCATAAGGTTTGAGTTAGAATAAGAAATAAAGATGAAAGATTCAATGAATTAATTAACAAAAAAAAATCATATTGGTGATCTGATCTTAAATCAATTTCAGACCGCATAGTTACTAGTTTTCATTATCACATCATCAACAATTCCTCAACAAACAAGCAAAACAATAATTTCTCCATACAAAAGAACCACCTGAGACATCCAAGTCAAAGCGTCAAACATTAAAACGAAGAAACGAAAAAACAATACCAGCGCTGCATGATGTAGGAGGATCCTTCTGTAAATCCTTGAGCTCTTTCAAGATCCGCTTGGAAGCCATCTAAAAAACAGCGATTCAACCCTAATTATTTCTTCAGATCAGAAGATCAATATCAAATTTAACAACACAAACACACACCTCTATACGCACATATGTACGTGTATATATATATATATATATATACCTGGAGCGGTTGATCCTCCTTTATGCGTGTGCGATTTGGTAGTTTCCTGGTGGGTGTATTTGCGAGAAAGAAAGGGGCCGGACACGGAGAGGACCGATTAGGGAATAAAAGAAGAAGAAAGTAAAATTTATTTAATAAATGAAAAAAAAAAAAAAAATTTGTGATTGGGTGTGGTAGTAAATGGATGGGACTGTTTTTATATCCACCGTCCGATTTTGGCATGTTGGGGTGGTGGGCCCCATCACTTAGCGTTATCTCTACGTTTACAACCCAATTTTTCGCCGAAAGTGGCCATCGAATCAAATACCAATCCTCTCCTTTGGATTTTCATTTATTATTGTTATTATTTTCTTCGTTTTTATTCTTGTCGTGGGGGGAATCATTTTTGGCTCGTTACGGCGTCGTTCAACGATTTTGCTAAGAATTGGCGAATAGCGGGTAACGAAAGGTGCGCGCATACGCGTTGAACAAAGGCAGAAAGGAATTGGATTGGAATGAGGCTGCCTGGCGTGGCCCGTTGATTCTGGTCTGGTCGTAACGTATGTTGGCTATGGTGAAATTGGGAAAATCATTAAAATCGGGTCTATTTCTAAAACATGTCGTCATTTGACCATTTCTTTTATTTTTGAACACCGTTGACCACTTAAGTCCTAACCCTCATATTAGTGTAACATGGTGGAATCGGATTTATTCCAGTCAAATTCAAATTTTAATAATATATAAAAACTTTTATTATAATAAAATAGCATTTTATTATATATTAATATAAATAGAGAATACATAAATATTAATTTTACTTTAGTGGTTAAATATTATACTAATTTCATCAAGATTAAAAATTTAAATATTATTATCAACTCAAAAATATAGTTTATATATAAATGTGGAATTCTTAAATTATAAAATTCAAAATTTGACAAGTTATCTTCATAATTCAACATTGACTCCTCAAAATATATGTGTTAAATTATTAAAATTTATAATTTTTTTATTTTTCTTAAAAAATTATAAAACATTTTATTATAAAAATTCACATGTATTCTATTACATTTACATACACTAATTTTATTATATCTAAAACATTATTCTCCATTTCCATTAAAAATTATATTTTTTTATGTTAAATAAAAATTATATTTTTTATGTTAAATAAAAAATATTTCTTTTATTCAACTAAAAACTAAAAATATATATCTTCTCAACTTTTTTTTTTCTTTTCTTTGACCTATTGAATTATTGTTACTATGCATACTAAAATTATATATACTTTTAATAAAAAATTATCAAATAAAA
Source organism: Mallotus nudiflorus (assembly GCA_947683625.1). NCBI lineage: Eukaryota > Viridiplantae > Streptophyta > Magnoliopsida > Malpighiales > Euphorbiaceae > Mallotus > Mallotus nudiflorus. Next base: position 139,336 of record CANTUR010000764.1, read on the forward strand.
TTATTACAATTGATAACTTATTTTCGAAACTCTTGAGCTTAAGACCCTGCAATCAATAAACAAAGGGCAAGGTGAGAGGTGGGGAGGGTTCCCAAAATGCTCTGATGCCTAAGTCAAAGAAATAAAGAGAGAGTTTATAGAGAGAGCAAGAAACAATTATAATATGAAAGAATGAGATGATCTAGAATAAGAGGTATAGGGTTTTATTTATAGCGATGCTTAAACCTGAAAGGAGTAGGATTCTTTGTAAGATAGGAATTTTAATCCTAGTATGAGAGTATTCTCTCTTTACTTAGTAATTATCTCCGGGGTAGATTCTTTTCCATGAATGGATTCTACTACCTTCCTTGTCTGAATAACCTTATTCAGGAAATAAAAATCCTTTAATTAAATAGGAATATATATAGGCGGTATCAAGAGTCCCCCAGTGGGTTTGTTCGGATATTTATGTTCGATATATCCGAGTAGAATAGAGCACTTATGCTTCCATATAGAGAGAAAGTAGTTAGTCACTGCGTAGTGACATAGAAGGGTGAGCTGAGGTGGCCAACCTCAGTCACAGGAAGAAAGTAAAGCTCGGTACCGAGTCTTGAAATCATTGTGTTGCTGAGATGTCATATGGACCTTAAAGCACACTAATATCTACGAGATCGAATGTAACATATTAACCTATCTGTGGGAGAATGACGTGATGGAATTAGTCATTACAGGAATTTTAATGCTCGGTGCAATAAAAGTGTGGCCCAAGTGTCGAATCTTAGTACTATAGAAGTGACTTGAGGGTGCTAGCTTTAATTGCTAGTACGCGTGTGAGGCTTAGATGCTCAATACAAGGACGCGAGGCTTACATACTCGAAACCTCAATACTATAGAAGCAACTTGAGGGTGCCAGTTTCAGTCATTGGACTTAGATGCTCGAGGCTTAGATGTTCGGTGCAAGGATGCGAGACTTACATGCTCAGAACCTTAGTACTATAGAAGCAATCTGAGGGTGCCAGTTTCAGTCATTGAACTTAGATGCTCGAGGCTTAGATGCTTGGTGCAAGGACATGAGGCTTACATGCTTAGAACCTTAGTACTATATAAGGGATCTGAGGGTGCCAGCTTCAGTCACTGGACTTAAATGCGAGGTGCAAGGATGCGAGGCTTACATGCTCGAAACCTCAGTACTATAGAAGCGACCTGAGGGTGCCAGCTTCAGTCACTAGACTTAATCTTGGTGCATTAGAAGCACGACTTGAGTGCCAGACAGTCAGAGTGTGCTGAAAGCATAGCTTGGATGCTAGTTATGAGTAAATAGAAAGAGAGCCAATAAAGATGTATGCAGGCTGAGGCATGGCTATGCCGCTTTGATGCCTAGATATTTGAAAGTTGAATCACATGAGCAATGCGTCTTTTCGTGTGTCAAAAGATGCGATATTTTTGCTGCCGTCATAATGACCACTCGATTAGTGGGTTTTACCTTTCCCAAACTGCCCTTAACGATATGGGGAGAAGCAAAGTAATAATGAGGGCAATTAATGGTTTATTTCTAGATCCTTCTGTCACTTTATAAATATCCCTTTGCTTGTCAACTGATGCATTTTGCCCTTTTGTTTTGCCATTGTCATATTTGCGTTGCTATTGCTACTACATTTTGTCTGCCGCGATCTTTGCATTTCATAACTAGGTGATCTTTGTCCTTCTCCTTCTTCTTCCTATTTTCTTTATCTTTCGTGCTCTTTGCCTTTTCATAGAAAATATTATGGCACCGAGGGAACAGGTTAGTTCTGACCTGTTTTTGTCTAAAATAGATGATGAACTGCTGGGGTGGTACCGGAGACTGTTCTGTATTCCCGCTGATTATACCCTCCATATATTAGATAGGAAGTTTAAGGCTCATACCCCCATGTTAGGGCTTAATAGATTAGTAGTATATTTTGACCAACTAGAGGGGGGGTTAAAAGTTTCCATTAGATCCCTTCGTTAAAAGATTCATGAATAAATATAATATAGCACCTGGTCAACTCCATCCGAATAGTTATAGGATTCTAACTGGGTTCATCCAGCTAATGCATGAAGAGGGTAAGGAACCCGATTTAGACGTCTTACGATATCTGTATAGTCTGACTAGGAAGAAGGGAAAACTGATGTCCTCCTTGTCAGTCGTTCCCAATCATACCCTATTTGTAAAGCTTCCAGACCTTCATAAGTAGTGGAGGTATAATTTTTTCATAATTAAGCACCCAGCGTACTTCCTGAATGTCCGGCAAATGTGATATGATGAGTGCCACAGGGTGAAACAGTCTCCAAGACTACCCAATCATAATATAGAGATGGTTTTACGGCTGCATCTGCGATGGTCTGACCAAAGCTCGATCAGCTGAGGATGTATCCAGGAGATACTTATGGAGAGTTTGTTCAGACTATGTTCACTCTACTGGTGCATTTGGGTTATTTAAAGGTATCCTTCTGACTTGCTTTATCTTTTCGATTATAGATGGCTAACTTTTTTTCTTCCTTTTTAATTGACAAGCCAGCCGCCCCAGAAGTAGTCCGAGCCTCTCTTTCTTTAGAACCTAAAGCCATTATAGCTCCTGAGCAGATAGCCATTAATCTGAAAAAAAAGTAGTAGGCGAATCATCCTGTGCTAGCCAGGAAGGTCGGCGAAAAAGACGACTGATTGATCAAGACTCTGATGTTGAAGAGCTCGATGAGGAGATATACATCCATCACCCAAGGTTGTCTGGGTGTTCGAATATGAGGGGATGGATCCTAAATAAGATGATGCCTTCGAGCATCTCAAATAGCCAAGTTAGAAATCAGTATGCAGAATCGTTGAGGCTACCGGTGGATATGTTGCGCTGGTCTGAGGAAGGTCCAGAGGGGTTGTTTGATTCGATGGTCGGTCATTCACTAAAAGCAAGTGAATGTTTTGTCTTTGTTACTTACATATTTATCTTATATTTAACATGATTTTTCCCTTTTCATAAATGACCCAGGCCTTGCTGCTGGCAAAGGACCAATATTTTTACTTGAAAAGCCAGTACAACCTAAAGGAGATGAAGGTCGGAACAATAGCTATTGACTTCAAAAAGAATATGGACAGTGCAAAGGCAGTATTAGAGCTCTGCCAGACAAAATATACAGAGGCAAAATTTGAAGTTGAGGCAAGCCAGAAGAAAATCACTGATCTGGAGCATAGCCAAGGTCAATTAACTAAGAGGATTAAAAAGTAGGATTCTCATATTACAAATCTAGAGAAAAGGATGTCTGAGGTTGAGAAGTCTTGAGAAAATGACAAAAGATTTTACTATAACATGGTAAGGGGATTTCTTAAAGCCTACTGGTTTGAATGTATGAGGGTCTTGCTTTCTCAGCATCCTGAGTTGGACTTGGCAGAGCTGGATCTAATAACGCCGGCAGACCTTACAAAGATTATTGCTGAGGAGGATGCTCATCAAGAGGCAGTTGCATCACGTTTAAGGAATGCTTCTGAATTTATTGAAGGGTCTGCAACGAAGCTTGCTGACGTTTCTAGTGCCCCTGATGTGGTTTCCTTTAATGCCTCTGAGCCCAATGTCTCAGACATACAATTAGTAAAATAGAAACCCTTTTTTTAAGAGATTTATTGGTTTCAATGAAAAGAAATTTTATTGAATACCACTCCGAGTACAATCTAAGTTTTATTGATAGTATTTTCTGAGGCAATCTAAATTCAAAAATCATGGTAACTCTTTGCCTTCTCTATTTCTTAGTTTGTATGCCCCTTTGGTTGTGTGTTCTGAGATCTGATATAGCCTTCTCAATTTGGACCCAGCTTACCAGCCTGAGTTATCTTTGCCAATATCTACCTTTTTGAGCACCTTATCACCTACTTTGAGTTATCTTTGGTGATTACATCAGAGATGATACCATGCCACCCTCTGTTAATGTGCTTCAGTCGTTGCTGTTGTCCACTCCCACTTTTTTTCTAGTAGGTCCAAACATATCCAGGCGTCAATATTGTTAATGCTATAATTGAAATTACAATTGACCTTGTAACTTGGTGAACCAATCTCTACTGGTATTACCGCGTCTATGCCATAAGTTAGTCTGAAGGGTGTCTCATTCGTGGATGATATAGGGGTGGTTCTATAGGCCCAAATTATGTTGTTAAGTTCTTCAACCCAATTTTCCTTTTTCTCGTCAAGCCTCTTCTTTAATTTTTGCATGATAATTTTATTGGTGACTTCTGTTTACCTGTTCATTTGCAGATGGGCTACTGAGGTGAAACGAAGCTTTATTCCTAGGTCCAAATAGAAACCTCTAAACTTTTCATTGTCAAACTACTTTTTATTGTCTACAATCAAGGTGTGAGGGATGTCGAATCTGCAGATGATCTATTTTTAGAAGAAATGTTGTATCTGAGCTTCTATGATGGTTGGAACTGCCTCCACTTTTACCCATTTTGTGAAATGGTCTATAGCCACAATCAAAAACTTTTTTATAAAGTGGAAGTTAGGAAGGGACCTAGGATGTCCATTCCCACGTGGCGAAGGGCCATGGGCTTCCGATTAGGTGTAGGGGATGGGAAGGCCGGTGATTGAGTTTAGCAAATTGCTGGCACTTGTGACATTCTTGAGTTAGCTTCTGGGCATCATTAGACATGGTGGGCTAGTAGTATCCATGGATTAGTGCTTTCTAGGTTAGTGTGTAGTGGGATTCATGCGCTCTATAAATTCCTTCTTGGATCTCCCTGAGTATGTAATTCCCTTCTTCTGGAGAGATGCATTTGGACCATGGGAGTGAAAGGGATTTTCTATAAAGCTCCCTTTGGTAGATGGAGTAATGGGCTACCTTCATTTTTAGCTTTTAAGCCTTTAACTTATCTTTGGAAAGTGTTTTATATTCCAGGTATTGGATTATCGGATGCATCCATTTCGAGACTTCCCATATCTCCAAGACTTTGAGATCTTCTGTACTGGGTTTTGTTAGGGCTTCGGTGAATTCCATATCCTTAAATGCTTGACTGTCTTCAGCTGCTAATTTGGCCAAGAGGTCGGCCTCAGTGTTTTCATGCCTGGGTATTTGGACAATCTTCCATTGACCCCCTTCTTGTTCAATTTATTTTAAGAGTTGTCTGACTTTGCTCACGTATTTAACAATGCTTGGATCTTTGATCTAGAATGTTTCATCAACCTAATTTATGACGAGCTAGGAGTATGAGTGTATTATTAGGTGTTCGGCTCTAACTTCGGTAGCCAATTTCAACCCTGTGATGAGTGGCTCATATTCTGCGATATTATTGGTTGCATTATACTCTATTCGGACTGTATACTGGATGTGAATTTTATACGGTCCTCTGAGGGTCACTCCGGCGTTGGATCCTTGAATGAAGGATGCTTTATCAATATAGAGTTTTTCACTCCGATGTTTTGGTCATGGTGAGGTCTTTCAAAGTCATTTCTTGAATGAAATCTGTCAATGCTTAGGCTTTCACTTGTTGGCAGGGTTCATAATCAATGTCGAACTCTTCAAGTAACATTGACCATTAAACCAGTCTACTCGAGGTCTTTGGTCTTTATAATATTTTTCATAAAGGGAAACGGGATCGAATAACGATAGGATGGGCTTAGAAGTAATGTCGGAGCTTCCGGGATGCATGAACCATAACCATAGCCAGCTTATCCAGCATTGGATACTAGACTTCGGATCCTTAGAGCATTTTACTGATGTAATATACCAGGGTTTTGCTGGCTTCCTTCTTCTCTTACTAGTATTAAAGTGATGCACTCTTAACCTACAGAGAAATATAAATACAATATTTCATATAGGACGGGCATATTGAGTAGAGGTGGTGAGGACAAGAATTTCTTGATGTCTTCAAAAGTCGCTTGGCAGTCTGCAGACCAAATAAATTTTTTGGAGTTTTTTAAAGCTCAGAATAATGGTAGACACTGTCTGGCTGAGCATGAAATAAAATGTCCCAAAGTCATGATTATGCTATTAAGCTTTTGTAACTTATGGATATTTTTTGGTACTTTCATGTTGAGTATGGCTTTCATTTTTTCTGGGTTGGCCTTAATACCTCTATGGGATATCATGAATCCCAGGAATTTGCCAAATTTGACTTTGAAGACACATTTTTCTAGATTTAACTTGATATTAGACTTGCTCAACAATTGGAGAATTTGACATAGATCTTCTGGGTGTTGTTCTGCATGCTTGCTCTTGATAATGATGTCATCCATATATACTTCCACGTTTGTCTTAATCTGGTCCCTAAGTACCTGGTTCATTATTCTTTGATATATTTCTCAAGCGTTCTTTAGTCCGAAAGACTGTAATATCCCGTGTTTTTAAATATTTTAATACTGCATCGGGATATGCAGTGTTAATAGTTTTTGTATATATACTATGATATTTTTACGAGTTGATATGTATTTAAAACCTATTTTAATTATTGTGTATTATTTAAAGTCCTTTACGTAAAATTTTCCCGGGACTTGCATTTTCGGGGAAATTTTCACGTAAATAATTTACTACTAATTATATTAAATATATTTACAGACTTGCATGAACTCATACGTATTTTTAAATTACTAAATAAAGCCTATGTGTGTATATATTTATTTAATTATGATTTAATTTATTACCCTAATATTTTATTAATTATTTATTAGTTTTATTATTATTTAATTATTTTATTTAGTATTAAATTATTAAAATATTAAATTATATGTGTGTGGTGTATATTTAATGTGTGTAATTTAATATTATTTTATTATATAGTATAAAGTATATATATACACATTATAAGTCAAAAATCAAAACTTTTGAAAAATTACATTTTTGCCCTCGATTGCTCCTTCTTTCCCGATTTCCGCTTCCCTCGCCATCCGCCGTATGCAACTGCCGATTCCTTGCCATTGGTGTGCCACCACCTTCCCCAGCCTTCCTCACCGCCTGTAGCAGCTGTTTCCGGTGTCTGGAGATCGATTTTTGGCCGGAAGCTGAGAGTTTGCATTTTCTTCTTCCCTCGCGATTCCGGCCACTGTTTTTGACACCGCTAGTCTATTTCTTCTCCTTCAGATCTCGTGAGTGTGATTCTAGCTTTTGTTTGAGCTTAAATGGTCTTGATTTGCTTAGGTTTCGAATTTTCGAATTCGGCCATTTTAGGGTTTTTGATTTTTTTGAACTTCAATTTGTTTGATTCATGAAAAGTCCCTTAACAAATGTTGTTCCCCTTAGCTTAATCTACATGTATGAATTTTTATATAAATTTTGGAGATTATTTTGATTTTTGGGTATTTTTGAATATTTTAATATTATTTTCTAATTTTCGTAAATTAATTAAATAAATTATGAAATTGTGTTTTATGATAAATATAGGTGTTTAAATGAATTATAGGAATTTATTTGGAATTTTTATGAATTTCTAAGTATTTATTTTGAATTATTTAAGTTTATGTAATTTTGGAAAATTAGGTTAAATGTGTTTTTATTTAAAATTAATTGGTAAATTAAGTTTAATTATTTATATTATTGATAAATATGTTGATAAAATTAATTTTGGATAATTATACTATTTTTGGTGAATTTTTGAAGTAATTATAGTATATTTATATATATAAGGGCATTTTGGTAATTTTACCCTAAATTGGCTAAAAATGTAATTTAATTGGTTTTAATAGTTATTTAAGGTATGAAAATGATTTCTACAAATTATTTAGTATTTTTAACTAATTAAAACTATTTTTTGTGAATTATTTTCAATTATATATATAATATATGATTTTACTAATAAAATGAGTTTTTATCGGTTTTTACTGTGTTTAAAGGTTAATTATGTAATTTCTATGTATAAAATGTATTTCTATGTCATAAGGGTATTTTTGGTATTTCTATATTGTTCTGTGTTGTGGACCCCGATCGGTAGACTGTAGTTTGGAGTCCGACCGAGGGGTTGTGGATGTGTTTTTGTGTTCGTTTTTCGAAGTGTGTTTTTTTGCAGGGTCAGCTCTACTCTTTGAGTAGAGAGATGTCCGTTTTACATGGGAGGTTCTATCGAATTTTTGGTAGAATTCTCGTAAAACGTGATGTCCGATCGAACCCTAATTTCGATTATGTGTTCAATATTCTAGATCGAGTTTCTAGGATTTTTTGTTAAGTTTATTTTGATTTCTGTCATTATTGTTTGTCTAGTTACGCCGAGACCGAGGCCTAGTGGACCAGGCCCTTTGGATCCATCTCATGGAGCGCACTAAGTGTGAGTTACTAGTTTATATATATATGCTTTAAGATGCATGATTTTAGAAATATATGTTTTATTTTGATTAAATATGCATAAATAATGTGATTAGTATTTAAGTATATCTTTAGTTTATTTTTGGTATATATTAAATTATATGCATGTTTTATTAATGAATTGTGTTTAAAATATTTTTAAGTATATCTCTAGTTTATTTTGTAATTTAATTGGATTTATTTGACGTATATATACTCGAAATATACCTGGTTTACTTTTGGTATATTTCCAGTATATATATGGTTTATATTGTTATTTTATTTAAATTCATGCATCATTTAATTGTGAATGAATGTTTTATATTTATTAATGAAGGATATCAATAGAACGTGCTACCTAATGGGCAGCACTAGGACTGAGTACGTACCGGTGCGCTTATAGCATTTAGGCTATATTACTAACCAGTTTGAGGATTTTGATTGGAATTGATTTATCTGATGTGTGAGATATGGTTTGGAGGTGTGATTGCTGGAGCTCGGTTGACCAAGTGTCTCGGGGCCAATCACACTGACAGTCAGACTGCTGGAGCTCGGTTGACTTAGTGTCTCGGGGCCAGTCTACTGTCTAAATGGATTAAGTGGATATATTTGGATTAAGTGAGCCTGTATGGCTAGAGTATTGTCTAACACTATTTTTGAGGTTGCGATATCATAGGGTTCTATTTGATCCTTCATAAATGATGATTTTAAATAAAAATATATATATATAATGATTTTATTGCATCTGTGTGTATTTGCCTGTATATATACATATTAGATATATACTGTTGATTGTATGCATTGTCATTTAGCATGCATGTATATATATTATAGTAATTCACTCAGTGAGGTCTGACTCCCCTCCGTTGACTAATTTTTCAGGAGAGTCATCATCTTCAGACCTCAGTAACAGGCCTGTACGCCGAATTTCTTCCACCCCGGCTTCTTTATGTAAACTACTTCTCTGAGTCTTGGGTTTATTTTATCTAGACACTGCAGTAATCATTAAATATTTAAAAAGATGTTGTATTATGTATTTGAACTGGATTTGTATTAAAAGATTTATATATATATATGAGATGAGTATTTAATTTAAATCCAGTTGGTGCTAATGCTATTGTGATATTTATGATTTTTATTTTTACTGCATTTAATATTGTTATTATTACTATTGCATGTTTATTTTATTTTTAGGCTTGCTACGGGTTCCAGATTAGAAAGAATTCCCGTTCCCTAGCGCCGGTCATGGTGTAATATCCCGTAATTTTAAAAATATTTTTACACTGTACCGGGATATGCAGTGTCAGTAATTTTTGTATTTTATATGATATTTTTATGAGTTAATATGTATTTTAAACCTATTTTAATTACTGTCTATTATTTTCAGTATTTTACGTAAAATTTTCCCGGGACTTTCATTTTCGGGGAAATTTCCACGTAAACAATGTATTATTAATTATTTTAAATGTATTTACGGGTTTGCATGAACTCATACATATTTTTAAATTATTAAATAAAGCCTGTGTGTGTATATTTATTTAATTAGGGTTTATTATTACCCTAATATTTTATTATTTATTTATTATTATTTGATTATTTTATTTATTATTAAATTATTAAAATTTATTATTTTTTTTCTTTTTTTTCTTTTTTCTTTTTTTTTCTTTTTCTTTTCCTTTTTCTTTTCTTTTCTCTTTCCTTTTCTTTCTTTTTCTTTTTCTTCTTCTTCTTCTTCTTTTCCCGTAGACACCCGCCGGACCACCCAATCTTCCTCACATGGTTTCTCCCTCATCCGGCCACCGTTTTCGACACCGCCGGTCTCTATCTTCTCCTTGAGCTCCGGTGAGTGTTATTCTAGCTTTTGTTTGAGCTAAAACGGTCTAGAATTGCTTAGGTTTTGAGTTGAATATTTCGGCCACTTTTGGTTTTCGATTTTTTTGAGCTTCAATTTGGATGATTCATGGAAACTTCCTTCACAAATGTTGTTCCTGGTAGCTTAATCTTCATGTATGAATTTTTGTAGAATTTTTAGAGATTGTTTGGATTTTTGGGTATTTTTGAATATTTTAATATTATTTTCGAATTTTCGGAAATTAATTATTTAAATTATGAAATTGGAGTTTATGGTTGAATTAGGTGTTGAAATGAATTATAGGAATTTATTTGGAATTTTTATGAATTTCTAAGTATTTATTTTTAATTATTGAAGTTTATGTGATTTTGTAAAATTAAGTTAATTGTGTTTTTATTTGAATTTAATTGGTTAATTGAGTTTAAATATTTATATTATTGATAAATATGTTGAGAAAATTAATTTTGGATAATTGTATGATTTTTAGTGAATTTTTGAAGTAAATTAGGTATATATGTATATATAGGGGTATTTTGGTAATTTTACCCTAAATTGTCTAAAAATGTAATTTAATTGGTTTTAATATTTATTTAAGGTATAAAAATGATTTCTACAAAATATTTGGTATTTTTAACTAATTAAAACTATTTTTCGTGAATTATTTTCAATTATATATATAATATACGGTTTTTCAAATAAAATGAGTTTTAATCGATTTTTATAGTGTTTCAAGGTCAATTATGTAATTTTTATTTATAAAATGTATTTTTATGATTTAAGGATATTTTTGGTATATTTGAATATATTTTCTGTGTTTGTGGACCCCGGTCGACAGATTGTAGTCTGGAGTCCGACCGAGGGGTTGTGATTGTTTATGGTGTTATTTTTGAAGTGTATTTTCTTTGCAGGGTCGGCTCTACTCTTTTGAGTAGAGAGATGTCTGTTTTACAGGGGAGGTTCTGCCGGATTTCCGGTAGAATTCTCGTAAAACGTGATATCCAGTCGAACCTTAATTTCCAATTCTGTATTTAATACTCTAGATTGAATTCTAGGATTTCTGTTAGGGTTATTCTGATGTCGAGTAATTATTTCTTGTTTAGTTGCGCCGAGACCGAGGGTTAGTGGACCAGGCCCGTCGGACCTGTCTCGTGGAGCGCATTAGGTGAGTTACTATATTATATATATATGCTTAGGATGCATGATTTAGAAAATGCATGTTTTATTTTGACTAATTATGCATAAATTACATGATTTATATTCAAGTATATTTTTGGTATATTTTTGGTATATAATAAATTATATACATGTTTTATTAATAAAATATATTTAAAATGTTTTTAAATATATTTTTAGTTTAATTCATGATTTGATTGGATTTATTTGACATATATATACTCAAAATATACCAGGTTTATGTTTGGTATATTTTCGGTATATATATGGTTTATATTGCTATTTCATTTATATCCATGCATCATTTATTTTTGTGAATGAATGTTTTATTATTTATCACTGAAGGATATCAATAGAACGTGCTACCTAGTGGGCAGCACTAGGACCGAGTACGTACCGGTACGCCTATAGTATTTAGGCTTTATTACTAACTTATTTGTGGATATTGATTTGATTATGATTATTGATGTGTGAGATGTGGTTTGTGGGTGTGATTGCTGGAGCTCGGTTGACCAAGTGTCTCGGGGCCAATCACACTGGCAGTCAGACTGCTGGAGCTCGGTTGACTTAGTGTCTCGGGGCCAGTCTACTGTCCATATGGATTAAGTGGATATATTTGGAATCAGTGAGCCTGTATGGCTAGAGTGTTGTTTAACACTATTTTCTGAGGTTGCGATATTCTAGGGTTCTATGTGATCCTTCATAAAAGTTGATTTTCAGACAAAATATATAAAATGATTTTTCTGCATCTGTATGAACTTGCCTGTATATATACATATTACTCATATACTGTTGACTGTTTGCATTATCACTTAGAGTGTATGTATATATACTATAGTAATTCACTCAGTGAGGTCTGACTCCCCTCCGTTGACTATTTTTCAGGAGAGTCAACTTCCTCAGACCTCAGTAGCAGGTCGATACGCCGGATTTCTTCCGCCCCGGCTTCTTTATGTAAATTGTCTACTTGAGTCTTATTTATTTTATCTAGACACTGCAGTAGCTGTAAATTATAGTATTGGATTTTATGTACTTTATTTTAAAGAGATGTATTATGTTAAAACTGGATTTGTATAAAGATTATACTTATGAGATTATATATGCGATGTGATGAGTTTTGAATTATATCCAGTTGTTATGGATGATATTGTAATATTTATGATTTTATTTTCCGCTGTATATTATATTTTTATGGTTATTATTGCATATTTATTTTATTTTTAGGCTTGCTACGGGTTCCGGATTCGAAAGAATTCCCGTTCCCTAGCGCCGGTCATGGCCCCTGTTTTGGGTCGTGACACATGGCCCCTATTTTGGGTCGTGACAAAGACATTACCTTATAGTAGTGCAAGCCTTCATGGGTGATGAATGATATTTTCTCCTGATCTTCTTCCTTTATTGGTATCTGGTAATATCTTGTGCTGCATTAATAAAACTATATAATCTGTGGCCAACGGTGGAGTCTACAAGCTGGTCGATTGTGGGCAGTGGGTAACTATCCTTGGGGCATGCCCAGTTAAGGTCCGTATAGTCCACACACATCCTATACTTCCCATTTGCTTTTTTGATAAGTACCATATTGGCTACCCATTCTAGGTGAGTAACTTCCTTGATAAATTTGGCTTCCAACAATTTCGTTGTTTCCTTAGCGATTATCCTCTGTCTCTCATAGGCAAAAGTTCTTTTTTTCTAGACCACTGGCTTTGCCCCCGATCTGATGTTCAAGTTGTGACAAGCAACCTGTGGATCTACACTAATGATCTCAGATGCCTGCGAAGCGAAATCTTCCAAGTGTCTAAAGAGGACTTCCTTTATTCCTTCCTTGATGTCATAGTTAAGCTTATGGCCGATCTTGACCACTTTCCCGTTAGCCATTTTTAGTGCTTCCATGTCATCAATTAGTTGTGGATCAATGCCTTATTTCTCCATTTCCCACATTTCTAGGGGGAAAGCTTATGCCTGAGGTTTCATGGCCATCTGGTAACACTGTCTAGCCATATGCTGATCTCCCCGGATAGTAAGAGTTTTGCTCTCAATTGGAATTTTCATAGTTAAGTGTCAGATACTGGTGACTGTATCTGCTTTATAGAGTGCTGGTCATCCTATGATTCCATTGTATGCTAGTAGGAGATCCACCACATTGAATACTATTCTAATAACTTTTGTTTCCTCGTCGTCTCAATTCCCAAATTCTAGATTTAACTCCACGACTCCCATTGGCTATATAGTTCCTCCATAAAAGCTTATGATGGGGTTCTTAATGGTCTTCAAGTCAGTGACAAAGCCTCCCATCGCTTTGTAAGCATTTCAGGATAATGCGTTGATAACGCTTCTGTTGTCAACCAATATACTCTTTACCAAGTAATTGTTTACGCATGCATTTATTACCAAGGCATCATAGTGGGGATGGCGAACATACAAACGATCTTTCTGAATTGAATATGATCTCTCTTTTCTTGAAGATTGGCTTTTCTCCCCTACTCTGTTTTAGTTTCTTCTTAGTATTTTCTCTGTCAATGATCATGTTAATAATGTCAATTGGCTCCTTTCAAAATTTCTTTACTTTTGGTCTATTATGCACATGGGCTTCCAGGTTTTCACTCCTTTTAGATGTGTCTATGAAATTATTGAGTTTACCATTCTGCACTAGTCTTTCTATGGCATGCTTCAGCTCTTTGCAAGCCTTAGTGTCATGCCTGTATTCTCAATGATACTGGCAGTATTGTTACCTATCCTATGTGGATCTTTAACTGGGGCTTATTCTCTTAGTTGGGGTGATTTTGACACCATTCTGCCTAACCCTATATGAGAATTTTGGATCAAGAGGTGTGTATCTATCTGCTTCCTTGTCAAATCTCTTTATCGGGTTTCTGAAGTTTATTTTTGGGAAGCTTGCTCATTTGGGTCTTGGTCTTTGGTTGGTGATTTTTCCTCCTCCCTTCGCATCCTTCTATCTTCATTCATCTTTATCATTCTGACTGCCATCGCCATTACTTCCGTAAAGGTGCCCGGTTCCTTAGTCATTATCTTATCTTTAAGCTTTCTGAGTATAGTACCATTTTTTAAAGCTTCTATGGCAACTTTATCAATAAAGCTTTCAATCTGCGTAACTGTTTTGTTGAACCAATTAAGATAACTTCATAGAGACTTGTCGACTTCTTGCTGCACATCCAAAGATCGTTGATATTTTTGGCTGGGGGAATATTGGTAACGAACCTAGTATGAAACTATTCTGCCAGATCCTCAAAAGAAAAAGTGATGGAGTTCTCCGGGAGTCGATGAAATCACTTTTGGGTATTCTTTGTGAGTGTGCTTGGGAAGACTCTACACATGATTCCATCATTCACATTCTAGAGCAACATCCTTATTTTAAACACAGATATGTGTTTGACAGGATCTCCCGTCCCGTCATACTGATCAAGCTGTAGGATTCTGAATTTAGCAGGGATCTCTGTTTGGATTATCCTTTTTATGAATGGAGTTCTGCTGTCCATAACACATTCATCATCTTTTTTTGGTTTTGTACAGGCTTTGTGTGTAACCTCTTCAACTTTCTGAGCTAACTTTGAGTCATTAAGGGTCAGAATTGTTGAACTACATTCCCTTTCCGGTGTTTTACCCTTTCCCCTACTTATCTCTGGTACCTCTCGGGGTGTCGCGTTATTATCGATTTGAGCTAGTTCAGAATTCCCACTTTGCATTAAAGTGTTTAGCTGTATTGCATTAAAGCTATCTACGCTTGGATATTTTGTATTATAACTTCCTTGTTGGTTTGCTTGAGGTTGAATGTTTGGTTTACAATGTTAAACTCGAAAAAGGTACCAAAAGTATTGAATGATAGTGGTGTTGTAATGGAGCGTAATATGCAAAGTCTGTGCCCGAAGTCGGGCATCTCTGGGTATTGTCAGGAAGTGAATGTGTATGCCCGGATGAAGTTCCGACATACTAAAAAGTGGTTGGAAGCACTATTGTTGGGAGAGGTATTGAGAAATTAGTCGAAGGAATGGGTGAAAAATGATTGATGTTAGTTTTAGGAGTCGAAGTTGGTGGTGGGCTGGAAGTTATAGTGTGGATGTCTTAAGCTTTATTAGGTATATGAATGACTTTTCCCAAGAGTCTCCACAGACGGCGCCACTTGATAAATTGTTTCTAGAATTCTTGAGCTTAAGACCCTGCAATCAATGAATAGAGGGTAAGGTGAGAATTTGGGAGAGTCTCCATAAACACTCTGATGCCTAAATCAGAGAAATAGAGAGAGTGTTTATAGAGAGAGCAATAAACAATTAGAATATGAAAGAATGAGATGATCTACAATGAGAGGTATGAGGTATTATTTATAGTGATGCTTAAATCTGAATGGAGTAGGATTATTTGTGAGATAGGAATCCTAATCCTAGTAGGAGAGTTTTCCTTTTTTACTTAGGAATCCTCTTCGGGATAGAGTTTTTTCCATAAATGGATTCTGCTACCTTCCCTGTGTCCGAGTAATCCTGTTCAGAAAATAAAAATCCTTTAATTAAATAGAAATATATATAGGCGGTATCAATAATAATTTTTAAATTTTCACTTTTAATTAATATGTCATTTTTAATTTGCTAAAATTATTTAATTAATTATATTAAAATACATAAATTATTTGCAGTTTGAAAAAGTGCAAATTAATGATTAATTTTATTTTAGTTTTAGTACTTCAATTCTTCTTGATTGATTTCAAATATTTTATAAATTTATTTTAAATAATTTACAAGATATTTTAATTAAATATAAAAACACCATTATTCTCTAAAAAAAGTACACGGCGTTGAGCAATAAATATGACATGGTGATTAATTTGGAAAAATAAAAACAAAAGAATAAGATACAGTGCTGCCCATTGTATCGAGTATCCATACCAGGGGCGGCCCATGCCAACTCAAAATCGGGACCCAAATGAATATGACGTGGCAAGGGCGCGAGTGCATATCACTCACATGGTGCGCAACGTACACCCTCCAACAAGTTAGCCTTCTTTGCCGACCATTTCTCACCTTCTCAAGAAAAAAAATAAAAATAAAAAACCCAAGTCGCTTGAGCACCCTCCGGCCGATTCAAAGACTCGTCCTCCTGTCGAATAATGATAAAAAACAAATCTAACCGGCGAGTCCAAATTGACCCTTCCACGCTTCCCGTTTATGACGATGAAGCGAGTCAAAATGAGGGTAATGGTGTGGAGAATAGGATGCGATTGAGACCGTGGGGGAGCAATGCAAGCGATGATCAAGAGCCGTTTATGGGCATGAAGGTTCGAAGAAAAGCATCCCTTCATAGAGAAATTAAAGGAGATTATATCGACGTCCCTTCTCATCCCTATCTGATGAAACTGCTGCAGAAACAAGGTTCACTAATTATTTGCCCCTGTTTTTAATTAAGTTTTGTCAATTGATTCTGATTATTTAGATAATTCTGATAGATTGATATGATTTAGTTTATTTACTGTGCTTAATTTTGATTTGTACAGGTGATAGCCAAGTTCTATTTGCTGATAAAGTTTTGAAATTCACCAGTTCAGGGAAGATGAAGCGGCGGATTCTATTAATTACCGATTTTGCCATTTACATTGTTGATCCTGAGACTGATGCTCTTAAACGGCGTGTAGCAGTGGCGGCTGTTGACAAGATGTTTTTAAGTGAATTAAGCGATAACTTCTTTGCTGTTATTATTCCAACTGAGTATGATCTACTTATGGCAAGTACTCGAAAGACTGAAATTGTTACCATCTTGATTGAAGCTGCGAAAAATGCTTCTGACTATGAACTTGAAGTGCTTTTTTCCAATAGGTAAAAGGAAAAAAAAAAAAAATCCTTTTTATGTTACTAATTAGTGTATCACTTATTAGGGTTTTCGCAGCAGCTGCTTTATGCAGTGTCCGGCTTAACATTATTGAAATCACATTCATTTGCTTGTTTCTAGTTCTTGATAGATGCAGCTTGTGGCGTACTAGTGCTCGTTATGATGAAATTCTTGCTTGAATGTATTGCATTTGACCGTTAGATTTGTGAGGCCTATGCTAGCAATTTTCTAGGAAGTTTGTTGCATTAATTTGCGAGCATTTGCAGACTAGGGGAGATAAGTATAATTGGAGGGGGCAAAAGAGGTGTTAATGAGGTTTTCTATTTCTAACAGGGCAGGCCAAAAGTGTTTGCTTTGGGTGCCATATCTCTGTGGCCTCAAAGCATATGTACATTACTAGATATATGTAATGAATTGCTTGCAGTTACATGCATTGTTGTCAGAAAAGGATACTGTTCGAATTTGTTTTGTCACTGAATTGATGTTGCCCCTTATCTTGCAGCTTTGAATATCATGCATCTGCTGAATTGATAAAGGAAGTGCAATTTGAAGAACTTGAAGGTCAGTAATGCTACGCTCAGAAGGTTTTTCTTTTTCTTCTTTCTTTATTGCCTCTCTTTTTGCTAGAATTATTGCTCTAGCTGTTACAACTAGCACATAGGTACAGCTTATGCTCCTAAATAATTATAGGCTGTGTCAGTTGTTTCTTATCTTAACACCCCTTTTTTCTCATCTTCTCTTTTCTCTGTGATTTCAGGTGGTGTTAAAACAAGAATATTGAGGAAGTGAATACAACCTCTAAATGCCTTCATATGTTTGTAGAGACCATGAAGGAATTGCGTGGTTGGTGTAAAGACACAAGATCATTAAAATTCTTTGCATAGCAAGGTACTGCTTAGCATCAAGGCCTATCCCACTAAAAGGATTTTTTTGAGTTGATTTTTATTTTTGTTTTTATTGTGTAATTTCTTATAGCAAAAGGATGTGAATTTTTTCAATGCTGAACCATCTTTGAATGTATGAAATGAGATCATCTGGATATTCAAAAGTAATATAAATTTTGTTTCATTTGATGATTCTTTTGAATCTTGACAACAGCCAAACTGATTTGGTGTGTTTTGTAATAGTAAAAGGATGGATACAGCATACTGCTGTGAGAGTTGTAGCGTTAAAAGTTAGTCATCAGTCATGACTGCCAGTAACCTGCTCTAAGGGCATGGTACCATAAGGATGCTTTGATCCCAAACATTGCTGAACTTACTGAACAATGGTTGTTATTGCTTAGTTGAGTTCATGATAGTACCGCCCAAACGCCGAGCCTCTTTGACAGGATAACTCGACCCAACTGGAATCTTTAATCAATCTCTTGTGACTGCTACTACCTTTGTAGAAGCCCTAAAGATGGTTGCACTATTTATGAAAGCTGTTGTCCATTCAAATAAAATATAATAGGAGCAGTTTTCACGGTTTGAAAACATTGGAAGGTAGATTTTAGTGCACAAGGAACAAAAAAATAATAATAATAAAGAGTTTCATTTGTTATATTGTGTATGGCAAAACCACTGACCTCGACGTGCATAACAATAAAATCCTGACTGATTAAATAATATTGTAGCCAGGAACCCAATCTGTCATTTGACTTCAGTTGGGTTAGGTAGTAAAGACAGCCGAACTAATTTGTGTACTAAATTTGTTACATAACAGGACTATTACAATCAATTGAAATTATGGAAAAGGAAAAGAATATCACAGCTAATACAAACACAAAAAAAAAAAAAAAAAATTCTCACATTGGAGCTGGAGTAAAAGTTGAAGTAGAAGCTACATGTGCTGCCTGTGGTGGCGTTGGGGTTGAAATTGCAATTTCAAAATTATTTTCAGAGGATGGTGGGTTGCTACTGCTCCCTCGCCGAACGTCCTCCACCATTTTCACTACATCGTGCATTTTTGGTCTCTGCTCTGGCATCCTCACCGCACAATTCATTCCTATTTGTAACATCTCTACCATTTCCTCCTCAATATTAGGATACCTTAGAAGCTCGATATCAAATACTTCAGCAGTCCATTCTTCCCGTACAACAGAATTCACCCATCTTACCAAGTGAACAGCCTCCTCACTGCCAGTTGAATGTATAGGAGATTTTCCTGTCAGAAGCTCCAGCAGCACGACCCCAAAACTGTAGACATCCGAGGCTTGAGTTGCTTTCTTTGAGTCTGTTATTTCCGGAGCACGGTACCCTGCAGCCCTCATTACTGGTGGGGGCATTGAGTTCATCAAGGTAGCCAATCCAACATCAGCTATGCAACCATATCCATTGGAGTTGAGGAAAATGTTCGAGGCTTTAATGTTTCCATGGACAAGTTTGCCACCATTATGTGTGTGGATATGTGCAATGCCCCTTGCTGCACCAATTGCAATTTTCAGCCTCGTTTCCCAGTCCAAGGGAATCCTGCCCTCGCCTCTTTTACCTGCAAATTTTGAGATGCATTTCATAGCAGTTCTCTTCTGCAACCCACAGCTAGGTAATTTCTTTAATAATTAATGAATACGGGATATCAATTAGCAATAACTGGCATAAAAGTGGTTTTATTTTTGGAATTTAATGAGTGTAAATCCCCAAACAAGCAAAAAGAGACGACAAACAAGCAGAGAGCATAGATAGATTGAGGACTTTTGACATACCATGTAGCATTGCAGAAGTGCTTCCCTGCTCAAAGTAATCGCACACTGTTAGTTTTTCATCCTTTGAAAAGTAGTATGCCCTTAATGCAGATACATTTGGATGCTTAACACTTCCAATCACTTCCATCTGCTGCTCGAATTCTTTTTTAGCCACAGCCGTTTCCTTCAACCTCTTCACAGCCACTGTGTTTGCATCCTCAAGAGCAGCCTTATAAGTCGTACCAAAAGTTCCCTTTCCAAGAACTTCAGCAGATGCTCTCAACAAGTCCTCCAAATCAAATGCAAGACTGCAACCCTCAAAGAACACAAGCCTATTATTAGTATTAGCCTGGCTTTCTGAAGCCTTTTTCTTTAAAGATCCCTCTTTCTTTTGTGACTTTGCCAGTAGTGTACTATCTGTTTCTCTACCATTCTTAGAATAGCGGCAAATCATCAGAAGAGCGACAACTGCAAAACCCAGTACGCAGCCCCCAATTGCTAACCCCAATATAGCAGGTTCACTCAGTTTATTGGTGTTCTTTGCAGGTTCAGGACTTGGTGGTTGAAGTGGAAGAGCATTTTCTGATGAAAGATTGTTACCAGAAAATACCCAGCTTGGAAACCTTAGAAGGGACTGAGGCACACTTCCATTCAGATCATTGTTGGATAAATCTAGAGATTGCAAACTAGGAATATTTATATCAGGAATGGAACCTGAAAGCGAGTTGTTAGAGAGGTTTAGAAATGTGAGGTGGGTCAAATCTGAAACTGAAGTTGGAATGCTTCCATTAAAGCCATTATTTGAAAGATGAAGAATTGTGAGATTGTTCCACACCGAGAAGTCTGAAGGCAGTGAGCCTGAGAATTTGTTGAATTGAAGATGAAGCTCGGTCAAGCTTGTAAGATTAGAGAAATCTGAAGGAAAAGAACCTGATATAGCATTGGATCTGAGGCTAAGGATCTGAATTGCCGATAAGCGACTAAGGGTGTTGCGTGGGATTGAGCCGTGAATTGCCATTCCAGGCAACCTGAGGGCAATTACTCTAGAACGATCACTGCTACATGTCACCCCTGTCCAGTTATTGCACACAGAAGAGGTCTGACTCCAATTGATAGAGTGGGAGGGATGAATATTGCGAAGAAACTCCAGTAAAGCTTGTTTATCTTGAATTGGTTCTGCTTTGGTGGGCAAAGTCACTGCTCCAAAGAAGAGAAATACAGAGAAAATGAACCTCTTCATTTTCATGGTCTTCTTCTCAGCCCAACCAAATTGTAGTGCCGAAATTGAAGTTGAATGGCAGAACACCTTATAAACAAATCCTAGTCATATCTTCATGAATTGATGTAAAGGATGTAGGTCAGAATTAGGAAGAAGAAAAAGAGAGGTTAAAGTACGCTAATAATAAGCAATTGAAATAGAGGTATTTCAGGTAGAGTTCTAAAAAAGAATAAGCGGCAAGAGCTTGTTAGGCCCAAATGGTCAAAATTAGCAACTCAACCATGATTAGGAAATTTATACTGTTAGTTGTTTATTGACTTTTGCAGCACTCTTTTACCTAACTCCATTATCATTTCTCAGAAAAAAAAGAGAAAAAAAAAAAAAAACGTAACTTCCTATCATATGGATATATCTATATATCACCCAAAAAAGAATGATAAGTGATGAACATTTTCTCATAAACCAAACAGAAAACAATGCACAATAAAAACCAACAAGAAAAGGAAAAAAAAACAGAACGCTTATGAATAGAAAGAACCTTACTTATCAAACACAGGTAGCAATTGCATGGAGACTTGAAAAATATCCAGAAAGTGTCATATTCTTGAATCAAAATCAAAGAAGGCAGACAGAAGAAGGACCAGCTTGAAAGTTACATTCTTGAACCTTGACAAAAACAGTAAAAGAACAGATCAATTAAAAAAAAAAAAAATCGATGATTATGAATGATAATTGATATGAGCTGTTATTGCTTCAGAGGGCAGCATCACATGCAAGAAAAAGAAAACTATTGCATATATAATCATTGAAAAGCAAAGAGAAGGCTCATGCATTTTTTTTTTTGTTTTTTGTTTTTCCCTTGTATAGCGCACGAATAGGAGAGCGCATGTGGAGACAAATGGAGAAGCAGGTTGACAAAAAAATAAAAAATATATAAAGAGGTAGCAAATAATAAAGTGTTTTTGTATTCATATAGAGCTAGGTACTGAACTGTGGACCATGTAGCTAGCCACTAGGTACATGATCTCCTCTGTATCAGCCATGGATGCTTCTTCCTAGAAGAAATTTGTTATGATATTGTTGTATTATTTTATTTTAGATAATATTATGTAATGCTGACTATAAAAAAAAATATATAAAATTATAACTGTAATAAATTAAACGGACGGTGGGAGTTGCATCATACTTCATGCACATTAATGGTTTTACCAGAACTATATAATATTAATTGATCATGCAATTTACTACCGCTCGCTGTTCACAAATGTGAAGAAAATTTAAATGCATCAAAATTAAAATCAATTCTATATATAAAAAAATTAAATCAATTCTAACTTATGACATCTATTTTTTAAATTTTTTTCTCATAATAAACTAAAATTTGAAAATTTAAACTTGAATTTTTACATGATACTATATGAATTTTGTCACTAAATAAAACACTGCTAGTGTCTTTTTTTTTCCTTCAATGTTACTAGTACAAGTAAGAGTAGGGGTCAGCAAAATTCATCAGTCTGATTATATATATATATATAAATATAATTTTTATATATATTAAATGTATTACACTTATTATCAAAATGTTATTAACTTAATTGATAAAATAAAATATATATCTTATATTTTAAATTTTACTACTGAATATATATATATATATATATTTTTTTTTTTTCAGTGTAGATAAATTTTATTTTTATTTTTTATTATTTAATCGATTATTTAAAAACTGATGTCGTTCATTAGATTTAGGTTCATATATATTTGCCATTTTCTTGATGTCGTTCATGCCATCAGCAATTTTGCTGATGCTAGAAGTCGGTGTGCATTCACTACATAGTACAGCATGCATATAGGAAACGTTAGATGTGGCTTCTCTGCTTGCATGAATCAATTTCATACCATATTTTCTGTTGTTTTTTTTAATTATGAGATGTCCAATCGTAACAAAGCATCAGTTGTACCTTGCCGACCATCTTCCATCTAAGATAAAGGAAGATTCTCGTCTATCTGTAGGTATGTATAATACTTTTTTTTTGGCCAATAGGTATGTATAATACATGAAATAATTATTTTATATTCGATCGATAAAATATAGTATCACACATTCGACCATTTCATATACATTTTTTTATATAATCTTAGAATAGTATTGTAAATTATTTATTCACCAAAGCACCAATAATAAAATTTATATATATATAGTTGTTAAATCAAAAATCAAAATCACAATTTATGAATTGAATCAAATTATAGAATTCACTTTATATTAATAACATTAATTAAAAATAATATATTTTTATGTAAAATGTACATTTTGTATTGCTTAATTTTAATATATATTACATAATAATACTCATTAATAAAATTTTCAAATAATCTAATAATATTAAATATAGTAAGTGTCACGATCCAAAATAGGGGTCATGATCGGCGCTAGGGAACGGGAATTCTTTCGAATCCGGAACCCGTAGCAAGCCTAAAAATAAAAATAAAGCATGCCATAATAACAGTAACAGTATGTTATGCAGCGGAAAATAAAAATCATAATATCATAATATCATCCATATCAACTGGATTTAATTCAAAATCTCATCCCATAGATATATATAATCTTTAATACAAATCCAGTTCAATATAATACATCTCTTTAAAATAAAATACATGAAATCCAATACTTTAATTTACAACTACTGCAGTGTCTAGATAAAATAATTAAGACTCAAGTAGACAATTTACATAAAGAAGCCGGGGCGGAAGAAATCCGGCGTATCGACCTGCTACTGAGGTCTGAAGAAGTTGACTCTCCTGAAAAATAGTCAACGGAGGGGAGTCAGACCTCACTGAGTGAATTACTATAATATATATACATACATACTAAATGATAATGCATACAATCAACAGTATATATATATCTAATATATATACAGGCAAATACACACAGATGCAGACAAATCATTTTTATATATTTTATTGAAAATCATCTTTTATGAAGGATCACATAGAACCCTAGAATATCGCAACCTCAGAATAATAGTGTTAAACAACACTCTAGCCATACAGGCTCACTTAATCCAAATATATCCACTTAATCCATTTAGACAGTAGACTGGTCCCGAGACACTAAGTCAACCGAGCTCCAGCAGTCTGACTGCCAGTGTGATTGGCCCCGAGACACTTAGTCAACCGAGCTCCAGCAATCACACCCAAATCACATCTCACACATAACAATAGTCATAATCAAATCAATCTCCACAAATAAGTTAGTAATATAGCCTAAAGCTATAGGCGTACCGGTACGTACTCGGTCCTAGTGCTGCCCACTAGGTAGCACGTTCTATTGATATCCTTCATCATTAAATATAAAACATTCATTCACGATTAATGATGCATGAATATAAATGAAATAACAATATAAACCATATATATACCGGAAATATACCAAAAGTAAACCAGGTATATTTCGAGTATATATATATCAAATACATTCAATCAAATTATAAATTAAGCTGGAAATATATTTAAAAACATTTTAAATATATTTTATTCACAAAATATGCATATAATTTAGTATATACCAAAAATAAACCAAAAATATACTTAATGTAAACTTAAGAAATAATCAAATTATTTATGCATATTTAATCAACATAAAACATGCATTTCTAAATCATGCAGCCTAAGCATATATATATAGTATAGTAACTCACCTAATGCGCTCCACGAGACAGGTCCGACGGGCCTGGTCCACTAGCCCTCGGTCTCGGCGCAACTAAATAAGAAATAAATAACCGATATCAGAGTAACCCTAATAGAAATCCTAGAATTCAATCTAGAGTATTAAACACAGAATCAAAAATTAGGGTTCGACTGGACATCACGTTTTACGAGAATTCTATCAAAAATCCGACAGAACCTCCCCTGTAAAACGGACATCTCTCTACTCAAAAGAGTAGAGCCGACCCTGCAAAGAAACACACTTCGAATACAAGCTCAACACAATCAAAATCCCACGGTCGGACTCCAAACTACAGTCCACCGACCGGGGTCCACAAACACAGA
The DNA here is from genome assembly GCA_947683625.1 of Mallotus nudiflorus. Taxonomy (NCBI): domain Eukaryota; kingdom Viridiplantae; phylum Streptophyta; class Magnoliopsida; order Malpighiales; family Euphorbiaceae; genus Mallotus; species Mallotus nudiflorus. Next base: position 164,377 of record CANTUR010000764.1, read on the forward strand.
ATGATTCCAGATATACCAAAAATATCCTTAAATCACAGAAATACATTTTATAAATAAAAATTACATAATTGACCTTGAAACACTATAAAAACCGATTAAAACTCATTTTATTAGAAAAACCGTATATTATATATATAATTGAAAATAATTCACGAAAAATAGTTTTAATTAGTTAAAAATACCAAATATTTTGTAGAAATCATTTTTTATACCTTAAATAAATATTAAAACCAATTAAATTACATTTTTAGACAATTTAGGATAAAATTACCAAAATACCCCTATATATATAAATATACTTAAATTACTTCAAAAATTCACCAAAAATCATACAATTACCCAAAATTAATTTTCTCAACATATTTATCAATAATATCAATAATTAAACTCAATTAACCAATTAAATTCAATTTAAAACACATTTAACCTAATTTTTCCAAAATTACATAAACTTCAATAATTCAAAATAAATACTTGGAAATTCATAAAAATTCCAAATAAATTCCTATAATTCATTTCAACACCCAATTAAACCATAAACTCCAATTTCATAATTTAAATAATTAATTTCCGAAAATTAGAAAATAATATTAAAATATTCAAAAATACCCAAAAATCTAAAAAATCTCCAAAAATTCTACAAAAATTCATACATGAAGATTAAGCTACTAGGAACAACATTTGTGAAGGAAGTTTCCATGAATCAATCAATTCAAAGCTCAAAAAAATCAAAAACCCTAATAGGCCGAAATTTACAAATCGAAAACTAAGCAATTCTAGACCATTTTAGCTCAAACCAAAGCTAGAATCACACTCACCGGAGCTCAAGGAGAAGAAAGAGACTGGCGGTGTCGAAAACGGTGGCCAAAATCGACGTGATCGACGGTGGATCGGTTTTCGGCTTCTCCGGCCAAAATCGATCTCCCGACGCCGGAAACGGCCTCCACAGGTGGCGAAACTGGTCGGGGAAGACGGTGGCACATCGGACGGCACACCCATGGTGAAGGAACGGCGTGACAGACGCTCGGACAGCAAGGGGAATGGTCGGGGAAGAAGAAGGAGACTCGGGGGCTAAAGTGTAATTTGGCAAACTTTTGTAATTTTGACAAATATATGTATATATATATACTTTATACTATATATTAAAATAATATTAAATTACACACATCAAATATACACCACACACATAAAAATATTAATATTTTAATAATTTATACTAAATAAAATTAATTAAATAACAATAAAACAATTAAATACTTAATAAAATATTAGGGTAATAATAAACCCTAATTAAATAATTATTCACACACAGGCTTTATTTAATAATTTAAAAATATGTATGAGTTCATGCAAGTCCGTAAATACCTTTAAAATAATTAATAATACATTGTTTACGTGAAAATTTCCCCGAAAATGCAAGTCCCGGGAAAATTTTACGTAAAACACTGTAAATAATATACCGTAATTAAAATAGGTTTTAAATACATATTAACTCGTAAAAATATCACATATATATTCAAAATTATTGACACTGCATATCCCGGTACAGTGTAAAAAAAATATTTTTAAAAACACGGGATATTACAGTCTTTCCCCCTTACAAGAATTCGTCCCCGAATTCTAAAAGATAAGATCAAGGAGGAAAGAGATACGGGTAAGAAGCTCGCATCTCAGCTTCAGTCTCCCACGTATGCTCTTCAACTCTGTCGCTACGCCACAGAATCTTGACCATCGGAATCTGCTTCGATCTCAACTGTCGAACTTGAAAATCAACGATCGCCACAGGTTCTTCCACAAACGTCAAATTTTCACTCACTTCCACACTGTCGGGCTGTAACACGTGTGAAGGGTCTGAGATATACTTCCTCAACATCGAGATATGAAATACTGGATGCACCTGTGACATACTCGGAGGCAAATCCAACCGATATGCAACAGTGCCAACTCTCTCCAGAATCTCAAACGGTCCAATATATCTCGATGCTAACTTACCCTTCCTGCCAAATCTCATCACACCCTTCATCGGAGATACTTTCAGAAAAACATAATCTCCAACCTGAAACTCCACATCTCTGCGCCTAGGATCCGCATAACTCTTCTGTCTGCTAACTGCGGTCTCTAATCTTCGCTTGATCACGACGACTTTCTCTGCAGCATCCTGAACCATCTCTGGTCTAGTCAAAGCTCTCTCACCAATCTCATCCCAACTCAACGGGGATCTACACTTCCTTCCGTACAACGCCTCGTATGGTGCCATGCCAATACTGCTATGGTAGTTGTTATTATATGCAAACTCAACAAGCGACAAATGATCATCCCAGCTACCTCCCAAATCCAAGACACACATCCTCAACATATCTTCCAGTGTCTGGATCATCCTCTCAGACTGACCATCTGTCTGAGGATGAAAAGCAGTACTGAAATCCAACCTAGTGCCCATCGCTTCCTGCAACTTCTGCCAAAAACGAGAAGTAAACACTGAACCTCTGTCTGACACAATGGACACAGGTACTCCATGAAGGCACACAATATGCTTCACATACAACTTCGCCAATCTAGCAACTGAATATGTGGCTTTCACAGGCAAGAAATGTGCAGACTTCGTCAATCTGTCTACGATCACCCAGATGGAATCGTATCCATCCTTCGAACGAGGTAAACCGACTACAAAATCCATAGCTATCCTTTCCCACTTCCACTCGGGAATAGGAAGAGGCTGAAGCTTCCCAGAAGGCTTCTGATGTTCGGCTTTCACTTGCTGACACGTCAAGCACTTAGCAACATAATCAACAACATCCTTCTTCAATCCATCCCACCAGTATAGATCTCTGATACTGTGGTACATCTTAGTAACACCTAGATGAACGCTGTAGGCTGTAGAATGTGCTTCCTCTAAAATCTCTTCTCTCAAATCATCCACATCAGGAACACACAATCTACCACTGATCCACAACACACCATCATCATCAAGTGTGAAATCAGTGAACTTCCCTGCTCTGACATTCTCTGCAAGCTCTTCCAGAATAGGATCTCGGCTCTGAGCTGCTTTAATCCTATCCCTTAGTACAGATCGTACTTTAAACTGAGCTAACAGTCCACCTGATCTACTGATCTTCATCATCAGACCTTGATCCACCATTAGATGCAATTCCTGGATCAATGGTCTCCTCTCAACACCGATGTGAGCAAGACTACCTGAGGACTTCCTACTCAAGGCATCTGCTACCACATTAGCTTTACCCGGATGGTAAAGAATCTCGCAATCATAATCTTTCAACAATTCCAACCATCTTCTCTGCCTCAAATTCAAATCTCGCTGCTGGAAAATGTACTTAAGGCTCTTGTGATCAGTAAATATCTCACAAGTCACCCCGTACAAATAATGTCTCCAAATCTTCAAAGCAAAGATTATTGCAGCCATCTCAAGATCATGTGTAGGATAGTTCTGCTCATGCTTCTTCAACTGCCTCGAAGCATAGGCTATCACCCTTCCATTCTGCATTAACACACAACCAAGACCAATTCTAGAGGCATCACAGTAAACTGTGAACTTATCCACACTATTAGGCAAAGCTAATATTGGCGCTGTGGTCAACTTCTCTTTCAACAACTGAAAACTATTCTCACAAGCTTCTGACCACTCGAATCTAACATTCTTCTGAGTCAAGCGAGTCATAGGGGCTGCTATCCTGGAAAAATCCTGCACAAACCGCCTATAATACCCGGCTAAACCTAGAAAACTCCGAATCTCCATGACAGAAGTAGGTCTAGGCCATTCAGATACTGCCTCAACCTTCTGTGGATCAACCTGAATACCTTCTTTAGACACTACGTGTCCAAGAAAAGAAACACTCTCCATCCAGAAATCACACTTCGAGAATTTAGCATAAAGCTGATGATCTCTCAGTGTCTGTAGTACAATCCTCAAATGATATACGTGCTCTTCCATACTCCTCGAATATACCAGTATATCATCAATGAAGACTACTACAAATTGATCCACATACGGTCTGAATACTCTGTTCATCAGGTCCATAAAAGCTGCTGGTGCATTAGTCAAACCAAAAGACATCACCAGAAACTCATAATGACCATATCGAGTGCGGAATGCTGTCTTAGGAATATCAGCTTCACTAATCCGCAGCTGATGATAACCTGACCTCAAGTCGACCTTAGAAAAGAATTGTGCACCCTGGAGCTGATCAAACAAATCATCTATCCTCGGGAGAGGATACTTGTTCTTCACCGTCACCTTATTCAACTCTCTGTAGTCAATGCACAGTCTCAGGGTACCATCCTTCTTCTTCACAAACAAGACTGGTGCACCCCAAGGAGAAACACTAGGTCTGATAAAACCCTTATCCAATAACTCTTGCAACTGCTCCTTCAACTCTCTCAACTCTGCAGGAGCCATACGATAGGGTGGCATAGATATAGGAGTAGTACCTGGTACCACATCTATACAGAACTCAATCTCTCTATGAGGTGGTAAACCTGGCAACTCCTCGGGAAAAACATCAGGAAACTCACAAGCAACAGGAACATCTGTGAGTGACAACTTCTCCACTGACGTATCTCTAACCAATGCCAAAAACCCCTGACAACCTTTCCTCAACAACTTCCTAGCTGTAATAGCAGAAATAAGATTCTGAGGTGCTGAACTCCTATCACCAACAAACTTAAAATCTACTTCACCAGGAATTCTGAAAGTCACCTCCTTATTCCTGCAATCTACCACGGCATAGTGCTGAGATAACCAATCCATTCCCAAAATAACATCAAACTCCATCACATCCAACAAAATTAAATCAACGGGTAATTCTCTATCTCCCACGAGAACTGGACAACCAGAAAGAACAATATCGACGTCCAAAGAATCGCTCAGAGGAGTGGCAACAGACAAAGGAAAAGCCATCCTCGAAGCTTGCCAACAAGATTTAGAAGCAAAAATAGGAGAAACAAACGAATGCGTGGCACCCGGATCAAATAAAACCCAAGCATCCAGGTAACAAACAGAAACAATACCTGCCACGACTGCATTAGATGCCTGAGCATCCTGCTGAGTCAGATGGAAGACTTGCGCCTGACCTCGACCTCCCTGCTGACTGGTAGAAGCCTGGCTAACGCCTCTGGCACCTCCTCTAGTACCTCTATCATGACTCTGCTGTGGAACAAACTGAGTGGAACTCTGATGCTGGGCTGGTGGTAACTGAAATGGCACAGGTGCAGCACTAGCAATCGACTGCTGTGGGAATCACGAAATCTGCTGCTGCTGATACCCGGAATAAGGACACGATCTGGCAAAATATCCTGTCTGCCCGCATCTGAAACATGTCAGCGGTGTCAGATAACACGGTCCCTGATGGACTCTACCACAAGTCTGGCAAACGCTGGCAGCTGATCCAGAACTACGACCATTGCTGCTGCTCGAAGCACCTGACCCGAATCTAAACGATCTACGCTGACCTCCACGGCCATGTCTACTACTCCGATGCACTCGCTGCTGCTGTCTCTGACTCTGCTGAGTCGAACCTCGCTGCTGACTACTCGATCCAACATGAAAACTCGAATATGGAGTAGCCTGTGATCCACTCGACTGAACTCTTAACTGGTAATAATCAGGCATCGCTCCCTGCCTAACTAACCTCAGCTTGATCTCTTTAGCTAGTTCGATCACAGACTCGAGAGTAAGACCTGCTGTAGGCATACCAGCAAAAGCTGAACCCAAACCAGTAACATAGGTAGTAATCGCGAAATACTGATCTCGCATCAGATCCTCAGCATATCTACCCAGACGAAGAAACTCTCGTGTATACTCCTCTACAGATCGATCTCCACGAGAAATACTGGTCAGACGAAGACGATAGCTCAAACGAAGAGGCTCTGGACAAAATCTCCTCATGAATCGCTCTCGAAACTGAGCCCATGTCATCGTCATCATATAGGGCTGGATCATCTGAATGAACCAATCCAAGGCTGGTCCCTCAACAGACAACTCAACGATCATGATCCGCTGGTACTCGATATGAACAGTCCGAGTCCTAGTCTCAATCGCATGCAGAAAATCTAAAGGATCAGAAGTACCATCAAAAGCAATCCTGCCAACTCGGGCATAGAACAAAGCTGCCTCAGGGTCAAACATACCCTGCTGATAGGCAGGCTAAACAGGCTGAACAACTGGAGGAACAGGAACATCAAACTCAGGCTCAACAGGCTCCTCGTCCTGTAACTCTCTCTGCCTACGGCGACCTGCCGCTCCTCGAGGTCTACCTCTGCCACGACCTCTACGTCTAACTGGCTGCTCAGGAGGTAAAACCTTGTCCTGAAAAGACTCATCATCCTCGGCCTCAACGACCGGTGGAGCGACACGCGCTCGCCTCCTCATTCTGAAAAGACAAACGGAAAGATTCAGACAAAACAGACAATGGAGGAATAACGCTGAAAACTACAGTAAGGAATACTCATCAAGACATACTCGAACCTAATACACTGCAGTAGTCCAACAGAAAACATAACTTTAAAACTAGGGCCACAACTCACATAACTAAGCCCTGACACAGAACTCCGCTCTGATACCAACTTCGCTCTGATACCAACTTTGTCACGACCCAAAACAGGGGCCATGACCGGCGCTAGGGAACGAGAATTCTTTTGAATCCGGAACCCGTAGCAAGCCTAAAAATAAAAATAAAGCATGCCATAATAACAGTAACAGTATGATATGCAGCGGAAAATAAAAATCATAATATCATAATATCATCCATATCAACTGGATTTAATTCAAAATCTCATCCCATAGATATATATAATCTTTAATACAAATCCAGTTCAATATAATACATCTCTTTAAAATAAAATACATGAAATCTAATACTTTAATTTACAACTACTGCAGTGTCTAGATAAAATAATTAAGACTCAAGTAGACAATTTACATAAAGAAGCCGGGACGGAAGAAATCCGGCGTATCGACCTGCTACTGAGGTCTGAAGAAGTTGACTCTCCTGAAAAATAGTCAACGGAGGGGAGTCAGACCTCACTGAGTGAATTACTATAATATATATACATACATACTAAATGATAATGCATACAATCAACAGTATATATATATCTAATATATATACAGGCAAATACACACAGATGCAGACAAATCATTTTTATATATTTTATTGAAAATCATCTTTTATGAAGGATCACATAGAACCCTAGAATATCGCAACCTCAGAATAATAGTGTTAAACAACACTCTAGCCATACAGGCTCACTTAATCCAAATATATCCACTTAATCCATTTAGACAGTAGACTGGTCCCGAGACACTAAGTCAACCGAGCTCCAGCAGTCTGACTGCCAGTGTGATTGGCCCCGAGACACTTAGTCAACCGAGCTCCAGCAATCACACCCAAATCACATCTCACACATAACAATAGTCATAATCAAATCAATCTCCACAAATAAGTTAGTAATATAGCCTAAAGCTATAGGCGTACCGGTACGTACTCGGTCCTAGTGCTGCCCACTAGGTAGCACGTTCTATTGATATCCTTCATCATTAAATATAAAACATTCATTCACGATTAATGATGCATGAATATAAATGAAATAACAATATAAACCATATATATACCGGAAATATACCAAAAGTAAACCAGGTATATTTCGAGTATATATATATCAAATACATTCAATCAAATTATAAATTAAGCTGGAAATATATTTAAAAACATTTTAAATATATTTTATTCACAAAATATGCATATAATTTAGTATATACCAAAAATATACTTAATGTAAACTTAAGAAATAATCAAATTATTTATGCATATTTAATCAACATAAAACATGCATTTCTAAATCATGCAGCCTAAGCATATATATATAGTATAGTAACTCACCTAATGCGCTCCACGAGACAGGTCCGACGGGCCTGGTCCACTAGCCCTCGGTCTCGGTGCAACTAAACAAGAAATAAATAACCGATATCAGAGTAACCCTAATAGAAATCCTAGAATTCAATCTAGAGTATTAAACACAGAATCAAAAATTAGGGTTCGACTGGACATCACGTTTTACGAGAATTCTATCGAAAATCCGACAGAACCTCCCCTGTAAAACGGACATCTCTCTACTCAAAAGAGTAGAGCCGACCCTGCAAAGAAACACACTTCGAAATACAAGCTCAACACAATCAAAATCCCACGGTCGGACTCCAAATTACAGTCCACCGACCGGGGTCCACAAACACAGAATGATTCCAGATATACCAAAAATATCCTTAAATCACAGAAATACATTTTATAAATAAAAATTACATAATTGACCTTGAAACACTATAAAAACCGATTAAAACTCATTTTATTAGAAAAACCGTATATTATATATATAATTGAAAATAATTCACGAAAAATAGTTTTAATTAGTTAAAAATATCAAATATTTTGTAGAAATCATTTTTTATACCTTAAATAAATATTAAAACCAATTAAATTACATTTTTAGACAATTTAGGGTAAAATTACCAAAATACCCCTATATATATAAATATACTTAAATTACTTCAAAAATTCACCAAAAATCATACAATTACCCAAAATTAATTTTCTCAACATATTTACAATAATATCAATAATTAAACTCAATTAACCAATTAAATTCAATTTAAAACACATTTAACCTAATTTTTCCAAAATTACATAAACTTCAATAATTCAAAATAAATACTTGGAAATTCATAAAAATTACAAATAAATTCCTATAATTCATTTCAACACCCAATCAAACCATAAACTCCAATTTCATAATTTAAATAATTAATTTCCGAAAATTAGAAAATAATATTAAAATATTCAAAAATACCCAAAAATCCAAAAAATCTCCAAAAATTCTACAAAAATTCATACATGAAGATTAAGCTACTAGGAACAACATTTGTGAAGGAAGTTTCCATGAATAAATCAATTTGAATCTCAAAAAAATCGAAAACCCTAATAGGCCAAAATTTACAAATCGAAAACTAAGCAATTCTAGACCATTTTAGCTCAAACCAAAGCTAGAATCACACTCACCGGAGCTCAAGGAGAAGAAAGAGACTGGCGGGTGTCGAAAACGGTGGCCGGAATCGGCGTGATGGACGGTGGATCGGTTTTCGGCTTCTCCGGCCAAAATCGATCTCCCGACGCCGGAAACGGCCTCCACAGGTGGCGAAACTGGTCGGGGAAGACGGTGGCACACCGGACGGCACACCCACGGTGAAGGAACGGCGTGACAGATGCCCGGACGGCAAGGGAAATGGTCGGGGAAGAAGAAGGAGACTCGGGGGCTAAAGTGTAATTTGGTAAACTTTTGTAATTTTGACAAATATATGTATATATATATACTTTATACTATATATTAAAATAATATTAAATTACACACATCAAATATACACCACACACATAAAAATATTAATATTTTAATAATTTATACTAAATAAAATTAATTAAATAACAATAAAATAATTAAATACTTAATAAAATATTAGGGTAATAATAAACCCTAATTAAATAATTATTCACACACAGGCTTTATTTAATAATTTAAAAATATGTATGAGTTCATGCAAGTTCGTAAATACCTTTAAAATAATTAATAATACATTGTTTACGTGAAAATTTCCCCGAAAATGCAAGTCCCGGGAAAATTTTACGTAAAACACTGTAAATAATATACCGTAATTAAAATAGGTTTTAAATACATATTAACTCGTAAAAATATCACATATATATTCAAAATTATTGACACTGCATATCCCGGTACAGTGTAAAAAAAATATTTTTAAAAACACGGGATATTACAGTAAGATAATATATATAACTAAGAAAGAAAGTCAAATATAAAAACTAATACAATGATTATACTATATAGTTCTTTTATCTCATTAAACAAATAGTTAATGTGAAAGAAAGAAATCAATAAAAAAAATAAAAATTCAAATCAATATTACTAGTCTTCTAAATAAAAAAAAATAAAAAGAAGGATTATAATTATAATAAAAGTTAATTTTATAATAAATATTGCTATTATAATAGAATTATAAAGTTAATTTTATGTGTTAGCCTTGTTAAATCTAAGAAATAAAAGTGAAAAAGAAAAAACAAGTTAAATTCATATTTTTATTTTGAAATTTTAACTTTTTAAGTATTTTTAATTACATATCATAACTTTTTCTTTTCATTCCCTACTTATATAGTTTTTTTAAATAAGATTTACTTTATTCAATAAATAAGAATTAATGAAATTTTATTCATATAAATTTTTACGATTACAATTCAGTATCAATTCTTATATTTTTTTTTATTTATCCATAAATTCATGTTAAATTTGGTGTTAAATCAACTTGTATCGTACAATTCAAATCTTAAATTGTGAAATTCTAATAATAATATATATACATTTTAACCATATCAAATTTATTATTCGGCAAGTTACCTAATAATAAAATTTATATAACATTTAGCTGAATGTAGAATTCGATCATCTAATTTTTTGATTTTTCTATTTTAAATTAAAAGATTTAATTATTAAAAAAATATTTAAATTGTTAGGTCAAATCACTACCATATGCACTATTTTTATTAAATATTACTCAATGTTGCTTCAATTTTTCAAAAAAAAAAAATTCTATAGAATACATCAAGTGTAGAATGCCGTATTATACCATGCAATTGGTTAACATTTAGTTAGAGATTAGGCAATATTGAAGTAATTTCAATCGTGCACGGAAAATTCATTTTTCTATCTTGTCAAATGTTTTCATGACACCGTATCACACATAAAATTAAAAATAGAATCGCACACACAAATTGATGGAACAACTTAAAAAGCAAATTATTAAATCAAAGTTTGTAGGTTATAGTTGAAATAATTTTTTTTCTTAAAAAGTTGGATTATTATTTTATTTTTTTGGCTAGGAATCTGTTTGATATTAATGTGTACAGTTAAATTTTGAAAAATTTTTGACTTACATTAAATATTTTTAAAATTTGCGAACTTAAAAAAGTGTAAATATAATTTTGCACAACACGTTTAACAAAATCAGAGTGGCGCAGCGGAAGCGTGGTGGGCCCATAACCCACAGGTCCCTGGATCGAAACCAGGCTCTGATATCTACAGTACAATTTTTTAATTTTTTTTCCCCGATTTTGAAACGACATTGTTTTCTTTCTTCCAATGCTTCAACTGACGTGTTCACAGATGATTGGTCTACAGATACGCGATATATCGCCAAAAGAAAAGAAACATTAAACCCCAAAAAATTAAAAAGAAAAAAAATATCCTGAAAACGAGAAATGGACGACGACCTACAAGAAAATTAAACCCTAACTCCCTTAGGAGCTCCAAAATATCGCGATAAAAAAAATAAATAATAGTAAAAGCTCCTAAATCTTCGATCTCCGATAATCTCTCCGTCGAGAAGTCCCAAAGCTTCTTCTCTCTGTAAGCTCCTCAAATTTCTCGCCATTTCTCTTCTTCTTCGTTCTTTTTTGTTTCTTATATTCTCTGCACTATTTACACTTTGCCTTTGTTTTTTTCTTAATTTTCTTCTGCAAAGACTAAGATTTTCCATCTCATAGTGATATAAATCGCTTAATCTTTGTTTGGTTACTGAGAAAATGTTGTTGTTTGGTTTAGAGTAAGAAGAGAGTAGAATCTTCAACTTCAGCTTAGTTATAAGCTAAAACTGGACATGAATAATGTATGTACAAAATTATGATTTGAGAGCTTGAGGATTCTTTTGCTTGATCAAAGAACTTGAGGATTCAGATAATGCATCACTGGATATTTGCTATGAAATGACTTGGCTTTTTAGTACTTACTGAATTTAAACTTAAAACTCTCTTAAGTGCAACGAGTTATTTTGTGATTTGTCCAAGAATTTTGTACCAACAGATGTTTCACTTTCGCTGACACTTACACACCCAAAGAAGCACACGGTTCTTCTGCTTCTTACAAATGTCTTTGCTGTTTTTTAACCCATTGTACAGGTCAAAGTGCAGGGCCACAATACTTTTTTTACATAATCAGTAAGTTCATGCTTGATCATTTATCTTGCCATTGTTGTTTTGTTCTGTTTCTTTCGTTTGAGATTGTGATTTAAAGTGATTCAATGTGAACTTTTTACTAATAATTGACCATTTATAATGATTTTTGCTTACTAATGTCTGCAGTTGATATGTTAACTTGATCAAACATTCAAGTTTTAGTCTTTTCTTAATATATTGAGTGTTCGTTTAACCATCTACCACAATGTGTATTGATGTGAGACGATGTAATTGTGCTGATTGTTGTGTATCTGCTGCCAGTGGTTCGAGAAAAAGATGTTTGTTGGGAATATGCTGAGAAATTAGATGGAAACAAGGTGAAGTGTAAATTTTGCCTCAGAGTTTTGAATGGTGGTATTAGTAGATTGAAGCATCATCTATCCCGACTTCCAAGCAAAGGCGTAAATCCCTGTAGCAAGGTTAGAGATGATGTCGCTGACAGGGTAAGGGCCATAATAGCATCTAAGGAGGACATCAAAGAACCTTCTGGTGCCAAAAAGCAGAAGCCTCTTGAAGCCAAATCTCCTGGACATATATCTACAGCTAAAGCTCCTGTGAATGTGGAGGCAGCAGCTCCACTTGCTAAAGTTTATCCTACTGTTACATCAAGTGCCCCTTCCTCTATAAGTAACCAAGAAAATGCTGAAAGAAGCATTGCACTGTTCTTTTTTGAGAATAAGCTGGACTTTAGCGTTGCTCGTTCTCCATCCTATCAACTAATGATTGACGCAATAGAAAAATGTGGCCCAGGATTTACAGGTCCTTCTGCAGAAACCTTGAGGACTACATGGTTGGAAAGGATCAAGTCTGAAGTGAGCCTACAGTTAAAAAATATTGAGAAAGAATGGGCTACCACTGGTTGTACTATCATTGCTGACACATGGACTGACAACAAATCTAGAGCTTTGATTAACTTTTTTGTTTCTTCGCCCTCCAGGACTTTCTTCCACAAGTCTGTAGATGCATCATCATACTTTAAGAATACCAAGTGCCTTGCTGATTTATTTGACTCTGTTATTCAAGATTTTGGTGCTGAAAATGTTGTGCAGATAATTATGGATAGTAGCTTCAACTATACTGGAATTGCTAACCATATTCTGCAAAACTATGGAACCATTTTTGTGTCTCCCTGTGCTTCTCAATGTTTGAATTTTATCTTGGAGGACTTCTCTAAGGTAGACTGGGTGAACAGATGTATCCTCCAAGCACAAACATTATCCAAGTTTATATACAATAATTCCTCAATGCTTGATCTGATGAAGAAATATACTGGAGGGCAGGACCTAATCAAGACTGGTATCACAAAGTCTGTATCCAGTTTTCTCTCGCTACAATCAATGTTGAAGCAAAGATCAAGATTGAAACTAATGTTTAGCAGCAATGAGTATTCGGCAAACTCATCGTATTCAAACAAACCACAAACCATAGCTTGTATTACTATTGTTGAGGATGCAGAGTTCTGGAGGGCAATTGAAGAAAGTGTGGCCATCTCAGAGCCTTTTCTCAAAGTACTGAGGGAAGTATCTGGCGGTAAACCTGCTGTGGGGTCTATATATGAGTTGATGACTAGGGCCAAAGAATCGATAAGGACTTACTACATAATGGATGAGTGTAAATGCAAGACTTTTTTAGAAATAGTAGACAGGAAGTGGCGAGACCAACTCCATTCTCCTCTTCATTCAGCAGCTGCCTTTTTGAACCCAAATGTTCAGTATAATCCTGAAATAAAATTTCTTGTAAGTATCAAAGAGGATTTTTACAAGGTTATTGAGAAACTACTTCCTACTCCTGATATGAGACGTGACATCTCCAATCAAATACATATCTTTACGAGTGCCAGCAGGATGTTTGGTTATAATTTAGCAATGGAGGCACGAGACACAGTTGCACCTGGTATGCATCAAAAGTAATGTACCGCTTGGATGTGTGTGTGTTGTACATGTTTATGCAGAGTGTGCTGTGCAAAAATTTCATCTTGCAGCATGTCATGGAAAACACTGATTTCAGATGGATCTTTGCATCATGTGTATCGCATTGATAGTATCTTGACAGCCATGTATGGCCCTTGTGTGTGAGCGAAAGGCCACTTTCAGAATAGGTAGTAGTTTGGTAGTAATAGTTTTGTGCTACGTCTATATGGAGATGGTTTGGTGTTTCAATATGCTTGAGACTGGAATTTTCTGTTTGTGCTATTTACATAATGATTCTGAGAACTTTCTGCTTAATTGTTGTAGGGCTTTGGTGGGAACAATTTGGCGACTCTGCACCTGTGTTGCAACGAGTTGCCATCAGAATCCTGAGTCAGGTTTGCAGCACTTTCACATTTGAGAGACATTGGAACACATTTCAGCAAATTCACTCGGAAAAGCGCAACAAGATTGATAAGGAAACCTTGAATGACCTTGTCTATATAAACTATAATCTCAAATTGATGAGACAAATGAGAACAAAATCTTCAGAAACTGATCCTATACAGTTTGAGGATATCGACATGACCTCAGAATGGGTAGAGGAGAGCGATAATCCAAGCCCAACTCAGTGGCTTGATCGATTTGGTTCAGCTTTGGATGGGAGTGATTTGAATACACGGCAGTTCAATGCTGCCATATTTGGTACGAGCGACCCCTTATTTGGTTTATGATCTTGGGAAGTCTAATGCACAACTGTACACTTGTTTTGGCAGAAAGCTTTGCAAGTCTTTCCTAGAATGTTAGCTCTGCCTAGAAAGTGAGTTATGTACTTAACAGTTTTCTTTGTAACAGATCAATGAAATTATTTCAACTATGCTTCTGAGCTTTATTTATAGAATGGCAAGTGAAAACGATGAATTAGGCCTTTCATCAACTTTATTGTTAATTTTAAGGGTTTTTGACATAAATATAACAAAAACAAAAAAAAAATTTACTTTTAAAAAATTATTTTTTCTAACATTTATCTTTTAAATATAGCTTACTCCCCTTATCAATTTTATTTTTAGTATTTTTTATTCCCCAACATTTTTTTTCCTTTTTATTAATTTTTCTCTTTATACTTTTTTTTTTCAATATTTTATTTGTTTTCTTTTTTTTTTTAACAATTTTTTTTCTTTATATTGTTTTCATTTATTTTTTCTCAATATTATTTTTACTATCTTCATCTATTTTTTTCTCTTTTTTTATTGCTCAACATTTTTTTAACATATTTTTCTATTATCTTTATTTTTTTCTCAACATTATTGCTAAACATTTTTTTTCTATTTTTATAGTACTATATTTATCTTTTTTTTTTTCTCAATTTTTTTTCTAATGTCTTCATTTTTTTCTCAACTTTTTTGTGCTCAACGTTTTTTTTTTAAGTACTGTCTTCCTTTTATTTTCAACATTTTTTTTGCTCAATATTTTTTTTTCTCTTAAGACTTCTTTTTTTTCAAATGAATAATTATGAACTAGATGTAGACACCCTGTTCGCTCGGCCCATGATCGGAGGCGAACTATTGATACTTGATTTAGTTGGCCCGTAGTAAAGCCCGATAATGAGAAATGTAAAAGACTTGAATGCAAGGAAGAAACCCTAAATCTTCTTGAAAATTAGTCCGAGGGCTATAAACTCATAGACAAGCCAAAAACTCTTCAAAATTAGTCTAAACCGCTTAGGCCCATCAGACCCAGTGCGGTGCAGGTCAGAGAGGCGAACGCCTTTTGGCAGCTGCTAAAGAGGAGATCACCTCATCATAGAGGCGCTGCCTCTATAGTAGCCACTTGCTTATTTATTAAATGTAGAGATGGTTATGACAACCAACTTGGTGGGCCCATCTCCTTTGTAACTTAGCCTCTGGTCTGAAAAAGAAATCCTTAGGGGAAGAAAGGGGCTAAAAAAAGTAATGATGGAGGGTAGTAGTAGGGGTATAGGTTAGGGGTGTGAATAAAAGGATGGAAAAAAAAGAGAAAGGACTTTTGAATGTTTTCATAAGAAAGACTTAGCAAAAAAAAAGAGTTTTTCACAGAAGAGGGAGCTTTGGAAAAGGGAAAAAGAAGGTTTTTTTAGAGGAAAAACCTAGAGGTTGATTTACTTGAGAAAGAGAAAGGAAAAAGCTTGCATTCAATGAGAAGATTAACATCTTTATTCATTTCAAAGGGCCAACATTTTGAAAGCTCATTCTTCAATAATTATCTCAATTCTTTTTAAGCTTAACTTATAGATTTGCATGATCCTCTTTCTTGATTGCATAATCTCTAGTTTATTCATTTACTAAATCGTATATTTACTTTCTTATGTATTATTCGTAATGTGTCTTGCTGTTACCTTAATTCCTTAAGTTTTAGGTGTAATTGTGCATTTAGCTTGTAAAAAGAGTCCTAGAGGGGGGGTGAATAGGACTATGAAATAAAAATGAGAAATTAAAAGAATTCTTTGCAAGAATTAAATAGAAGTTGAGAAGGAAGAATGAAGAACACAAAGATTTAAGGAGTTCGGATTCAACAACAATCCTACGTCTCCACCTAACTTATCCCCAAGTTAGGATTTTCAATCACCCACAATCTTATTCACAGGATTAAGATTATATAAGAGTTTTATGGCTCACTCTTACAACCTCACAACATGAGTTTTCAAGGCTCACTCAAAAACCAAAACCCAAGTGTTTCAATGGACAACACTTAAACCAATTCCTTTAGAAATAAATCTCACTTCCCTTCTAATCTAACCCAAGATTTAAGATGAAGAGAAATTCTATTTCTAACACACACCCAACTCTCACAAGAGTTATACAAACAAAGAATTATTTAAGAGAATTTGAGAGCTCAATGAAAGCTTAAGAGATAATAAAATGATAAAACAAGTTGCTTCACTTCCATTCAGCTCTAGAGGTATTTATACTAAAAAAATATAGCTGTTGGAGGTGCAAATGATGTGTCCAACGTGTATATTTTGAATTTATTGAGACTGATGCTGTCAGACAGCTATTCATGGATTGAAACCGTAATTGGCTCCTCAGGAAGTTTGAATTTGCCTATACTTTCTTCATAAAAGCTGTAGATATTTGAATTATCTTTCCATATCAATTTGAATCACCTAAATTGGACTTCTGTAGCTTAAGATATGTCCAAAATACTAAGGGTTGTGCAATCTGTAATGCAGACTACGGTCAGACAGCTATACCCAAATTGAAGCCGTGATTTGATCCTGAAGAAATTTGAATTTGCTCATACTTTCTTCATGAAAGCTGTAGATATTTGAATTATCTTTCCATTAAATTTTGAATCACCTAAATTTGACTTCTGTAGCTCGGGATATGTCCAAATTACTGAGGATTGTGCAATCTGAAATGCAGAATACTGTCAGACAGCTATATACAAGTTGAAGCCGTGATCTGCGCCTGAATAGATTCGAATTTGCCTATATTTTCTTCATGAAAGTTGTAGATATTTGACTTATATTTTCATACCATTTTGAATCACCTCAATTGGACTTCTGTAACTCAAGATATGTCCAAAATACTAAGAGATGTGCAGTCTGAGATGGTAGACGTACACGTGAATTTCAACTCAAAATTTGCATAACCAAATGAACTTGGATTTTCTCAAAAAAGCCCAATTCAGAAAGCTTAAGATGTCTGCTTCAAATGTTAAGAATCCCATTTTCTCATTTAAGATCTCTAAATATGTCAAAAGCCTTCTTCAATCTCAGAGGTTCAATGAGCCCGAAAAGTCACTATACATCCAAAAGTGTATATGCTTGGTATATGTTTGGTATATAATTCCCTACACACTTAATTGAAATTATTAGTATAAAAATTGTTTGTCAAAGTCCAAAATTAGGAGTTTGATCATGCAAATGGTCAACAATCTCCCCCTTTTTGGCTTTGACAACCAATTTGAAAAGATGATAAATAATATGTGTGTGTGTGTAAAAAATAAATAACATATATAAGCATATTAAATAAAAATAGCTCCCCCTTACAAATTAAACAGATGCAAAATAAGAAATAATTTTGCTCCCCCTTAACATGTGCATAAATTCAATATTTATCATGTATTAGAGCATATAAATAAATGATTTATCATAGCATGTATAAGGGTTTAACAAATATATTCCTTAATCAAAAATATATTTCTTTATTTCTCCTCCTTTTTGGACATGATAAGAAATATAAATAAATTTCATCATCCTTCTTATCAAAAATAAAGATAACAAGTTATTAAATAATATGAAGGAAATAATTTCAAACATGTAATGCATCACAAAATAACATGTATGCTATATCAAAACATCACATGATCATATAGAGTTTAGCTATTCAATCATACATAATCATGTGGTACTTAGCATATCTTAAACACAATTATCTATCCCCTAAGCACATAGCTTCTTTAGTTTCTTCTCCCCCTTTGTCAAAGACAAAAAGAAAAGAGAGAGATATAAGGGGAAATAGACCTAAGGGAGCCAAAAATACTAAAGGGAATAAAAGATTAAGAACCAAAACAATGCAAGCAAAGATATTCAAAATCTTTATGAAATTCATATCATTTTAATAGATAAAAGCCATTTAAAAAAAATGTATACATGAATGTTGCATGAATAAGCTCAATTAATAGTCATGCAAAAAAAATCATGTAATATAAAAACAAAGTAAGCAAAACAAGACTATTTATCATAAGGTCAAAACTAGCCATACTTACATTGTTATTATGCATAAGAAAAAGAATTATGTGAAATAAACTCAAATAATTTTCTCCCCCTATTTCAATGGATTTAAAAAAATATTGATATTAAGGACACACTATCAGATAGTTATGTCACTTACATAAACACATCTTAAAAAAAAATTTCCCTTAAAAGAAATTAACTAGGTACACATGCAAACTCAATTATTTTTCCTCCTTTGTCAAAATGCAAAGATAGACCAAATCTTAAAAATATCCATGCATTATCAAAGATAAAAATAATTTCTAAGAAAACACAAAAATTAAACAAACTCAAAATTTTATTTTATTTTTTTTTATCCTGATACCAATTGAAAACTTTTATAGGTCATACCCAACCTATATTACCTTTCGTCAAAATGTAAATAAAATTGCATTAAAAAAATTAAAATACCAATTGTAATCAAGATATAAAACTAACAGCTCATGTTTTATATCCAAAAAAATATTCAAAAAATAAACCGAACATAAACTAATGAAAAATAGTTATAGAACACATTTAACAGCTTAAAACTTAGATACAGAAAGTATACCGAAAATAAACCTAGCATAAAAAAAATTTGTTGAGGAGGAGGAATATTTATGCTATTTAAAATAATTAATTAATTGAATTTAGCTCAATAATTAATTATTAATTTGCAAAATAGGAGGGATTTTTTTTTTATTTTAAAAATGAATGAATCCACACAAATCCAATTAAAATTAATACAAAGATCATGCAAATGGGAAATACAATATATCATGTATATGAACTAAATTTGCTAAAGCAAATACCTTTAAAAAACAAAAAATATATACATGACGCTGAAAATAATATATATATATATATTTTTTAAATAAAATCACATAAGAATCCAAACATCAATTCATGAATTTAACAAGTGATCAAGACAAGCTTGAGCCATCAATCATACCAAGTTCATGCTTAATAAAATTCATTCTTTCCTCACAAAGAGGTTTGGTAAAGATGTCTGCTAATTGATGATTAGTATCAACAAAATCAAGAAAAATATTACCATTTTGCACATGATCACGTAAGAAATGATGTCTAATGTCAATATGCTTAGTTCTAGAATGTTGAATGGGATTCTTACTAAGGTTTATAGCACTTGTATTATCACACTTAATTGGAATGTGATTAATATCAATGCCATAGTCCAAAAGTTGTTGTTTTTGCCATAGAACTTGGGTGCAACAACAACTAGCCGCCACATATTCTGCTTCAGCGGTGGACAAGGCAACTGAAACTTGTTTCTTACTAAACCAAGAAACTAAGCAATTTCCTAAAATTTGACAAGTTCCAGAAGTGCTTTTTCTATCTAGTAAGCTACCAGCAAAATCAGCATCAGAATAACTAATCAGGTCAAAGGAAGAACTCTTAGGATACCAAAGTCCTAAATGCATTGTACCACAAAGATATTTGAAAATTCTTTTAATAGCATTCAAATGAGACTCTCTAGGACTTGATTGAAATCTAGCACACAAGCAAGTAGCAAACATAATATCGGGTCTACTAGCAGTTAAATAAAGAAGGGATCCAATCATACCTCTAAATCGCTTTTCATCAACTGGTTTACCATTCTCATCCTTATTTAGTTTGGTTGTTGTGCTCATTGGAGTTTTGCTTGATTTAGCTCCATCCATTTCAAACTTCTTGAGAATGTCCCTTGTATATTTGGTTTGATTAATGAAAATCCCATTTTCATATTGCTTGATTTGAAGTCCAAGAAAGAACTTGAGTTCTCCCATCATACTCATCTCAAATTCTCCTTGCATTAGCTTAGAAAATTCCTCACACAAGCAATGGTCAGTAGCACCAAAAATAATATCATCAACATAAATTTGAACAATTAATAAATTATGCTTAGATTTCTTTATGAAGAGAGTTGTGTCAACTTTTCCTTTAGAGAAACCTTTCTCTAGTAAAAAGTTACTCAATCTTTCATACCAAGCTCTTGGAGCTTGTTTCAATCCATACAATGCTTTTGACAATTTAAAAACATGATTTGGAGAGTTAAAACTTTCAAAACCCGGAGGTTGTTCAACATATACCTCCTCTTCAATAAAACCATTTAAAAATGCACTTTTAACATCCATTTGAAAAAGTTTAAAATTCATGTATGATGCAAATGCAAGTAGCATCCTAATAGCTTCTAACCTTGCAACAGGGGCAAAGGTTTCATCATAATCAATGCCTTCCTCTTGATTATAACCTTTAGCTACTAGTCTAGCTTTGTTCCTAGTTATGACACCTTGTTCATTCATCTTATTTCTAAACACCCATTTTGTGCCTATAATAGGATGATGTTTAGGTCTAGGAACCAAGGTCCAAACCTTGTTTCTCTCAAATTGATTTAACTCTTCTTGCATAGCAAGGACCCAAAATTCATCACACAAAGCATCATCAATATTTTTGGGTTCAATTTGAGAAATGAAGGCTAAATTAACAGTAGATTTTAATTGAGATCTAGTAGTTACCCCTTTTGTAGTGTCACCTATAATGAGGTTTTGAGGGTGAGCTTTCTTGAATTGCCAATCCTTTGGAAGTTCATCCTTCAAGGTAGGTTGAGATGTCTCCTCATTTTCCTTCTTGCTTGGCTCTTTAAGTTCCAAAGGCTTACTAGCATTTTCTTCTTGTGTTTCCATAATCTCATTGTCACCTACAAGATCATCAACACTACAAACATCCTTTCTAGGATCAAGTGAGTTTGATTCATCAAATACCACATGCATTGACTCTTCAACTACTAGAGTTCTCTTATTAAAGACCCTATATGCCTTGCTAGAGATGGAATAGCCTAGGAAAATTCCTTCATCGGCTTTGGAATCAAATTTTCCAAGATTATCCTTGGTGTTCAATATAAAGCACTTGCATCCAAATACTCTTAGATATGAGATTTTGGGTTTTCTATTGTTCCATAGCTCATAAGACGTTTTATTTAAAATTTGTCTTTTGAAAACTCGGTTTGAAATATAACAAGATGTGTTAACAGCTTCCGCCCAAAAGTATAAAGGCAAATTATACTCATGAAGCATTGTTCTAGCCATTTCCACAAGAGTTCTATTTTTCCTTTCAACTACCCCATTTTGTTGAGGGGTTCTAGGAGATGAAAATGTATGAGAAATACCGTTTTCATTACAATAGTTTTTAAAAAATTCATTTTCAAATTCGGTTCCATGATCACTTCTAATGGATGAAATACAAAATCCTTTTTCTTTTTGAACTCTTTTTGAAAAATTTTCAAAAGCTTTAAATGCATCATTCTTATGAGCAAGAAAACATACCCAAGTGTATCTAGAGTAGTCATCAACCAATACATAAGCATAGTGCATTCCACCAAGACTAGCAATTCTAGTTGGTCCAAATAAATCCATATGTATAAGTTCAAGTGGCCTAGAGGTGGACACTACATTTTTTAGCTTAAATGAGGACTTGGATTGTTTTCCCTTTTGACAAGCATCACAAGGTTTATCTTTAGTGAATTCAAGCTTAGGTAAACCAAGTACAAGTTCATGTTTACAAAGATCATTTAAAAGCTCAAAATTTGCATGTCCTAATCTTCTATGCCATGTCCATGTGTTATGGGAGATAGACACTAAGCATTTTATATCTTTATTATCAATTTTATTCAAATCAATGACATAAACATTGTCTACTCTTTCACCACTAAAAATAATTTTATTTTCATCAAGACTACTAACAAAGCAATTTTTAGGATAAAAAGTTACTTTATTTCCCATGTCACATAATTGACTTATACTAAGCAGATTGTGTTTAAGACCATCAACAAACAACACATGATGTATAGATAAGGATTGCGGATTACCTATTTCTCCAATGCCAATAATTTTTCCTTTTGCATTATCTCCGAAAGTAACATGTCCTCCATCCTTAGCATCAAGTTTATTGAATTGCTCTTTGTCTCCTGTCATATGCCTTGAACATCCACTATCGAGATACCATTTGCTTTTTGTTCTTGTGGATTTCAAGCACATCTACACGATACAATTTAAGTGTTCTTTTGGACCCAAACCTTTTTTGGTCTAGGTTGGTTAGTTTTAAGATAATCCGTAGGAAGTAAATTCATATGCAGTTTTCTATAAAAACACACATTATTGGTATGTCCTTTAATCATGCAATATGAACATACAATATTTTTAAATTTATTTCTCCTAGAATGAAATGCTTTCCTAGTGTGTGTAGCATGCCTTTGGTGTTGTGTGTATCTTTTGTTATTATTTTGTGACATTAAGTGAGACATACATTGGCAATGGTGATGAGCATTTTGATAAGTTTGTGCAATATGTTTATGTGCATTGTATTGTGCAACATGCCTATTATAATTATGTCTAGTGTACATATAAGCATGCTTAGGTTGAGATGCTCTAGTTTGAGACTTACCTCTTTGTGTTAATGAAGGGTTAATCTTATGAGATTTTTCCTTGCTATTTAACACATGAGATTTTTTAGCTTGAATCTCATTTGAGGTTGAAGGAGTAGAATCATGTGAAGCTTTAACAAAAGTAATATGTGATGAGGATGATGAAGACATTCCATTTTTATATCCAATTCCATGGGTATCTCCATGAAATTTTTGAGAGTCAAGAAGACTATCTAAAGTTTCTTTTCCTCTCTTAAATTTAGCAATGGACTTTTTTAATTCTAAGACTTCCTCAGAAAGCTTATAATTTTCATCTTTTGCTTTCTTAAGTTGGTCTTCCAAAGAATTACTAGATTTAGCATCACTTACAAGTTTTTCATTTGATGCAACAAGTTTAGCAAAATCAATTTTCAAACATTCAAAATCCTTATTTAAGCTAGCTAACTCATGTTTATATTTTTTCTTCCTAGATAACAAACTTTTGCATTTAGCAAGCAATTTGCTCACAATAGAGCTCTCATCATCATTATCATCATCATTATCACAATATTCATCACAATCATCAAAAGAGGAGTAAGAAGTGGATGGTACCTCATTTTCATTTTCAATGGCCATGAAGCAAAGATTGGCAACTTCTTGTTGTTCCTCTTCCTCTTCAGATTCGGAGGAATCATCCCAAGTAGCTTTGAATGCCTTCTTCTTATCTTTTGGTCCCTTGCTCTTGAATTTGAGTTTGGGACATTCATTTCTAATGTGTCCCGGTTTCTTGCATTCATAGCAAGTAACCTCTTTTATTTTCTTCCTCCCATCTCCTTCGAACTTCTTGTTGAAGTCCCTTGTTCTTAAGAAATTTTTCTTTCTTAAGAACTTCTTGAAGTTCCTAGTGAGCATGGCAATGTCACCATCTTCATCACTAGAATCTTTAATGCTTTCCTCTTCACTATCTTCTTGAAGAGCTTTTAGAGCAATGCTCTTTTTCTTTTCTTCTTTCTCTTCTTGTTCTTCACCTCTTTGCTTGATGGTGAGCTCATGTGTCAAAAGCTTACCAATGAGCACATCAGTTGATAGAGTGGAGAGGTCTTGAGCTTCCTCAATTGAGGTAACACGAGATTCCCAATCCTTCTTAGGTAGGATTCTTAGAATCTTGTTGTTTACTTCTTCCTTGGAGAAATGTTTTCCAAGTTTCTTGAGGGTTGTGAGGAGAGCATTGAGACGGTTTGTCATCTCCGTGATTGATTCTTGAGGCTTCATTTTGAAGAGTTCATATTCATACATATGAAGTTGAACCTTCTTGCTTCTCACTTGAATGTTGCCTTCATAGTGATTCTCCAAGGTCTCCCACATTTCTTTAGCTGAAATGCAATGTTGAAGCTTGCCTCCTTCTTCTCTTATCATGGAGGAGACTAGAGTAATCATAGCCTTTTTATTTTTGTGATTTTCTTCCTTTTGATCAACACTCCATTGGCTTCTTGCAAGTGTAGTTACCACACCATCAATGATAGTTGTAGGTGGTTCCCAACCTCTTAGGACAATGTCCCAAAGTTTAATGGAATCACAATCAAGATATAATTCCATTTTGAATTTCCAATGTGGATAGTCACTACCATCAAAGAATGGTCTAAGAGAAGAGATGTTTTGTGATTCACTCCCCATGATCTTGTATTCTAGCAATAAAGTACCTAGAATTCAAGCTCTGATACCAAATAAAAAGAGTCCTAGAGGGGGGGTGAATAGGACTATGAAATAAAAATGAGAAATTAAAAGAATTCTTTGCAAGAATTAAATAGAAGTTGAGAAGGAAGAATGAAGAACACAAAGATTTAAGGAGTTCGGATTCAACAACAATCCTACGTCTCCACCTAACTTATCCCCAAGTTAGGATTTTCAATCACCCACAATCTTATTCACAGGATTAAGATTATATAAGAGTTTTATGGCTCACTCTTACAACCTCACAACATGAGTTTTCAAGGCTCACTCAAAAACCAAAACCCAAGTGTTTCAATGGACAACACTTAAACCAATTCCTTTAGAAATAAATCTCACTTCCCTTCTAATCTAACCCAAGATTTAAGATGAAGAGAAATTCTATTTCTAACACACACCCAACTCTCACAAGAGTTATACAAACAAAGAATTATTTAAGAGAATTTGAGAGCTCAATGAAAGCTTAAGAGATAATAAAATGATAAAACAAGTTGCTTCACTTCCATTCAGCTCTAGAGGTATTTATACTAAAAAAATATAGCTGTTGGAGGTGCAAATGATGTGTCCAACGTGTATATTTTGAATTTATTGAGACTGATGCTGTCAGACAGCTATTCATGGATTGAAACCGTAATTGGCTCCTCAGGAAGTTTGAATTTGCCCATACTTTCTTCATAAAAGCTGTAGATATTTGAATTATCTTTCCATATCAATTTTAATCACCTAAATTGGACTTCTGTAGCTTAAGATATGTCCAAAATACTAAGGGTTGTGCAATCTGTAATGCAGACTACGGTCAGACAGCTATACCCAAATTGAAGCCGTGATTTGATCCTGAAGAAATTTGAATTTGCTCATACTTTCTTCATGAAAGCTGTAGATATTTGAATTATCTTTCCATTAAATTTTGAATCACCTAAATTTGACTTCTGTAGCTCGGGATATGTCCAAATTACTGAGGATTGTGCAATCTGAAATGCAGAATACTGTCAGACAGCTATATACAAGTTGAAGCCGTGATCTGCGCCTGAATAGATTCGAATTTGCCTATATTTTCTTCATGAAAGTTGTAGATATTTGACTTATATTTTCATACCATTTTGAATCACCTCAATTGGACTTCTGTAACTCAAGATATGTCCAAAATACTAAGAGATGTGCAGTCTGAGATGGTAGACGTACACGTGAATTTCAACTCAAAATTTGCATAACCAAATGAACTTGGATTTTCTCAAAAAAGCCCAATTCAGAAAGCTTAAGATGTCTGCTTCAAATGTTAAGAATCCCATTTTCTCATTTAAGATCTCTAAATATGTCAAAAGCCTTCTTCAATCTCAGAGGTTCAATGAGCCCGAAAAGTCACTATACATCCAAAAGTGTATATGCTTGGTATATGTTTGGTATATAATTCCCTACACACTTAATTGAAATTATTAGTATAAAAATTGTTTGTCAAAGTCCAAAATTAGGAGTTTGATCATGCAAATGGTCAACAGCTTGCTTTTAATAGTAGATCCTTACTTAAAACGAAAGATTTGCCGATTTAAAAGTCGTATGAGACTGTTCATCAGGCGATCGCCTCTCGATCGCCTCTCGATCATGAGGCAATCACCTCTCGATCATGAGGCGATCACCTCTTAGAAAGGCGATTGCCACTTCGGTAGATCTACATGAGTTCATTATTAGGCCTAGTCATATCACCTCACTGCCATGAGGCGATCGCTTCTTTATAAAGGTGATCACCACTCTGATAGAGTCTTATATAGCTTTCTCTTTTTTGTGCATATTGCAGCATTCCCATGCATATATAGGCCTTAATCACTCAAGTCTGTTTTGTATGATCCCCACAACATCATTTAAATTAAAAGTTTAACAATCACCTTTTAGGGCTTTGAATCTTTGTTTATTCAATAGTTTCATGAGTTAATTTTTATGTAAGATATTTATGTATTCCGAGGAACTAACATCTTGTCTGTTATAGAGATTCATTGGTGATTTTCAATTATCAATTATTTATCCCATTAATTAATTCTTAAGAGATTTTACTTAAATCAAGTAGTTAATTTTCTGTTTATTATACTTTTATTTTCGCACAAGCGTTGTAATCTTTAATCCTTTCCCCACATGATTTGGAATGTATGGTTGTAAATTATAATTTTTGTTTTATTTATGGTGAATGTTGAGACCAGTTGTATGAATTTAATTAATATACAAATCTGGGCCTAATTAAAATGCAACATTTGTTTGAAGGAATTTGCAATCCTTGTGATAACAAAGAAATCATTTAATAATTAAGGGTACTAAATTACAAAATGTAAATAGAGACCAACCATACAAAATGTAAATAGAGACCAACCGTAAGGTTGGGTGGACATTCAAATGCCCATACCTAATTTCTGAACCTAATCTTTGATGACGGCTTCTGGGAACCTCCGTGGGATCTAGTTGCTGTATAGTGTGTCCTAACTTTCATCCGGGTGGCAACTCCATCTCCGAGTAGGCTTTATAACCTATTTCATATTTTCTAGTGGGCCTCAAGCTCAAACAGTGCCATGGTCACCAAACACTTGGGCGCACGCTAAACCCCGCCGCTTGTAGTGGCGACTCCATTGGGGATAGAGAAACTGATTCCAAGTATTTTATAATTTATCATCTTTAATTATTCTTTAATTTCTTTTGCATTTCTATTGCATTCACTACACTCTTCGCACACAACGAGCACTCAGTCCCTAAATAACCTGATGATAGTCATTGTTTTGCTGCTTATGTTTCACTCAAACTTGGCGGTGGAGCATTTGACTATTATCACCCATAGTATGTACTTATCAACATCGCATAAACCCTTGAGTGGGGAGAGGTAATGAAGATATATCGCTGTGGGAATCGAAGCCTTTTTCACCTGAGATTCAGCTTATGTAGTGACCTAGCAACTTCTTTTAGGATATTCCAAAATGCATGTCTTTGATGTTATATGGTGGACCTTGGCATAAAATATTGGCCCTGTCACGACCCAAACCGGGGAGTCATGGTAGGCGCTAGGGAACGCGAATTCTTTTGAATTTGGAATCTGTAGCGGGCCTTAGAAATAAAAAGCATGCAATAGATAAATAAAAATATGTCAAAATTAAAACTTAAATCAATATAAATATAAATACTTAAATGTCATTTCATAAAATAAAAATATTTCCATACAATATTCAGAGAAGGTCTCACACTAAAATAATACTCTACAGATACAAAATACTACTACTGCAGTTTTCTAAAATACAATAAAGTTCAGGTAAATGATTTACATAATCTAGCCGGGGCTGAAGAAGTTCGCCGTAGAGGTCTACTACTGAGGTCTGATAACGAGGAATCTTCTGAAAAAAAATATTGAGAGGAGTCAGACCTTACTGAGTGAATTATTATAATATATATACATGTAATCTAAAACATGTCCAGTCAGACATCAATATATATATATATATATTGTCACGACTCAAACTGGGGGCCACGACCAGCGCTAGGGAAAGGGAATTCTTTCGAATCCGGAACGAGTAGCAAACCTTAAAATAAAAATATGCAATAATTAAAATAAACAATTATGCATCATAATTAAAATCTCAAATCAATATAATAAAAATATAACTCTTTCATATCATAAATAAATATATTAATACAATATTCAAAGTAAGGCCTCTGAATTAAAATCAAATACAGTAAATATAAATACAATTCACTAATGATACAAAATATGACTACTGTAGTTTTTTAGAGTATAATATAAAAATTAAGTGGATAATTTACATAAAAGAGCCAAGGCAAAAGAAATCCGGCGGATGGGTCTACTGCTGAGGTCTGAAGAAGAAGACTCTCTTGTAAAAATGTCAACTTAGGGGAGTCAGACCTCACTGAGTAAATTTTTATAATATATATACATGCATTTCCTATATGTCAAATGCAATCAAACATTTATATATAATAAATATACATATACAAGCAACCTACATAGATGCTTAAAATCAATTATATAATAATACGAAAAATCATAGTTTTATGAAGGATCAAATAGAACCCTATTTAATCGCAACGTCAATCAACAATAACATCACTCTAGCCATACAGACTCACTTAATTCCAAATAAATTCATTTATTCTATATAGATAGTAGACTGACCTCGAGACACTAAGTCCATCGAGCTTCAGCAGTCTGACTGTCAGTGTGATTGGCCCCGAGACATTTGGTCAACTGAGCTCCAGCAATCACACTATCAATCACATCACATCTCAATCAAATCAATCATATCATTACCAATCAAATCATAATTACCACAAGGATTTTCATTCAACCCTAAATCTATCGCATCGGTACATACACGGTCCTAGTGCTGCCCACTAGGTAACACGTTCTATCGATATCCTTCATTTAAAATAAAACATTCATATGAGAAAATAAATAATGCATAATGTCATTCATTGTAACAAAAGAAACCATATATATACAAAAAATATACCTAAAATAAACTAAGTATATTTCAAGTATATATATGTAAAATAAATTCAAATCAATCATGAAATATACTAAAAATAAACCCATAATATAATAAAAACATGTTTAGTTTAAATCAATAAATAAACATGCATTTATTTAGAAGTATATAAAAAATATACTAAAAATATACCTAAAGTATACTAAACATTTTAATAACACAATTTATGAATATTTACAAATCAAATCATGTATTTTCTAAAACATGCAACCTAAATGCGATGTACATATAAAATAACAACTCACAGGTTTGCGTTCCTCGAGATTGGTCTGACGAGCTCGGTCCACTAGGCCTCGGTCTTGATGCAACTAAACAATAAAATAATAACAAAAATCAGAATAAATCTAACTTAAACTCTATAGAGACTCGATATAAAATTACAGAACACAAAATTTAGAATTGACCGGATGTCACGTTTTACAAGAATTCTACCAAAAAATTCGCCAGAACCTTCTCTGTAAAATGGGCATCTCTTTACTAAAAAGTAGAGTTGATCCTGCAAAAAAAATGCACTTCAAATCATGGAATTCACACAACCCTCGGTTGGGATCCCAAACTCCACAAATCCCCAACCGAGGTTCACAAATCACAAACCAACAATATTAAATAATAAAATAATAAAAATCATCAAAAATCCATAAAAATATTTAAAAACCTTTATTTTCCAACTAAAACATAAAATTCTAATTTTTAAATAATATTTGGTAATAAAATTCATAAATGGAATAAAATTCCCATTTTACAATTAAATTAACATAAATTGCAAATAATATTTAAAATCACAATTTAACATCATAAAAATAATAAAATATCCATTGAAGCTCAAAATAATAAATAAATTTATTTTTTACATAATATTCTAAAATTATCACAAAGTAACTAATAAAATCTCAAATATTATACAATATTAATAAAAACCAAATTTTCAAATAATTAACCTAAAATGGTTAAATTCACAATTAACTACGTAAATAGTTCAATTATATAATAAAATTAATTTTAAATCCATTTTTATCACCAAAATAATAAATAATATATATTTGAATATAATTTTCAAAAATTAATATTAATTGGTTAAAAATTACAAATAATTTATAAAAAATCATTTTAATACTCTATATAATCATAAAATCATTTTAATACCAATTATTATTTCAAAATCATTTAAAACATATAACTTAACCACAATTTCAACAAAAACTTATAATTAACCTATATATTCAAAAATCACATAATACATATAATTTCCTAAAAAATTATATAAAATCACAAAATTATTTTATCACCATATATTATACCAAAATTATCTAAAACATATAATTAAACAATATTTTCAACAAAAATATAACTCTTAACATAGAATTCCAATATTTCCATAATACAAAAATATTCCTAAAAATTATATAATATATTCAAAAATTATTTTCTCAACATTATAATTACTAACATACTATAATAACACTAAATTAATTAAATCCATAATTAAAATAATTAATTAATTAAAATTCAATAAATAATAATAAAATAATCAAAATTACCCATAAATTAAACTAATTCAAAAAAATTAACAAAAATTATTTCTTGTAAGATTGAGCTACCAAGAACAATATTTCAAAAACAAAAATCAATAAATCAAACAATTTATAACTAAAAAAAAAAAAAAACCCTAATAGCCATAAATCAAAAACCAAGAAAAACTTACAAATGAACAAGCTAGAGTTTGAACTAAGCCTAGGATCGACTTCCTCATAGCTCAGGGAGTTAAACGGAACTGGAAAGATGAGCTGTGGGGCTGGAGGAGGGAGTGACGATAAGGAACCACTTGCCAACGCTGCTGCTGCTACTCGCTGTCTTCTGGCATCGTGAGGAGGAAGATGGACAGAGGAGGAGATGACGGTGGTGATAGCGGGAGGAGGAAGGTCTGACGGTGAAGGCTGGGGTGGCTTCGGTGTGAAGTGTAATATCCCGTGTTTTTAAATATTTTAATACTGCATCGGGATATGCAGTGTTAATAATTTTTGTATATATTTATGATATTTCATGAGTTGCTATTTAATTAAAATTTATTTTTAATTGTTTTATATTATTTTAAGCACTTTACGTAAAATTTTCCCGGGACTTGCATTTCCGGGGAAATTGACCCGTAAATTATTTATTATTAATTATTTTAAACAATTTTACGGACTTGCATGAACTCATATATATTTTTAAAGTATTAAATAACGTATATATGTGTATTTATTTATTTAACTAGGGTTTAATTAATTACCCTAACATTTTATTATTTATTAATTAGTTTTAACATTATTTAATTATTTTTAGGTGTATTAAATTTTTAAAATATTAATTTATATGTGTATGGAGTATATTTAATGTGTGTGGAATTTATAATATTATAATATATAGTGTAATAATACATATACAAATATATATACATGATATAAGCTAGAATAAATTTTTTTTGGCAAATTATCAATCTGCCCCCGACTTCTCTTCACCATCTCTGATCGCCCTTCTCGCCAAACCACCATCTGTCACACCATTTTCTTATCATCGGTGTGCCTCTCGGAGTGCCACCTCCTTCCTCCAGTTGTTCTGCCGCCAGTAGAGTCCATTTCCGACGTCGGAGGAGCTTGATATCGTCGAAAAGCCGAAATTCATTCTCACCGTAGTTCATGGCGTTTTTGGCCACCATTTTTGACACCGCCAATCTATTTATTCTCCTTGAGCTCCGGTGAGTGTGATTCCAAGCTTTGTTTCACTTAAAATGGTTTTGATTTGCTTAGGTTTTGATTTTCGTAATTCGACCATTTTAGGGTTCTTGATTTTTTTGAACTTAGAATTGATTGATTCATGAGAAATTACTTCACAAATTTTGTTCCCCTTAGATTAATCTACATGTGTGAATTTTTGTAGAATTTTTGGGAATTATTTTGATTTTTGGGTATTTTTGAATATTTTATTATTATTTTCTAATTTTTGAAAATTAATTAATTAAATTATAAATTGTGTTTTATGGTAAATATAGGTGTTGAATTGAATTATATAAATTTATTTGGAATTTTTATGAATTTCTATGTATTTATTTTGAATTTGTTTAGGTTTATGTAATTTTGAGAAAATAGGGTTAATTGTGTTTTTAATTGAAATTAATTGGTTAATTGAGTTTATTTATTAATATTATTGATATATATGTTGATAAAATAAATTTTGTTCAATTATATTATTTTTGGTGAATTTTTGGAGTAATTTTAGTATATTTATATATATAGTGGTATTTTGGTAATTTTACCCTAAATTGACTAAAAATGTAATTAAATTGGTTTTAATAGCTATTTAAGGTATAAAAATGATTTATACAAATTATTTAGTATTTTTAATTAATTAAAACTATTTTTCGTGAATTATTTTCAAATTATATATATAATATACGATTTTTCTAATAAAATGAGTTTTTATCGGTTTTTACTGTGTTTTAGGGTTAATTACATAATTTCTACTTATTAAATGTATTTCTATGATATAAGGGTATTTTTGGTATTTCTGTATTATTCTGTGAATTATGGACCCCGATCAGTAAACTGTAGTTTGGAGTCAGACCGAGGGGTTGTGGTTGTGTTTTGTGTCTATTTTTCGAAGTGTGTTTCTTTGCAGGGCTGGCTCTACTCTTTGAGTAGAGAGATGTCCATTTTACAGGGGAGGTTCTATCGGATTTTTGGTAGAATTCTCGTAAAACATGATGTCCGATCGAATTCTGATTTTTAATTCTGTATCTAATATTCTAGATCGAGTTTCTAGAATTTTCTGTTAGGTTTATTATGATGTCTGTTATTATTATTTGTTTAGTTGCACTGAGACCGAGGCCTAGTGGACCAGGCCCATCGGACCCATCTCGAGGAGTGCACTAAGTGTGAGTTACTATTATATATATATATGCTTTAGGGTGCATGATTTAGAAATGTATGTTTTATTTGGATTAAATATGCATAAATAATTTAATCAGTTCTTAAGTTTATTTTTAGTTCATTTTTGATATATTTTGAATTATATGCATGCTTTATTAAACATTTATGTTCAAAATGTTTTTAAATATATATATTTAGTTTATTGTACGATTTAATTGGATTTATTTGATGTATATATACTCAAAATATACCTGGTTTACTTTTGGTATATTTTTAGTATATATATGGTTTATGTTGCTATTTTATTCAATTCATGCATCATTTACTTTTATGAATGTATGCTTTATATTTTAATGAAGGATATCAATAGAACGTGCTACCTAGTGGGCAACACTAGGACCGAATACGTACCGGTACGCTTATAGCATTTAGGCTATATTACTAACCACTTGTGGATATTGATTGGATATGATTATTTGATGTGTAATATGATTTGGGAGTGTGATTGCTAGAGCTCGGTTGACCAAGTGTCTCGGGGCCAATCACACTGACAGTTAGACTGTTGGAGCTCAGTTGACTTAGTGTCTCGGGGCCAGTCTACTGTCCAAATGGAATAAGTGAATATATTGGAATAAGTGAGCCTGTATGACTAGAGTGTTGTCTAACACTGTTTTGAGGTTGCGATATTCTAGGGTTCTATTTGATCCTTCATGAACTGTGATTTTCAATAAAAATATATAAAATGATTTTATTGCATCTGTGTGTATTTGCTTGTATATATGCTTATTATATATATACTATTGACTGTGTGCATTGTCATTTAGTATGCATGTATATATATTATAGTAATTCACTTAGTGAGGTCCGACTCCCCTCCGTTGACTATTTTTCAGGAGAGTCATCTTCCTCAGACCTCAATAGTAGGCCTGTACGTCGGATTTGTTCCGCCCCAGCTTCTTTATGTAAACTGTTAACTTGAGTTTTATTTTTATAATCTAGACACTGCAGTAGTTGTAAATAAGTTTGTGGGTTTTATGTATTATAATTGTGTGAGTTATGTATTTTAAGAATTTGAACTGAAACTTGTATTAAAGGAGTTATTTATATATATAAGATGAGGATTTGATTTAAATCCCGTGGTGGATTATTATTTTGATATTTATGATTTTATTCTGTTGCACAGTATTTTATTTAATTGTGTTAATTATTATTACTATTGCATGTTTTATTTTATTTTAGGCTTGCTACGGGTTCTGGATTCGAAAGAATTCCCGTTCCCTAGCGCCGGTCATGGCCCTTGTTTTGGGTCGTGACAAAGTTGGTATCAGAGCGAAGTTCTGTGTCAGGGCTTAGTTGAGTGAGTAATAGCCCTAGTTTTCAGAGTTGTGTTTTCTGTTAAACTACTGCAGTGAATTAGGCTCGAGTATGTCTTGATAAGTATTCCTTGCTTTAGTTTTTTGCACTATTCCTCCGTTGTTTGTTTTGTCTGAATCGTTCTATTGTCTTTTCAGAATGAGGAGGCGAACGCGTGTCGCTCCACCGATCGTTGAGGCTGAGGATGATGAGTCTTTTCAAGATGAGGTTTTACCTCCTGAGTAGCCAGTTAGACGTAGAGGTCGTGGCAGAGGTAGACCTCGAGGAGCGACAGGTTGCTGTAGGCAGAGAGAGTTACAGGATGAGGAGCCTATTGAGCCTGAATTTGATGTTCCTATACCTCCAGTTGTTCAGCCTGCCTATCAGTAGGGTATGTCTGACCCTGAGGCAGCTTTATTCTATGCCAGAGTTGGCAGGATTACGTTTGATGGGACTTCTGATCCGTTAGATTTCCTGCATGCGATCGAGACTCGGACTCGGACTACTTATACCGAGTACCAGTGGATCATGATCGTTGAGTTATCTATCAAGGGACCAGTCCTAGATTGGTTTATTCAGATGATCCAGCCTTATATGATGGCGATGACCTAGGCTCAGTTTCGAGAGTGGTTTATGAGGAGATTCTGTCCAGAGCCTCTCCGTATGAGCTATCATCTCCGATTGACCAACATTTCTCATGGTGATCGATCTGTTGAGGAGTACACCCGAGAGTTTCTTCGGCTGGGTAGATATGCAGAGGATCTGATGCGAGACCAGTATTTCGCAGTCACTACCTATGTCATCGGATTGGGTTCAACATTTGCTGGTATGCCTACAGCAGGGCTTACTCTAGAGTCTGCGATTGAGTTGGCCAAGGAGATTGAGCTGAGGCTAGTTAGGCAGGGAGCGATGCCTAATTATTACCAGTTGGGAGTTCAGTCGAGTAGATTGCAGACTACTTCATATTCGAGTTTTCATGTTGGGTCGAGTAGTCAGCAGCGATGTCCGACTCAGCAGAGTCAGAGGCAGCAGCAGCGAGTGCATCAGAGCAGCAGACATGGCCGTGGAGATCAGCGTAGACCGTTCAGATTTGGGTTTGGTGCTTCGAGCAATAGCAGTGGTCGTAGTTCTGGATCAGCTGCCAGTGTTTGCCAGACCTGCGGTAGAGTCCATCAGGGACCGTGTTATCTGACACCACTGACATGCTTTAGATGCGGGCAGACAAGACATTTTTCCAGATCATGTCCTTACTCCGGGTATCAGTAGCCACAGATTCTGCGATTTCCACAGTAGTCGATTGCTAGTGCTGCACCCGTACCATTTCAGCTACCCTCAGCCCAACATCAAAGTTCCACTTAGCTTGTTCCACAGCAGGGTCACGGTAGAGGTGTTAGAAGAGGTGCCAGAGGTGTTGGCCAGGCTTCTACTAGTCAGCAGGGAGGTCAAGGACCTGCCAGAGTCTTCCACCTTACTCAGCAGGATGCTCAGGCATCTAATGCAGTCATGGTAGGTATTATTTTTATCTATTACTTGGATGCATGGGTTTTATTTGATCAGGGTGCCACGCATTCGTTTGTTTCTCCCATTTTTGCTTCTAAGTCTTGTTGGCAAGCTTCGAGGATGGCTTTTCCTTTGTCCGTTGCCACTCCTCTGAGCGATTCCTTGGACACCGATATTGTTCTTTCTGGTTGTCCAGTTCTCGTGGGAGGTAGAGAATTACCCACTGATTTGATCCTGTTGGATGTGATGGAGTTTGATGTTATTCTGGGAATGGACTGGTTATCTCAGCACTATGCCGTGGTAGATTGTCAGAATAAAGAGAAAATTCCTGATGAAGAAGATTTTAAGTTTGTGGGTGATAGGAGTTCAGTACCTCAGAATCTTATTTCTACTATTACGGCTAAGAAGTTATTGAGGAAAGGATGTCAGGGATATTTGGCATTAGTCAGGGATACTTCAGTGGAGAAGTTGTCACTCACAGATGTTCCTGTTGCCTGTGAGTTTCCTGATGTTTTTCTTGAGGAGTTGCCAGGTTTACAACCTCGTAGAGAGATTGAGTTCTGTATAGATGTGGTTCCAGGTAATACTCCTATATCTATGCCACCCTACAGAATGGCTCCTGCAGAGTTGAAAGAGTTGAAGGAGCAGTTGCAAGAGTTATTGGATAAGGGTTTTATCAGACCCAGTGTTTCTCCTTGGGGTGCACCAGTCCTATTTGTGAAGAAGAAGGATGGTACCTTGAGACTGTGCATTGACTACAGAGAGCTGAACAAGGTGACAGTGAAGAACAAGTATCCTCTCCCGAGGATAGATGACTTGTTTGATCAGGTACAGGGTGCACAGTTCTTTTCTAAGATTGATCTGAGGTCAGGTTATCATCAGCTATGGATTAGTGAAGCCGATGTTCTTAAAACGACATTCCGCACTCGATATGGCCATTATGAGTTTCTGGTGATGTCTTTTGGTTTGACTAATGCACCAGTAGTTTTTATGGACTTGATGAACAGGGTATTCAGACCATATGTGGATTAGTTTGTGGTAGTCTTCATTGATGATATACTTGTTTATTCGAGGAGTATGGAGGAGCATGTATATCACTTGAGGATTGTACTACAGACACTGAGAGATCATCAGCTTTATGCTAAATTCTCGAAGTGTGATTTTTGGATGGAGAGTGTTTCTTTTCTTGGACACGTGGTGTCTAAAGAAGGTATCCAGGTTGATCCACAGAAGATTGAAGTAGTGTCTGAGTGGCCTAGACCGACTTCTGTTACTGAGATTCGGAGTTTTCTGGGTTTAGCCGGGTATTATAGGCGATTTGTGCAAGATTTTTCTAGAATTGCAGCCCCTATGACTCGCTTGACTCAGAAGAATGTTAGATTCGAGTGGTCAGAAGCTTGTGAGAACAGTTTTTAGTTGTTGAAGGAGAAGTTGACCACAGCACCAGTGTTAGCTTTGCCTAATAGTGTGGACAAGTTCACAGTTTACTGTGATGCCTCTAGAGTTGGCCTTGGTTGTGTGTTGATGCAGAATGGTAGTATTATTATTATTATTATTATTATTATTAACACATAATAACAATAACAATAACAATAACAATGAAATAATAATATTAATACTATTTAAATTAATAGTAACGATAATAACTTTAACATATTTAAATACTAAAACTCCTAAATAAATTATTTTAAGTAAAAAAATTCTTAGAATAAAATAAATAAATAATATTCACAAATAATAATAGTAATATATAAATAAAATTTAAAATTTTATTAACACTGCATATCTCAAAATAATTTTATATTATTTAAAATACAGGGTCATTACAATCTTCCCTCCTTATAAGAATTCATCCTCAAATTCAAAGAAAAGAATAGAAACAAGAATTATCGAGGAAAGAGATAAGGGTAAGAAGCTTGCATCTCAACTTCTGTCTCCCAAGTGTGCTCCTCCACATTGTTGCTTTGCCACAACACCTTGACCATCAGAATCTGCTTTAAACGCAACTGACGAACTTGATAGTCTACTATCGCAAGTTGTTCCTTTTTGTACGTCAGGTCTTCATTCACTTTCATATTATTAGGCTGTAACACGTGTGAAGGGTATGAAATATACTTCCTCAACATCGAGATATGGAACACTGGATGCACTTGAGACAAATTTGGAGGCAAAGCTAATCGATATGCAACCATGCCCACTCTCTCCAAAATCTCGAACGGTCTAATATATCTCGGTGCTAGCTTCCCCTTTTTGCCAAATCTCATCACACCCTTCATCGGAGACACTTTCAGAAACACATAATCCCCAACCTGAAACTCTATATCTCTGCGTTTCAAATTCGCATAGCTCTTTTATTTGCTAACTGTGGTTTCTAATCTCCTTCTGATCATAATAACCTTCTCAGCAGCATCCTAAACCATCTTAGGTCCAGTCAACGCTCTCTCCCCAATCTCATCCTAACATAGAGGGGATATACACTTTCTTCCGTATAAAGCCTCATATGGTACCATCTTAATACTGCTATAGTAGCTGTTATTATATGCAAACTCCACAAGCAGAAAATGATCATCCTAGCCACCTTCCAGATCCAATACACACATCCTCAATATATCTTCAAGTGTTTGGATCATCCTCTCAGACTGACCATCTGTCTGAGAGTGAAAAGCAGTATTGAAATCAAGCCTGGTGCCCATCGCTTCTTATAAGTTTTGCCAAAAATGAGAGGTAAACACTGAACCTTTATCAGATATAATGGACACAGGTACTTTGTGAAGGCACAAAATATGCTTAACATACAGCTTCGCCAATTTAGCTACAGAGTAAGGGGCCTTTACAGGCAAGAAATGAGCAGACTTGGTCAACTTGTCCATAATCACCCAGATGGAATCGTATCCATCCTTAGAACGAGGAAACCCAACCATAAAATAAATAGCAATTCTTTCCCATTTCCACTTAGGAATAGGAAGTGGCTGAAGCTTCCTAGAAGGCTTCTGATGTTCAGCTTTCACTTACCGACAAGTCAATGTTATAACCCTAGTTTTTAAATTATTTTATTTTATAATGAGATATACAATATTAATAAATTCAAAAGTTATATTTAAATTATTCTATTATTTGTGATTAATAATTGTATTTTTATAGTATATGTGTTTTCTTATGTAAATATATTATTTTGAACGTTTAGTTTATATGGTTTATATTTATTATTTTTGGATAGCATTATTTTAATAACATTAATTTATGTGCACTATTATTTTAATATTATTACTTTTATTAAATTACATTATTGGTATTGTTATTATTATTTATTGTTTATGTAAATGTTATTTTATATATTATAGTTATACATTATAATTAGGGTTTGTGTTTATTAATATATGTGTGTGTTATATATATATATATATGTGTATGTATATATATATATATATGAGATATTTTTATTTGTGTGGTGTAGATTTAATGTTATATTGTATAATATTATAATATAAAGTTTTATTAATTCTATTATATTATAAAGTTTAATATATATATATATACACACAAATATACATACAAACAACAAACAAGAACGTAGAATACCTTGTAACTTTCTTCCCCTCCCACTGTCCTGCTCAGAAGCCTTCGATGTGCCTCCCCGACGTCCGACCGACCACCTGCCGCTTCTTGTCACCTTCCACTACCCTCCTCCTTCCACTACCCTCCTCCTTCTTCTCCAGCGTCGGCATCAATAGAAGCAGCAAAATGGCCAAAACTTTATCTTTCTGGCCGTTCTTCCTCCTTCGGCCACCTTAGCTCGCCATTCCAGTGTCTTTTGACTCCTTGAGTCATGAGGAAGACGAATCCAAGCTCCTTTCAAGCTTAAATTTGTTCATTTGTGAGTTTTGTTGAGTTTTTTATTTTTAAGCTTTTATATTTTTTATTTTTTTTGAGTTGATTTTTGGTTGATTTAGGAAAACTCCCTTCACAAAAGTTGTTCCTTGTATCTTGATCTTCATGAGTAATTTTTTTTTTGAATTTTTGAATATTTTATTATTGTGTATTGAATTTTTGTAAATTAATTTATTAAATTATAAATTTAGTATATTTGGTGTTATTATAAATTGTTATTAATTTTAGTGTTGAGATAATAATTTTTGTGATTTTTATGTAATTTTTATAAATATTTTTAGTTTATGTCAATATTAGAAAATTAGGTTATAGTTGAGTTTTTGTTGAAATTATTGATTAAAAATGTGTTTTAGTTGATATTAGTAATATATATGTTGAGAAAATAATTTTTATGCATTTATATAATTTTTATAGAATTTTTGAGTAATATTAGTATATTATGTGTATTTTTGTATTATAGGGTTAAATATGTAATTTTTTTAATATTATAGTTAAATATTATGCTTTAGTTGGTTTTATAATTATTTAAGGTATTAAAATGATTTTTACAAATTATTTACTATTTTTACCTAATTAATACTAATTTTCGAAAATTGTTTTCAAATAATATATTATATATTATTTTGGTAATAAAATGGGTTTTTATAACTTTTTGTTATATATTTGGGTTAATTAAGTTATTTGAATATATAAAGTGAATTTTTATTAATTTATATTGAATTATCGAGAAATTTGATTTTTTAATAGTATTATATTATTATTTCAGAATTTTACGTAATTATTGAGAAAATAATTATTTTTGGTGTTTTAATGATAAATATGTTATATTTTGATATTTTGAGGATATTTGTGTAATTTATTAATTTTTAATATATTTATTATATCATTTGGATTTTTGGTGAATTGTGAACCTTGGTTGGGGAATTGTGCAGTTCGGGATCTCAATCGAGAGTTGTGTGAATTCTGTGATTTGAAGTGCATTTTTCTTGCAGGATCGACTCTACTTTTTAGTAGAGAGATGTCTGTTTTACAAAGGAGGTTCTGCCGAATTTTTGGTAGAATTCTCGTAAAATGTGACATCGGGTCAATTTTAAATTATGTGTTTGTCTGTGTTAGGAAATCTTAGATTGAGTCTCTTTAGAAGTTCAAGTTAGATTTATTCTAATTTCTGTATTTATTTTATTATTTAGTTGCGCTGAGACCAAGACCTAGTGGACTGGGTCCGTCGGACCAGTCTCGAGGAGCGTAAGCCTGTGAGTTGTTATTTTATATGTACATTGCATTTAGGATGCATGTTTTAGCACATATTCATATTTTAATTGTATTTATTCATAAATTGTTTTATTAAAATGTTTAGTATACTTTAGGTATATTTTTGATATATTTCTAAATAAATGCATGTTTTATCTTCAATATATACCTGGTATGTTTTAACTATATTATTGGTTTACTTTCGGTATATTTCATGATTTATTTGACTTTGTCTGACATATATATACTTGAAATATATTTAGTTTATTTTAAGTATATTTCTGGTATATAGATGGTTTATTTTGCTATTATGAATGTGGTTATGCATTATTTATTTTCCATATGTATGATTTAATTTAAATGAAGGATATCGATAGAACGTGCTACCTAGTGGGCAGCACTAGGATCGTGTACTTACCAGTGTGATAGATTTAGGGTTGAGTGAGAATCATTTGTGGTATTATGAATTAATTGAGACTGATTGATTGATTGATTTGAGATGTGATATGATTAATAGTGTGATTGCTGGAGCTCGGTTGACCATGTGTCTCGGGGCCAATCATACTGATAGTCAGACTGCTGGAGCTCGGTTGACTTAGTGTCTCGGGGTCAGTCTACTATCCATATGGATAAGTGAAATTATTTGGAATTAAGTGAGCCTGTATGGCTAGAGTAATGTTATTATTGATCGAGGTTGCGTTTAAATAGGGTTCTGTTTGATCCTTCATAAATTTATGTTTTTCGGTATTACTATA
Source organism: Mallotus nudiflorus (assembly GCA_947683625.1). Lineage (NCBI taxonomy): Eukaryota > Viridiplantae > Streptophyta > Magnoliopsida > Malpighiales > Euphorbiaceae > Mallotus > Mallotus nudiflorus. The sequence goes on from CANTUR010000764.1 coordinate 206,410, forward strand.
TAAGTGATTTTCAACATTTGTGTGAATTTCTTGTATATATATTTATTATATATGAATGTTTGATTGCATTTGACATGTAGGAGATGCATGTATATATATTATAACAATTCACTCAGTGAGGTCTGACTCCTCTCAGTTGACATTTTTACAGGAGATTCTTTTTCTTCATACCTCAGCAGTAGACCCATCTGCTGGATTTCTTTTGCCCCGGCTTGTTTATGTAAATTATCCACTTAATTTTATATTGTACTCTAGAAAACTGCAGTATTCATATTTGGTATCATTAGTGAATTGTATTTTATATTTACTGTATGTGATTTTTAATTCAGAGGCCTTTCTCTGAATATTGTATTATATAATTTATGTTATGATATGAAAGAGATTATTTTTATTATTGATTTAAGATTTTAATTATGATGCATATTTATTTATTTTAATTATTGCATGCTTTTATTGTAAGGCTTGCTACGAGTTCCAGATTCGAAAGAATTCCCGTTCCCTAGCGCTAGTCATGGCCCCTAGTTTGGGTCGTGACAGTCAAGCACTTAAACACAAAATCAGCTACATCCTTCTTCAGTCCATCCCATCAGTACAAATCTCTAATACTATGGTACATCTTAGTGACACTCGGATGTACATTGTAGGTTGTAGAATGTGCTTTCTCAAGGATCTTTTCTCTTAAATTATTCACATCAAGAATGCATAACCTACCACTGATCCACAAAACACCTTCATCATCAAGTGTGAAATCAGTGAACTTCTCTACATGAATATTCTCTGCAAGCTCTGCTAGAATAGGATCTCAGCCTTGAGCTGCCTTAATCCTATCTCTAAGCACTGATTAAACTCTGAAATGAGCTAATAATCCACCAGATCTACTAATCTTCATCATCAGACCTTTATCTACTAACTGGTACAACTCTTGGATCAACGGTCTCCTCTCCACACTGATGTGAGAAAGACTACCTGAGGACTTCCTACTCAAGGCATTTGCTACCACATTAGCCTTGCCTGGATGGTAGAGAGTCTCACAATCATAGTCCTTTAGGAGCTCTAACCATCTCCTCTGCCTTAGATTTAGATCTCTCTACTGAAAAATGTACTTAAGGCTCTTATAATTTGTGAAAATCTCATAAGTCACCCCATACAGATAATGTCTCTAGATCTTAAGAGCAAAGATCACTATAGTCATCTCTAGGTCATGGGTAGGATAATTTTGTTCATGCTTCTTCAACTGCCTCAAAGCATAAGCTATCACCCTACCATTCTGCATAAACACACAAACCTAAGCCGACCCTAGAGGCATCATAATACACAGTGAATTTATCTACTCCATTAGGCAAAGCTATAACTAGAGCTGTGGTCAACTTCTCCTTTATCAACTGGAAACTATTCTCATAAGCATCTGACCACTCAAACTTCATATTCTTTTGAGTCAAGCGAGTCATAGGAGCTATAATTTTAAAAAATCTTGCACAAATCTCCTATAATACCCAGCTAAACCCTGAAACTATGAATCTTTATGACTGTTGTTGATCTAGGCCACTCAGACACTTCCTCGATCTTCTATGGATCAACCTGGATATCATCTTTAGACACTACGTGTCCAAGGAATACAACACTCTCCAACCAAAAATCATACTTCAATAATTTAGCATAAAGCTGATGTTCTCTCAGTGTCTGCAGTATAGTCCTCAAGTGATATACATGGTCCTTCATACTCTTAGAATATACCAGTATATCATCAATAAAGACTGCTATAAATTAATCCACAAATGGTCTGAATACCTTGTTCATCAGATCCATAAAAGCAGCTGGTGCATTAGTCAACCCAAATGACATCACCAAAAATTCATAGTGGTCATATCGAGTGTGGAACACTGTTTTAGGAACATCGGCCTCACTGATTCGCAACTAATGATAGCCCGACCTTAAGTCAATCTTAGAAAATAACTGTGCACCCTGAAGTTGATCAAACATGTCATCTATCCTTGGGAGAGGATACTTGTTCTACATTGTCACCTTATTCAGCTCTCTATAATCTATGTATAGTCTCAGGGTACCATCCTTCTTCCTCACAAACAAGATTGGTGCACCTTAAGGAGAAACACTGGGTTTGATAAAACCCTTATCTAGCAATTCCTGTAACTACTCCTTTAACTTTTTAAACTTTGCAGGAGCCATTCTGTATGGCAGCATCGAGATAGGAGTGGTGCCTGGAACCACATCTATACAGAACTCAATCTCTCTGTAAGGTGGTAAGCTTGGAAACTCCTTAGGAAAAACATCAAGAAACTCATAGGCAACAGTAACATCTGTGAGTGACAACTTCTCCACAGAAGTATCCTTGACTAAAGCCAAATATCATTGACAACCCTTCTTCAGCATCTTCTTAGTCGTGATAGCGGAGATGAGATTCTGAGGTGCAAAACTCTTATCACCTACAAACTTAAACTCTTCTTCATCTGGAATTCTGAAAATCACCTCTTTACTCCGACAATCCATAATGGCATAGTGATGAGACAACCAATCCATACCCAAAATCACATCAAACTCCATCACATCCAACAATACTAATTCTACTGGCAGTTCTCTGCCTCTGACAAACACTGGATAACCAGAAAGAACAATGTCGGTCTTTAATGAATTGCTTAGAGGAGTGGTGACAGACAAAGGAAAAGCCATCCCTGAAGCTTGCCAACATGACTTTGAAGCAAAAACAGGGGATACAAATGAGTGTGTGGCACCCGAATCAAACAAAACCTAAGCATGCAAGTAACAAACATGAATAATACCTACAATGATGGCATTAGATGCTTGAGCATCCTGCTGAGTGAGATGGAAAACCCTGCCATGACCTCGACCTCCTTGCTGACTGGTGGAAGCCTGGCCAAAATCTCTAGCATTACCTCTAGTAACTCTGCCACGCCCTTGTTGGGCTACAATTTGAGTCGAACTCGGATACTGCGCTGGAGGCAACTGAAAAGGAGCTGGTGCTACACTAGCAATGGACTACTGTGAAAACTGCAGAAATTGTTATGGCTGAAAACTAGACTATGGGCATAATCTGGTGAAATGTCCTGTCTGTCCGCATCTAAAGCATGTCAGTGGCACTATATAACAGGGTCCCTGATGGACTTTACCACAAGTCTGGCAGGCACTGGCTGCTGATCTTATGCTGTCGTATCCTAAACTCTGACCACTACTACTACTAGAAGCACCTAACCTAAACTAATAGGTCTATGAGGTCCAGCATGACCATGTCTGCTACTCTTATGCACTCTCTGCTGCTACCTCTTGCTCTGCTGTACTAAGCCTCTCTGCTGACTATTGGAACCAATATGGAAAGTCGAATATGTAGTAGTTTGGAATCCTCCTGACTGAATACCCAACTGATAGTAATCAGGCATAGCTCCTTGCCTGACTAGCCTCAACTCTATCACCAACTTCAGAGTAAGGCCCGCAATAGGCATCCCAGCAAATGCAGAACCCAGACCAGTGACGTACATCGTGACAACAAAATACTAGTCTCGCATCAAATCCTCTGCATATCTGCCAAGTCAGAGAAACTCTCTAGTGTAATCCTCGATAGATCTATCACCTTTGGTGATGCTCATCAGCCGAAGTCTATAGCTCATTCACAGTGGCTCTGGATAGAATCTCCTTATAAATCTCTCTCTAAACTATGCCCAAGTCATCATAGTCATGTACAGCTGAATCATCTGGATGAACCAATCTAGGGCTGGTCCCTCTACAGATAACTCGACTATCATGATCCGCTGGTACTTGGTGTGAGCAGTTCGAGTCCTTATCTCAATAGAGTATAAAAAATCTAACGGATTTGACGTCCCATCAAAGGCTATCCTACTGACTCTAGTATAAAATAGTGTTACCTTAGGGTCAGAAATACCCTGTTGATAGGTAGGCTATATCGGCAATGCAACTGGAGGTATCACAGCTTCCTCGTATTCTAGCTCTACAGGTTCCTCATCCTGTAGCTCTTGCTGTCTATGGTGACTTGCCACTCCTCGAGGTCTACCTCTACCTCAGCCTCTACACCTCGCTGGTGGCTCAAGAGGTAAAACTTTATCCTGAAATGACTCATCATCCTCGGTCTCAATGATTGGTGGAGCAACATGCGCTCGCCTCCTCATTTTAAAAAGACAAAACCAAAAAGATTCAAACAAAACAGATAATCTAGCGGTTACACGGAATACTAAATCAAGGAAAACTTATCGAAGATATACTCAAACTTAATTAACTGCAGTAATTTCAAAGAAAACATAACTCTAAAAATCTAGGTCCACAACACTAATAACCTAGGGCTCTGATTCCAACTTTGTCACGATACATACTGGGGAGTTATGACCGGCGCTAGGGAATGGGAATTCTCTCGAATTCGGAACCCATAGCAAGCCTTAGAAATAAAAAGCATGTAATAGATAAATAAAAATATGTCAGAATTAAAACTTAAATCGATATAAATATAAATAATTAAATGTCATTTCATAAAATAAAAATATTTCCATATAATATTCAGAGAAAGGTCTCACACTAAAATAACACTCTACAGATACGAAGCACTACTACTGCAGTTTTCTAAAATACAATAAAGTTCAGGTAAATGATTTACATAATCTAGCTGGGGTTGAAGAAGTTCGGTGTAAAGTCTATTATTGAGGTCTGATGATGAGGAATCTCTTGAAAAAAATATTGAGGGAAGTCATACCTTACTGAGTGAATTATTATAATATATATACATGTAATCTAAAACATGTCTAGTTATGCATTGGTGTATACACACACACACACACACACACACACATACACATTTCACAGAGATGCTAAAATCCACTTATATATATATAAATGCAGAAAACACTTGTTTAGGTGAAAGATTAAATAGAACCCTAAAACAATCGCAACCTCAAAGAAATATCTTACTAGCCAAGCAGGTTTACTTAATTCCAAATAAATTCCCTTATTCCATTTTGGACAGTAGACTGGCCCCGAACACTAAGTCAACTAAGCTCCAGTAGTCTTACTGTCGGTGTGATTGGCCCCGAGACACCAGGTCAACCGAGCTCCAGTAACGACACTACTCAATCACTAAATTCTCAATATTCACAATAATCAATTTCACCTCAAATGATTCTCACAATATCGATCGTAAAGTCTAATGAACCGGTACGTACACAATCCTAGTGCAACCCACTAGGTAGCACGTTCTATTGATATCCTTCAAATAAAATTGTATATTTATGGAAAATAAATAAATGTATAATTAAACATAAATAGCATTCATGACAGAAAATATACTAATTACATTTCAAGTATATATATGCTACATATAACAAAAATTAACCATGAATATACTAAAAGTATATTGAAAATATACTAAACCAATTAATGAAATAATTCATATCAAAACATAATTATTTATAATCATGCAATATACACAATGTATATATAAAATAATAACTCACAAGTTTACGTTCCTCAAGACTGGCTCGACGGGCCCGGTCCTATAGGACTTGATCTAGGCGTAACTAGAAAATAAATAATGATAATAAATTTCTAACTTATACTTCTAAGAATTCTAAAAAAGACTCGGTCTAAGAACCCAAAACTTAGACAAATGTAGAAATTTAGGAAAGACTCGACGTCACGTTTTACGAGAATTATATCAAAAATTTGATAGAACCTCCTCTATAAAACGGACATCTCTCTACTGACAGTAGAGCCAATCCTGCAAATAAAACACACTTTTAAAACCACAAAGCTCAACACCTTAAGTTGGGACTTTGAACTGCACAAATTCTCAACCGAGGTTCACAATTCACAAAAAATCCATATAATATAATAAATATACTAAAAATCATTAAATTCCATAAATGTCTATAAAATACCAATATATAATATATTTAAACATTAAAACACTAAATATAATTATTTTCACAATAATTAAATAAAATCTCAAATAATAATATAATATTAATGAAAATTGAATTTTTTCATAATTCCACATAAAATGGTAAAATTAAATTTTATATACTCAAATAGCTTAAATATAAAATAAAAGTAATTAAAAATCCATTTAATCACCAAAATAGTAAATAATATAATATTTGAATATAATTTTCAAAAATTACTAAATAATTTATAAAAATCATTTTAATACCCTATATAATTCTAAAATCATTTAAAACATATTATTTAACTATAATTTCCATAAAATTACACAATTAACCTATATATACAAAATTCACATAATATAAAAATATTCTCAAAAATTATATAAATTCACTAAAAATTATTTTAAAAACTCTAAAATTATTAACTCAAATTAATAACACTAATTTAACTAGATTTTCATTAAAAATAATTAATTAACATAATTATCAAAAATTCAATATTTTAATATTAAAATAATAAAAAATTACCCATAATTCAAATTAATTCAAAAAAATAAAAAAATATTTTTAGGAAGATTAAGTTGCCATAAACAACATTTGTAAAGCAAGAATCTATGAATCAATCAATATCAAGTTCAAAAAAACTAAAAACCCTAAAGCACATAAACTAAAAATTGAAGATAACTCAAAATCAAAGGGGTTTAAGCTCAAACGGAGCTCAGAATTAAATTCACCAAAGCTTGGTGGTTGAAACAAGACCGGTGTGATGTGATTTGGTGGCTGGAATCTTCACCGAAAAAATGGAAGCTTGACGACATATCTTAGTTTGCTGCATCTCCAGCGAGCTCCCCAGCAAGTTGAAGGTGGCGGGCGACGTCTGGGAGAAGCTGGAGGTGGTGGTGGTCGCTGGTGGTGGTTGTGGCGGCTCCAGTGGTGCAGGGACAACTGCGAGAAGGAGAAGAAGAAGAAGAAAAAAAAGAAAAGGAAGAGGGAGGTGGTTTTGACCCTTTGACCCGATGCTTTTAGTTTTTAATTCTTATATATATATATATATATATATATATATATATATATATATAACACATAATAACAATAACAATAACAATGAAATAATAATAATAATACTATTTAAATTAATAGTAACAATAATAACTTTAATGTATTTAAATATTAGAACTCCTAAATAAATTATTTTACATCAGCAAAATTCTTAGAATAAAATAACTAAATATTATTCAAAAGTAATAATATATAAATAAAACTTAAAATTTTATTAACACTGCATATCTCAAAATAATTTTATATTATTTAAAATACAAGGTCATTATAGGCCCATTATAAATGGACTATGTCAAGTAGGCCTTTCATACCTCTATGACCCATTATGATGGACCTTGTTTTTATGTAAAGGCCTAGTACTTGTTTGTTCATTTTGAGAGTTATCTTGCATATATTGGTTTTGTTATCCCTCATTAATAATTAAAACCCAGATAAAAAATCCTAGGATAAGATACTCACCATTGAACACGTGTGTGGGAGAAATAAGGGCGGAGGTCATCATTTTTGAAGCTTTGTATTTTGCTTTGTATTGTGTATATATTAAATGTGCTTGCTTGTTTTCTTAGAATAACAAAATGAACTTGCATATCATGCATAATTTTAACATGTGGTGCAACAGTATAGATCCTTCAAGCTCATTTAAGTAGGTCCAGTCCAGTTTTGGTCACTTAGTCAGAAGTTTAGAAACAGAAATGTTAGGAGGTTTTGATCCTAAGGCTTTTAAGGCACAATTAAAAGAGGAGGTGTTCACTGAAACCCGATCCATGATGAGGGAGATGATGGGACAGATAACTAGGTTAATTAGAGAAAATTAGCTAGTACAACCAATCAATCTAATTAATCTTTATAATGAAATCTCAGTGAGAGAAAGGGAAGGGGATAATGTGACAGTATTAGCTGATCCACCAAACCGAAGGAATATGAACCCAGCTGAGGATGTTGAATAGATTAAGTGGGCCAAGAATATAACTATGGCTATGAGTCATTGTAGATGATGATGAAGGAGAAGGGCATGGATGCTTCGTTAGATTACATTGATTTGAATCTGGATAGGGAGGATAATCCACTGCCTCAGAAATTCAAATTCCTCGATATAAAAAGTATTCTAGAATTGAGGACCCCCATTTGCATTTGAAGCAATATGTGACTTACATAAAATCCACTGAATTGTATAAGGCTCAGATAATCAAACATTTCCCCATCTCATTAGAGGGTGCACTAATATGCTAATACTATACTTTGGAACTCGATGTTGAGTCTAATTAGAAAGAACTATATGATGCATTTATGAAACAATGCGGCCTCAATGTTCAATTGGAGGTATCTTTGAGGGATTTGTAAAACACTAGATAAAGGTTTAAGTCCCTCATTGATCATCTAACTTGCTGGAAAGGAAAACTATCTTAAATGAGGCATAGGCCTACCAAGTAGGACCAACTAGTGCTGGCAATAGAAGGGTGTGTTCCGACACTATCTAAGAAGCTAAGTGATTTAGGAATCCAAAATTTTAAAGAGTTATACATATTTGGGGTTTAGAAAGAATCAGACTTGGCCTAAGAAAAAAGATTTTTTGGAGGGAGATTTGGGGGTAAAGATGGCACCGGTTCAAGTAGTAATGTCCAGATCAATACCATCAGACAACTGAGTAGTAGTCCATAAATTAATGCTATTAGAAAACCCCAAAGATTCTTTAATTTGGGGTAGCCCTTATCCAAAGTCCTCAAGAAGTTGATTGAAAAAAACTTATTACTACCCTTGCCTTCACAACAGCCCTTGCCAGGTGCCAATCCAAAACTTTTTTGCAAATTTCATTAGACCATTGGGCATGACATAGACAGTTGTGCTCGGTTGAAGCATGAAATTCAAGACTTGATTAATGCGGGTAAAATCACTGACCCCGAGACAAGAAAACCAAACACCCAAAATAACCCTCTGCCCAATTACCGAAATGTGCCACCACCTAACCCAACCATTTTAATGATTAACACTGACCTAACAGAAGAGTAAGTCTTGAACTCTTTTGTTGACACTGTCCTTAACCCACCAAAGCCTGAACCTAAACCAAAATAAACAATCCATTTAGTTTATTGTGCATGTATTGGATATTTAGAGCTTCGATGATGAAGATGAAGTGAAGGTTGATTTGTGGGATGATGAGCAAAGTATATTAGAAGAGATAATGAAGACATGGAAAGGGAAAGAAGTGATGAAAGACTAGGGAACCCTCACCAGTGTTTGGGAGTTACTTATGCATTCTAGGGACCATTGGGAAGCACTAGTTCTGGCACTAGATCAGAAAAAGATCTCTACAAGCTGTATTCCTAAGCAGATGGTTAGTTCCTTGACAGAAGCCCCCTAAGGCACCATAATATTTTCTAATAATAATTTACCTTTGGAAGGGAGAGATCACCACAAGGCCTTATTCATCAAGGTTGAAGTTAAAGGGAAGGTGACTTGTTGTGTTATGGTAGACAATGGTTCTATCGAAGCTAAGGTTGACTTTGGTAGATTTAAAACCTTATGAGGTAGTCATCAAGGCTTATGATGATAGGAAGAGGCCTATCGAGGGGATGTTTAAAGCATTGGTTAGGATAAGACCTATTGAAACTTGGGTCAACTTGCATGTGATTGATATTCCTGTGACCTTTGTTATTCTGTTGGGAAGACCATGGTTTCATCTTTTAGGTGGTGTGCCCTCTACTATTCATTAAAAAATTAAGTTTTTGCATGAGGGCAAGGTTATCACCATCTCTGCTGAGACTGAAGATATTGTGGTTGCCTTGAAGCTAGCACTTAAAAAGATCCTTATAAACCCAAGTTTTGAGATTTCCATAATTTACAAAGATGAGATAGATGAGAGGGTTCTTAACATGATGCGTAGTATAAAATTTATGCTCGGCATGGGATTGGGAAAGGACTAAAGCGGACCTTCAAAATTTATTAAGCGTAAGGAACCCATTCTAAAGCATAGGGTAAGGTTTGAAGGGATTAATGGTTTTAAAGAAGAAATTGACATTTGGAATCAACTTGAGAAAGAAGAAGAGATTAAGGTTAAAAGAAAGGGATTATGGATAACCTTTATGAAAGAAGGCATCGGGCACCGATACAATGGGACTCCAGAACCTCTTTTGATGGTCGGGGAAGTTATTCTAGGGTTTGAAATCTTTATTGAGTTTGTGAATAGAATAAAGAAAGTTGCTATTGAGGAAGTCCCTATGGAAGAGCTAGTACCAGCCGAGGAAGAATCTGAGGAGAACATAGTCGCTTCGGAGATGAAAGATGTTGATGATCAGAATAAGGAGCTGGATTTTGAACCCTATGTCCTTAACTCCATCATGGATGTCTTTTATAACGATTTTGATATTTCTTTTACTTCTTTTTTGAAACTGATGATTTTTTCTTTTCGAAAGTGAATGCAATGAAGTCTGAGTTTGCTTATTTATGTGATGTGTTTCCTAATGGTTATTCTATTTGTGATGATCATTTCATGCATATATTTAACATTAATTCCAGGCAAATTGAATCATTTAATTTAGGCACAAATGACAACCCTAAAAATATATTGCTTGCTTATGAGCTAACTTATTATGAGAGAGAAAAAATGAAAGAAATGTTAATGAAAAGATAAAGTATTTGCTTGGGGCTATGAAAACATGTCTGGGATCGACAGGGAAATCTTTGAACATAGAATCTCTACATATCCATACATATCACTAGTAAAGCAAAAGAAGAGGAGGCTAGTGCTAGAATGGGTGTTTCTGGTCAAAGAGGAGATCGAAAAGCAATTAAAGGCGAAGTTCCTAGAGATGGTAGAGGACACCCAATGGTTGGCCAATATAGTTCCAGTCCCTAAAAAAGGATGGGAGGGTCAGAATATGTGTGGACTATAGAGATCTGAACAAAGCTTGCCCGAAGGATGATTTTGCACTACCACACATTAGCACATTGGTTGATAGCGTGGCTTCTAGTGCAATGTATTCTTTCATGGACGGGTTCTCAAGGTATAACCAGATCATAATGGTAGTAATAGATAAGCTGAAGACATCATTCATCATCGATGTTATAACCCGATATTTTCATAAATTATTAAATTAATTTTGAGATATGCAGTGTTAATAAATATTTTAAATTTTTATATATTATGGTTATTTTATGTGATTTAATTAAATTTTAGTGTTGGTGTTTATTTTATTTTATTATGGTAATAAATATTAAATTAAGATTTAAAAGCTCAATTTATTGTTATATATTATTTATTTAATAATAATAATAATAATATTATTATTATGAATAGTATTAATTAAATGTATTTTAAATATTTTTAATAGTTTGAGGTAGAGTTAGTTAGAAAGTAAAATATTTAATTTAAAAATAATATATATTTTAATATATATTTTTTTATCATTTTTCCTATTTAAAAAAAAGTATAAAAACCTAAAATTTTCCCTTCCTCTCTCTTCCTTTTCCCCTCCCTTTTCCTTCTCTTTCCCTCCTCCTTTCTTTTTACGTTTTTTGCAAAAACGCATAGTGCCACCATCGCCAACCACCCACACCACCATCGATCGCCACTTCCCAACTCACCGTTGCACCACCTTCTCCTCCTCCCTTCCTTTTCCCTTCCTACCGCCTCGTTTCTCCTCATTTCCTCTCGGTATCGTCGCACTTGGAGGCACACCGACAACATTTTCGGCATCGATAGGGGCTAAGATTGGTGTCGATTGGAAGCTCTTTCCATAGGCTACGTTTCCCCTAAGGTAATTTCTCCAATTAACTTCGAATTGAACTTCAATTTTGTCAAATTGTTATTAGGGTTCATACTGTATTTTATTGATTTTGAGTTCAATTGGTTTGATTTATGTGAAATTGACTTTAGATTAGTTAAATTGAAGTTTTAAGCTTTCCAAAAACATGTTTAAATTGATGTTAGAGATAGTTAAATTTTGAATACTATTCCAGGTTTGGGTACTGTTCACGGGACTGTCCCGACTTGGAAAATACTTTTATTTTTAATAAATTATACTAGTTATTTTAAGTATGTTTTATTAAGAAAATATATTGAAATTGTTTTCCAATTATTTATTATGAATTTTTGAAAGTTTACGTAAAAATTGAATTTTTGAAAAAATTAGTAAATTTTGTATTTTAATTGAAATTATTATATTTTGGATAATTTTTGAATAATAAATAGTATTAAAATAATTTTTATGAATTATTTACTATTTTTAGCTAATTAATAATAATTTCCGAAAATATATTCAAATAATAGCTTATTTATTATTTTTATGATTAAAATGGATTTTTAGTTATTTTTATTATATGTTTGGGAAATTTAAATAATTATTGGTAATTTATGCTATTTAATGAATATTTAAAAAATGGATTTTTATTAATATTATTTTATTATATTTGAGATTTTATTAATTAATGTGAAAATAAATTATCTTTAATGTTTTTATTATTCAAATAAATTGCATTGTGGTATATTATTGATTTTTATGGATTTTAATGATTTTTTTAATATTTATTATTTATTTTTGTGTATTTTGGTTCTCGGTTGGGCAAAATGTGTAGTTTAGGGGCCCAACATGAGAAGTTGTACATTTGTGAATATTGAAGTGTGTTTGTGTGCAGGATTGACTCTACTTTTAGTAGAGAGACGTTTGTTTTATAGAGGAGACCCTGCCAAATTTTTAATAGAATTTTCGTAAAACGTGACTGTAAGCACCTAATTTCAGGATGTAATTGTGCACAATTACGATGTAAGCCCCTATGATGAAATTCATTCAAAAATTGAACTTGGTTGTCGATTTTCTAGACTTTAGGGACTAAATTGCAATATTTTTTAGGATTTGATTGCAAATAAGTCAATTTCAGGGATCTTTTGGTAATTAAAAATAAAAAAAATTTAAAATTAGGTTCGACATTTAAAATGCTGATCGACATTGGTATGGATTTGCTAAATCAACACTTAGGCAAGCTCAATATGGGAGATCTGAAAGGGAAGGAAACATGCACAATGGAAGTGTGGAAAGATGGGAAAAGAGACTAAATCATTGGAGTTATTGAAATCTGGTATGATTCTGATGAAGAAAGCCTAGGCGGTTTCAATGTCTGGAGTGATGATCCTAAAGTGAATCATGTCACTTGAAGTAGGAAGAATTATAAAGCAGTAGAAAAGAAAACAGAAAGAGTAACAGAAATAGAAGAAACAGAAGATGCAGAGATAGAAGAAGAATAAAAAGAGGATATGATTTTGGAACAACTGAAGAAAGCCAAGGCAAATGTCAGCATTTGGGAATTACTGATGCATTCGAGTAGTCATAAAAGGGCTCTAGTTAAAGCTTTTTTGAATATGAGCATTAAAACGGCAACTACGCCTGAGGCTATGGTAGCAAAGGTGACAGAAAAGAAACATGGGCTGATAACATTTTCAGATGATGACTTGCCTTTGGAGGGAAGAAACAATAACAAGGCATTATTTATCCCAGTTGAAGTAAGAGGGAAGAGAACCAACTTTGTAATGGTAGATGATGGTTCAGCTATAAATGTATGCCCGCTAAAGATCCTACCTAATCTGGGTCTAAAAGTAGAAGACTTAACAGATTTAAACCTTATAATCAGAGCTCTAGTTAAAACAGGACCTGTGGAATAAACCATTGGGTTTATCGTGCTAGACATTCCAGTCACTTATGCCTTATTGTTGGGATGACCATGGTTCCATGCCTTGGGAGGGGTACCCTTAACTATGCATCAAAAGATAAAATTCCCTTATGAAGGAGAAGTTATGACCATAGAAGCTGGGACCAATACTGCTGTGGCATCCATATTGGATAAACAGAAATAAGTGCGTGCACTCCTTGGTTTCCAAATTGCTGGGATATTTGATGGGACTAAAATGGATCCAAGAGTAGCAAAAATGATGGAGAGCATGAATTACCGGCTTGAACAAGGACTGGGGAATCATGAACAAGGAAATCCAGAATTCCTAGGATTCAAAAATCAAGATGACACAACAGGATTGGGTTTTACAGGGGAAGAAAAGCCAAAAGGTAGAAGGGCAAGGAAGAGATTTAATGCAGAAAAGAGGAAGCTTTATGCAAAATTTAGTCCTTTGAGTCAGAACTTCATCAAGCCAGGGGAAGGCAAATACTATTTGGGAGCCAAGGAATTAATCAGTGTTGCTGGAGCATATGTCTCTGGGTTTGAGATCTTTAAGGAGCAGATTGTGGAGAATCAGGTGAGGGACAACAAAGAGGAAGTGATAAAGCTGGTAGCTGAGAGGATGGGCAGTGCTACTATTAAAGAGTTGTTATGTCAACCACCTAAAGGACAACCACTATGAGACTCAACATTGCTAGCATCTAGAATAGGAAATAAAATTTCTCATTGAATAAAATTCTAGTTTCTAGTGATCGATGATATAAATTCATCATGCTTACTTATGTAATCCTAATAGTTATGTGCATTATAATTTAGATCAATATGTTTGACATAAATTCAATTCAATTAGATTCATTTAACATGGGCATAAATTCAAATTTGAAGAACATACATATATCACATGATGTAACTTCTGAAGATAGGAAATGTGAGAAAAAATAAAAAATAAAAAAAGAAGAAAGAATAAAGAGAGAATAAAAAAGAAAAAAAAAGACAAAAAAGAATAGTAAGGTAAAAATTAGAGAGGAAAATTCATGACTGACTGATAATAGGAGTTATATTATGTGATGTAATGAATGTTCTCATTTTTGCCCTAATGAATGATTAAAATTGAATTTTAAATTTTTATTCAAACATCGCATATTGGTCTTTATCATACTACATAAGTATCTGAATGGAAAAATAACACATGATGAAAGTTAAATCAGAGCTATGAGATTACTATTTTAGTTACATTTTCTTTTTGCCACCTCTTTTGTAATTTTCCTTATAAGCCTAGCATCCCTTTATACCTTGAGAATTCAGGTGGCTCAGTAACTTGCTTTTCAACCCACACATTGTAACTATCATCAATTATTGCATCAGCATCAAGCCTCATATTCTGCTCAAGAATTCTTCGAAGTGCAAGTCCAGTTGATTTCATCATCCAGAACTTGCTTCAATCAGTTCGCCTGCTCCTATGCATCTTCAATACATGAGATTGCAGATAATAGGGTTAGTAAGACAAAGGGCCAACAACAATAATGACCAAACCAGTCTATTGTGCACATGAAGATAGTGATTGCTAGGATGAATTCAAAATGAAGCTGGGGGCAAAATGTAACTCCAGGACAAGTTAGGGGCAAAATGATAAATATAATAGTAGAACTTCAAAGTTAGTAAAAATGACCTCAGGAAAAAAAGGAGTATACTACAAGCATATAGATATAATAGTTATCATACAGCAGAAGTAGTAACAAAAAGGAAAATTCAATAGTGCATTGGTCAATCATGAGCTCCAGTGTAAAGCCATGGACCCCACTCGCTGCCCTGGTTATTTTTCTGATAAACTATATCAGAAACTCAAACATCAAAAGTACTAACAATGAAGCATTAAGTGCTCGAACCTACAAGCTGTTGATGAGGCACCTCGTTCTCACACTCCAAGCTACGAACATAGCTTTGCTCCAAATAGAAGACCTATTAGGATCATGCATGTTATGCATAACACGCATACACTTGCATACATTTGTTGTGAAATACTTTCTTTGCATAATAAAGTATTTGAGCCTAGTCAAGATTGTCCAAACACTTTGCTACTAACATTCAACATTAATGTTGTAAAAGTACAGGAAAATAGTCAGAGTATTCATAGGTAAAGCATATGAAGGAATGAAAATAAAAGGAGTGACAATACCAAGAAGCATCATCCTGGTGACCTCAAGAGGCTGGATAAGATTTTCAAGCTCCTCAAACTTAGTATCCATCTCCATAGTCTCATCGGGAGCATCATTTGGAATATCTTTCCACAATAGTTAGACCATTGTAGGGTGTGGAATATGGTAATGAGAAGGTCCAATATGTCAGTGATACATACGCTCGGCCCTAAAAAGGGAAGAATGCACTCAAAACTTGAGATGAATGCACTCTGAAGACTTCTTTGATGGTGAAATAAAAACCTCTAACTCCTAAATCTTTTCTTTTGCAGAAATCATTGGGAAGAGGAATGAGGCCCTTTACCATATCATTAATATTCAGCCTAAAGCCACAACCTCAATGGTAGAATATCATAACCCTGCGATCAGAGACATCATGATTAAAAGGGAAGAATGCACTAAAAACTTAGGACAAATGCACTCTGAAAAATTCTGTGATTATTAAATAAAAATCTCTAACTCATAAATTTTCTTTTTTATAGGAAATGTTAGGAAGAGGAATGATGGAGCCCTCTACTATAGCATCAACAGAATAAAGCCACAACTTCGATGGCAGAATATCATGACCCTGTGATTCGAGACATCATCACCACAATAAAAAAGGGAAGAATGCAAAAGAATAACATTGCATTTTGATAAAATTTCTTCACTTACAAATAATCCATACTAACTTATGGTATTTTGTGCAGGGAAAATAAAAGAGAATGAAGAAGAGGAAAGGAATTGATAGATCAATAAGAATGACTAAGATAGCAAATGCCAATCACTCATCAAAATCTCACTCTATGTTACAAACAGCCTGACAAATGGCAAAGGGAAGTAGTATAACTCTATCTATTTTGATTCTACAATAAATTACAAAGAAAATTTATAAAATTGAGAGTAAATTCATCCACTTCATGATATCATATGAAAACTTATCTTATGACCTTTGATTTTAGTGGCTTTCTTTTATTAGCCTCACAGAATTCAGATGTCTTGGTGACAGTTCTATGCTGAGAGTTTCTAAAATTCTAATCAATCTAATGCTTACTTTACACCCAAACGAGGGGAAGAATATGCAAAGAAAAAATCTATGGACTTACAGTATAAATTGGTTGAATTTTAAACTGTCATTTTAGTCTTTTGAATAATAAATGTGCATATAATCTACTCCAATGCTCAGAAATGAGTATGAGTACAAATCCCTCAACGGTATCCATGCTGAGTAATATGAGAAAGGCGGGGGAACACTAAGAGGAGAATTAGAATAATAAATGTGCATATAACAATGGTATCCAATGCAGTCGTGGCAGGTATTGTTTCTGTCTGTTACCTAGATGCATGGGTTTTGTTTGATCCGGGTGCCACGCATTCATTCGTTTCTCCCATTTTTGCTTCCAAGTCTTTTGGCAAGCTTCGAGGATTTCTTTTCATTTGTCTGTTTCCACTCCTCTGAGCGATTCCTTGGACATCGATATTGTTCTTTCTAGTTGTCCAGTTCTCGTGGGAGATAGAGAATTACCAGCTGATTTAATTCTGTTGGATGTGATGGAGTTTGATGTTATTCTGGGAATGGACTAGTTATCTCAGTACTATGCCATGGTAGATTGTCGAAATAAAGAGGTGAATTTCAGAATTCCTGATGAAGAAGATTTTAAGTTTGTGGGTGATAGGAGTTCAGCACCTCAAAATCTTATTTCTGCTATTACGGCTAGGAAGTTGTTGAGGAAAGGATGTTAGGGATATTTGGCATTAGTCAGGGAGACTTCAGTGGAGAAGTTGTCACTCACAGATGTTCCTATTGCTTGTGAGTTTCCTGATGTTTTTCCTAAGGAGTTGCCAGGTTTACCACCTCATAGGGAGATTGAATTATGTATAGATGTGGTTCCAGGTACTACTCCTATATCTATGCCACCCTACAAAATGGCTCTTGCAGAGTTGAAAGAGTTGAAGGAGCAGTTGTAAGAGTTGTTGAATAAGGGTTTCATTAGACCCAGTGTTTCTCCTTGGGGTGCACCAGTCCTGTTTATAAAGAAGAAGGATGGTACCCTAAGACTGTGCATTAACTATAGAGAGCTGAACAAGGTGACGGTGAAAAATAAGCATCCTCTCCTAAGGATAGATGACTTGTTTGGTCAGCTACAGGGTGCACAGTTCTTTTCCAAGATTGATCTGAGGTCGGGTTATAATCAGTTGTGGATTAGTGAAGCCGATGTTCCTAAAATGGCATTCCGCACTTGATATGGCCACTATGAGTTTCTGGTGATGTCTTTTGGTTTGACTAATGCACTAGCAACTTTTATGGACCTGATGAACATGGTATTCAGACCATATGTGGATCAGTTTATGGTAGTCTTCATTGATGATATACTGGTTTATTCGAGGAGCATGTATATCACTTGAGGACTGTACTACAGACACCGAGAGATCATCGGCTTTATGCTAAATTCTCGAAGTGTGACTTCTAGATGGAGAGTGTTTCTTTTCTTGGACACGTGGTGTCTAAAGAAGGTATCCAGGTTGTTCCACAGAAGATTGAAGCAGTGTTTGAGTGGCCTAGACCGACTTCTATTACTGAGATTTGGAGTTTTCTGGGTTTAGCTGGGTATTATAGGCGGTTTGTGTAGGATTTTTCTAAAATTGCAACCCCTATGACTCACTTGACTCAGAAGAATGTTAGATTCGAGTGGTCAGAAGCTTGTGAGAATAGCTTCCAGTTGTTGAAGGAGAAACTAACCACAACCCCAGTGTTAGCATTGCCTAATAGTGTGGACAAGTTCACAGTTTATTATGATGCCTCTAGAGTTGGCCTTGGTTGTGTGCTGATACAGAATGGAAGGGTGATAGCCTATACTTCGAGATAGTTGAAGAAGCATGAGCAGAACTATCCCACACATGACCTAGAGACGGTTGCAGTGATCTTTGCTCTCAAGATTTGGAGACATTATCTATACGGGGTGACTTATGAGATATTTACTGATCACAAGAGCCTTAAGTACATTTTCCAGTAGAGAGATCTGAATCTGAGGTAGAGGAGATGGTTGGAATTATTAAAGGATTATGACTATGAGATATTATACATCCGGGCAAGGCTAATGTGGTAGCAGATGCCTTGAGTAGGAATTCCTCAGGCAGTCTTGCTCACATCAGTGTTGAGAGGAGACCGTTGATCCAGGAGTTGCATCTGTTGGTGGATCAAGGTCTGATGATGAAGATCAGTAGATTAGGTGGACTGCTAGCTCAGTTTAAGGTGCTATCTGTACTGAGGGATAGGATTAAAGCAACTCAGAGCTGAGATCCTATTCTAGAGGAGCTTGCAGAGAATGTTCGAGCAGGGAAGTTGTCACGACCCAAAACAGGGGCCATGACCGGCGCTAGGGAACGGGAATTCTTTCGAATCCGGAACCCGTAGCAAGCCTAAAAAATAAAATAAACATGCAATAATAACAATAACCAATATATATGCAGCGGAAATAAAAATCATAATATCATAATATTATTCGCATCAACTGGATTTAAATTAAAATCTCATCATATATATAAAATCTCTTTAATACAAATCCAGTTTCAATATAATACATCTCTTTAAAATAAAATACATGAAATCCAATACTTTAATTCATAACTACTGCAGTGTCTAGATAAAATAAATAAGACTCAAGTAGATAATTTACATAAAGAAGCCGGGGCGGAAGAAATCCGGCGTATCGACCTGCTACTGAGGTCTGAAGAAGTTGACTCTCCTGAAAAATAGTCAACGGAGGGGAGTCAGACCTCACTGAGTGAATTACTATAATATATATACATACACACTAAGTGATAATGCATACAGTCAACAGTATATGTGTATCTAATATATATACAGACAATTTCACACAGATGCAGAAAAATCATTTTTATATATTTTATTGAAAATCATCTTTTATGAAGGATTACATAGAACCCTAGAATAACGCAACCTCAGAAAATAGTGTTAAACAACACTCTAGCCATACAGGCTCACTTAATCCAAATATATCCACTTAATCCATTTAGACAGTAGACTGGCCCCGAGACACTAAGTCAACCGAGCTCCAGCAGTCTGACTGCCAGTGTGATTGGCCCCGAGACACTTGGTCAACCGAGCTCCAGCAATCACACCTCCAAACCACATCTCACATATCAATTAATCATATCAAATCAATATCCACAAATAAGTTAGTATTATAGCCTAAATACTATAGGCGTACCGGTACGTACTCGGTCCTAGTGCTGCCCACTAGGTAGCACGTTCTATCGATATCCTTCATCATTAAATATAAAACATTCATTCACAATAAATGATGCATGAATTTAAATAAAGTAACAATATAAACCATATATATACCGGAAATATACCAAACGTAAACCAGGTATATTTCGAGTATATATATGTCAAATAAATCCAATCAAATCATAAATTAAACTAAAAATATATTTAAAAACATTTTAAATATATTTTATTAATAAAACATGTATATAATTTATTATATACCAAAAATAAACCAAAAATATACTTAATGTAAACTTAAGAAATAATCAAATTATTTATGCATATTTAATCAACATAAAACATGCATTTCTAAATCATGCATCCTAAGCATATATATATAGTATAGTAACTCACCTAATGCGCTCCACGAGACAGGTCAGACGGGCCTGGTCCACTAGCCCTCGGTCTCGGCGCAACTAAACAAGAAATAAATAATAGACATCAGAATAAACCTAACAGAAATCCTAGAATTCAATCTAGAGTATTTAAATGCGGAAACAGAATTAGGGTTCGACTGGATATCACGTTTTACGAGAATTCTACCGAAAATCCGACAGAACCTCCCCTGTAAAATGGACATCTCTCTACTCAAAAGAGTAGAGCCGACCCTGCAAAGAAATACACTTCGAAAAACTACACAAGGCACAATCAAAATCCCACGGTCGGACCCCAAACTACAGTCCACCGACCGGGGTCCACAAACACAGAATAATTCCAGATATACCAAAAATATCCTTACAGCATAGAAATACATTTTATACGTAGAAATTACATAATTAACCTTAAAACACAGTAAAAATCGATAAAAACTCATTTTATTAGAAAAACCGTATATTATATATAATTGAAAATAATTCCCGAAAAATAGTTTTAATTAGTTAAAAATACCAAATATTTTGTAGAAATAATTTTTATACCTTAAATAAATATTAAAATAATTAAATTACATTTTTAGACAATTTAGGGTAAAATTACCAAAATACCCCTATATATATAGATATACTTAAATTACTTCAAAAATTCACCAAAAATTATACAATTATCCAAAATTAATTTTCTCAACATATTTATCAATAATATCAATAATTAAACTCAATTAACCAATTAAATTCAAATAAAAACACAATTAACCTAATTTCTCAAAATCACATAAACTTCAATAATTCAAAATAAATATTTATAAATTCATAAAAATTCCAAATAAATTCCTATAATTCATTTCAACACCTAATTTAACCATAAACTCCAATTTCATAATTTAAATAATTAATTTCCGAAAATTAGAAAATAATATTAAAATATTCAAAAATACCCAAAAATCCAAAAAACCTCAAAAAATTATACAAAAAATCATACATGTAGATTAAGCTACTAGGAACAACATTTGTGAAGGAAGTTTCCATGAATCATCCAATTCGAAGCTCAAAAAAATAAAAAACCCTAATGGCCGAAATTGAAAATTCGAAACCTAACCAATTCTAGACCATTTTAGCTCAAACCAAAGCTAGAATCACACTCATCAGACCTCAAGGAGAAGAAAGAGATCGGCGGTGTCGAAAACGGTGGTCGGAATCGACGTGATTGACGGTGGATCGATTTTCGGCTTCTCCGACCAAAATCGACTTCCAGGCGCTGGAAACGGCTTCCTCAGGTAGCGGAAATGGTTGGGGAAGGCGGTGGCACACCGGACGGCACACCCACGGTGAAGAAACGGCGTGACAGGCGTCCGGACGGCGAGGAGAAGGATCGGGAGGAAGAAGAAGACTCGGGGGGCAAAATGGTAATTTTCCAATTCTTTTGATTTTTGATGTATATATGTATATATATATACTTTATACTATATATTAAAATAATATTAAATTACACACATCAAATATACACCACACACATAAAATCTAATATTTTAATAATTTATATTAAATAAAATTTAATTAAATAACAATAAAACAAATAAATAATTAATAAAATATTAGGGTAATAATAAACCCTAATTAAATAATTATACACACACAGGCTTTATTTAATAATTTAAAAATACGCATGAGTTCATGCAAGTCTGAAAATATATTTAAAATAATTAATAATACATTGTTTACGTGAAAATTTTCCCGAAAATACAAGTCCCGGGAAAATTTTACGTAAAACACTGAAAATAATACACAGTAATTAAAATAGGTTTTAAATACATATTAACTCGTAAAAATATCATATAATATACAGAAATTATTAACACTGCGTATCCTGGTACAGTGTAAAAATATTTTAAAAAAACACGGGATATTACAGAAGTTCACTGATTTCACACTCGATGATGATGGTGTGTTGTGGATCAGTGGTAGGTGGATGATTTGAGAGAAGAGATCCTAGAGGAAGCACATTCTACAGCCTATAGCGTACATCCAAGTGTTACTAAGATGGACCACAGTATCAGAGACTTATACTGGTGGGACGGACTGAAGAAGGATGTCGCTGATTATGTTGCTAAGTGCCTAACGTGTCAGCAAGTGAAAGCTGAGCATCAGAAGCCTTCTGGGAAGCTTGATCATTTTCTTTCTGGAATTCGGGGACGAATTCTTGTAAGGGGGGAAGACTGTAATATCCCGTGTTTTTAAATATTTTAATACTGCATCGGGATATGCAGTGTTAATAATTTTTGTATATAATATTGATATTTTATGATTTTGTTATTTAATTAAAGCTAATTTTAATTGTTTTATATTATTTTAAGTGTTTTACGTAAAATTTTCAGGGGAATTTTATTTTCGGGGGAATTATTGCGTAAATAATTTAATATTAATTATTTTAAACAATTTTATGAACTTGCATGAACTCATATATATTTTTAAAGTGCTAAAATAAAGTGTAAATATGTGTGTATATTTAAATTTAACTAGGGTTTAATTAATTACCCTAATTTTTTTTATTTATTATTTAGTTTTAATATTATTTAATTATTTTTTTTAGTGTATAAATTATTTAATATATTAAATTATGTGTGTGAAAATTTATATTATTATAATATATAGTGTGAGTATATATATATATATATGTATATATACATAATATATTGTTAAAAATAAAAAACCGTTGCCAAATTACCATTTTGCCCCGACTTCCTCTCCTTCTTCCCCGATCGCCCAACCACCACAACCACTGTCTGTCACGCCGTTCTCTTGCCGTCCGTGTGCCTCTCGGCATGCCACCTTCTTCCTCAGCCTTTCCCGCCACCTGCAGCAGCTGTTTCCAGCGTTAGGAAGCTTGTTTTGGCCGAAAAAGCCGAAACTCTTCCTCACCGTCGATCGATGTGATTTCGGCTACCTTTTTCCACACCGCTGGTCTCTATCTTCTCATTGAGCTCCAGTGAGTGTGATTCCAAGCTTTGTTTCACTTAAAATGGTCTAGATTTGCCTAGGTTTCGATTTTGCAATTTCGGCCTATTAGGGTTCTTAATTTTTTTTAGCTTCAATTTGATTGATTCATGAAAAATTCCTTCACAAATGTTGTTCCCATTAGCTTAATCTTCATATGTGAATTTTTGTAGAATATTTGAAATTTATTTTGATTTTTGGGTATTTTTGAATATTTTATTATTATTTTCTAATTTTTGAAAATTAATTAATTAAATTATGAAATTGTGTTTTATGATAAATATAGGTGATTAAATGAATTATAGAAATTTATTTGGAATTTTTGTGAATTTTTATGTATTTATTTTGAATTTATATAGTTTATGTATTTTTGGAAAAATAGGGTTAATTATGTTTTTAATTGAAATTAATTGGTTAATTGAGTTTATTTATTGATATTATTGATATATATGTTGAGAAAATTAATTTTGAGTAATTATACTATTTTTGGTGAATTTTTTGATTAATTTTAGCATATTTATATATACAAGGGTATTTTGGTAATTTTATCCTAAATTGGCTAAAAATGTAATTAAATTAGTTTTAATAGTTATTTAGGATATAAAAATTATTTCTACAAATTATTTAGTATTTTTAACTAATTAAAACAATTTTTCGTAAATTATTTTCAATTATATATATATAATATATGATTTTTCTAATAAAATGAGTTTTTATCGATTTTTACTGTGTTTTAGGGTTAATTATGTAATTTCTACTTATAAAATGTATTTCTATGATATGAGGATATTTTTGATATTTCTATATTGTTCTGTGAATTGTGGACCTCGATCGGTAAATTGTAGTTTGGAGTCCGACCGAGGGATTTTGGTTGTGTTTTGTGTTATTTTCGAAGTACGCTTCTTTGCAGGGCTGGCTCTACTCTTTGAGTAGAGAGGTGTCCATTTTACAGGGGAGGTTCTATCGAATTTTTGGTAGAATTCTCGTAAAATGTGATGTCCGGTCAAATTCTGATGTAATTCTGTCTCTAGTATTCTAGATCGAGTCTTTAGAACTTATGTTAGATTTGTTCTGATTCCTGTCATTTTCATTTATTTAGTTATGCCGAGATCAAGGCCTAGTGGACCAGGCCCATCGGACCCATCTTGTGGAGCGCAATAATTGTGAGTTACTATTCTATATATGTATGCTTTAGGGTGCATGATTTAGAAATGTATGTTTTATTTTGATTAAATATGCATAAATAATTTAATTAGTACTTAAGTTTATTATTAGTTTATTTTTGGTATATTTCAAATTATATGCATGCTTTATTAAACGTTTATATTTAACATGTTTTTAAATATATATTTAGTTTATTTTACGATTATATTGGATTTATTTGACGTATATATACTCGAAATATACCTAGTTTATTTTTGGTATATTTCTAGTATATATATAGTTTATGTTGCTATTTTATTCAATTCATGCATCATTTACTTTTGTGAATGTATGTTTTATTTTATAATGAAGGATATCGATAGAACGTGCTACCTAGTGGGCAGCACTAGGACTGAGTACGTACTGGTACGCCGATAGTATTTAGGCTATATTACTAACCTGTTTGAGGATATTGATTGGATTTGATTATTTGATGTGTGAGAAAGGATTTGGGAGTGTGATTGCTGGAGCTCGGTTGACCAAGTGTCTCAGGGCCAATCACACTGACAGTCAGACTGCTGGAGCTCGGTTGACTTAGTGTCTCGGGGCCAGTCTACTGTCCAAATGGAACAAGTGAATATATTGGAATAAGTGAGCCTGTATGGCTAGAGTGTTGTCTAACACTATTTGAGATTGCGATTTTCTAGGGTTCTTATTTGATCCTTCATAAACAGTGATTTTCAATAAAAATATATAAAATGATTTTATTGCATCTGTGTGTATTTGCTTGTATACATACATATTATATATACTTTTGATTATGTGCATTGGCATTTAGTATGTATGTATATATACTATAGTAATTCACTCAGTGAGGTCTGACTCCCCTC
The DNA here is from genome assembly GCA_947683625.1 of Mallotus nudiflorus. Lineage (NCBI taxonomy): Eukaryota > Viridiplantae > Streptophyta > Magnoliopsida > Malpighiales > Euphorbiaceae > Mallotus > Mallotus nudiflorus. The sequence goes on from CANTUR010000764.1 coordinate 231,913, forward strand.
CGTTGACTATTTTTCAGGAGAGTCATCTTCATCAGACCTCAGTAGCAGGCCTGTACGCCGGATTTCTTCCGCCCTGACTTTACTATGTAAAACTGCTCACTTGAGTTTTATTTTATGATCTAGGACACTGCAATAGTCTTAAAATTGTTAAAAAGATGTTTTATTATATTTGAATTGAAACTTGTATTAAAAGTTTATTTATATATGAGTTGAAGATTTGATTTAATTTCATTTGGTGGAAATATTATTTTGATATTTATGATTTTATTCCATTGCATAATATTTTACTTAAATGTGTTGTTATTATTACTATTGCATGTTTTATTTTATTTTAGGCTTGCTACGGGTTCCGGATTCGAAAGAATTCCTATTCCCTAGCGCCGGTCATGGCCCCCTGTTTGGGGTCGTGACAATGAATTTCAAATGATTATGATATGTACTGCACAGTAGTCATAACCTTCATTATGTTATATACTATATAGCAGTTATGACATAAACTTTCAAATTCGTTAGTGCTAGATGTTCCATAGGAACTATAGCAGATTTTTAATTCAATTTCACTAGACGTCCCATTGGGAATATAGTGTACATCGTTAGACGTCCCACAGGGAATATAACAAAATTCACCAGTGTTAGACGTTCCATAGGAACTATAGCAAGTTTTCAATTTATCATCACTAGACGTCCCACAGGGAATATGGTGTGCATCGTTAGACGTCCCATAGGGAATATAATGAAATTCATTAGTGCTAGACATTCCATAGGAACTATAGCAAGTTTTCAATTTATCATCACTAGACGTCCTACACGGAATATAGTGTACATCGTTAGACATCCCACAAGGAATATAACAAAATTCATCAGTGCTAGATGTTCCATAGGAACTATAGCAAATTTTTAATTCAACTTCACTAGACGTCCCATAGGGAATATAGTGTGCATCGTTAGACGTCCCACAGGGAATATAACAAAATTCATCATTGCTAGACGTTCCACAGGAACTATAGCAAGTTTTCAATTTATCATCGCTAAACGTCCCACAAGGAATATAGCGAAACTCATTTGCACAAAGTCCACTAGACGTTCAGCAGGAAATATAGTGAGACTTGTCAAACATCATACCTTGCTCAACAATTTGAGCATTAATCTATCATTTAGGATACAATCAAGTGTCCTAATTTCTTTCTTTCGAAATTGTGTGCTTTTATTGCTTTTCCATAATTTTTTAAGCAAACAGCAACAAAGGGGGGCAACTGTAAGCACCCAATTTTAGGATGCAATTGTGCACAATTGCAATGTAAGCCCTTATGATGAAATTCATTCAAAAATTGAACTTGGTTGTCGATTTTCTGGACTTTAGGGACTAAATTGCAACATTTTTTAGGATTTGATTACAAATAAGTCAATTTTTCAAGGGTCTTTTGATCGACATTAGATAATGCCGATGTGTAAAAGTCCCATTTTCAATTTTTCACATATTTTTTTCTTTTTTTTTGTCGATTTTTTCAGTGTTTTGATTGGTTAAAAATTGAATTTTTATTATTAGTTTTATCTGAAAAATATTTTTAACGCATTCAAAACATGCAACTTTCAAAAATCAAATCCTTATCAGTCTATTTTGATAAGGAAATGAGTCTGTTCCTCCAAAGGAGGAAGCTAGTACACGCAGACTCTGTATTTAAAAGCAGAGTCCTGTATGTGTGAAAAAAAAAAATTTCAGAGGATTTTTACTCATGGAGAGACAGAGAAACACAGACATGCAGAGACTAAGAAACCTGACTGCGCAAAAAAAAAAACCCTAAAATCCAAAATGCTATTGAGAATGCCTTTTTAGTCCAGAATCAATAGTCATTCAATTTCAACGGTGATAATCCAATCTGAGGGGCTAAAAAAAGACATTTGCACAACGTCAATGTTCTTATTTTATTTTATTTTATTTCTATTATTTTCTTTTTGTGATTTTTTTCTTTTTCTTTTTGTTATTGTTTTGATTATTCAATTTCACTACTAATCTAATTAATTTTGTGTTTTTTTTTATTTTGATGTCCGCATGAGGATTGAGGAGGATACTGTCTGTATTTAGATGAACAAAAGGTCCATGGAATGCCATGGAAGAACATGTATTGTTTTCCAGTTGAACTTAGGATTTTTTTTATCTTTAATTTTGTATTTTGGTATCCTGTGTAGTTTTTTAATTCATGGCTGTATAATTGTTAAATTTTAATTTTGTACGTAGTTTGTAATAGCCCTAGTAGTGGGAATAATGAAAGATTTAATTTTCTGCACTTTAAAATTAATTAGTAAAACTAAGATCACTGGGTAAATTTAATTAAAATTAATAGTGGCTTTAGTTAATTAGGGTTTGTATGTAATTAAATTAGGTTTTTTTAGAAATTATATGTGAATGTGTTTTGATTTGATTTTGTTATATTTTTTATATGTTTTTGGGCTTTTTTATATTTTTGGGCCCCAAGCCCACGTTTAGGTCTAACCTACTTAATAAATAGGCTTAAAAATGGATTGGTTTCTTTAGATCATTTAACTACACATGACGACACTCACTTGGGCTCAATTTTGAGAGAAATTCATAAGGCGTTTCTGTCCAGAGCCTATGTGGATGAGTTACAGACTTCAACTGATGGGTTTACTAAAGGTGATAGATCAGTAGAGGACTATGCCAGAGAGTTCCTTAGACTGGGTCGGTATACAGAGGACCTGATGAGAGATCATTACTTTACAGTTATGATGTACATCATCAGACTAGGTTCTGCATTCATTGGGATGCCTACTCTAGGCCTTACTCTTGAGTCGGTGATAGAGTTGGTCAATAAGATAGAGCTCAGATTGGTTAGGCAGGGTGTTATGCCTGATTATTATTAGTTGGGAGGTGTACAGGCAGGAGGATTGTATAGTACTCAGTACACCACTTTCCAGATTGGCTTTAGCAGCTGACATAGAGGATCTTATCAACAGAGCTAGAGACCTTAGTAGAGAGTCCACAGGAGAAGTAGACATGGTCGTAGTGGACCACGTAGACTTATTAGATTCAGTTCTAGTGCTAACAACAGTAGTAGTGGTTAAAGTTTGGGATACGGCAACACAAGATCAGCAGCTAGTGCTTGTCAGATATGTCGGTGAGTCCATTAGGGACCATGCTATATGACTCCTAGAGCTTGTTTCAGATGCGAACAGATGGGGTATTATACCAGAGCATGTCTACATTGTAACTATTAGTAGCAGTTTTCGTAATAGTCCATTGCTAGTTCAACTCCATTGCCTGTTACATGACTCCTTTGACTTGCTTTAAATATGGATAGATGGGGCACTTCAGGAGAGCGTGTCCTTATTCTGGTTATCAGTAATAGTTTCCATAACAGTCTATTGCTAGTGTAGCTCCAACACCATATCAATTGCCTCCAGCTCAATATCCAAGTGCGTCACAGTTTTTAGCTCAGCAGGAGCATGACAGAGGCGGCAGAGGTAGTGCCAGAGGCTTTGGTTAGGCTTTCACCAGCCAGCAAGGAGGCTGAGGTCAGGCTAGAGTTTTTACCCTCATCCAGCAAGATGCTCAGGCATCCAACGCCGTTGTTGCAAGTATACTTCTAATATGTTGCTTGGATGCTAGAGTTTTGATTGATCTGGGTGCCACACATTCTTTCATGTCCCTTATTTTTGCTTCGAAGTCATATTGGCAAGCTTTAAGGATGGCATTTCCTTTATTTGTTGCCACTCCTTTGAGTGATTCATTGGACACTGATATTTTTCTTCCCGGGTGTCTTGTGTTAGTAGGAGGTAAAGAATTGTCAGTGGAATTGATATTGTTAAATGTGATCCTTGGTATGGATTGGTTATCTCAACACTATGTTATTGTCGATTGTCGGAGTAAAGAGGTTATTTTCAGAATTTCGGATGAAGAACAGTGTAAGTTTGTGGGTGATAAGAGTTCTGCACCTTTGAATCTTATTTCTGCTATCACAGCTAGGAAGATACTGAGGAAAGGTTATCAGGGATACTTGGCACTAGTCAGGGATACTTTAGTGGAGAAGTTGTCTCTCATAGATATTCCAATAGCTTATGAGTTTCCTTATGTTTTTCCTGAGGAGTTGCCAGGTTTACCACCTCATAGAGAGATAAAATTTTGTATAGATGTGGTCCCAAGCATAACTTCTATTTCGATGCCGCCCTACAGAATGGCTCCTGCAGAGTTGAAGGAATTAAAGGAGCAGTTGCAAGACTTACTGGACAAGGGTTTCATTAAACCCAGTTTTTCATTTTGGGGTGCACCAGTTCTATTTGTAAAGAAGAAGGATAGTATACTGAGACTGTGCATTGATTACAGAGAGCTGAATAAGGTGACAATGAAGAACAAGTATCCTCTCCCAAGGATAGATGATCTATTTGATCAACTTCAGGGTGCACAGTTCTTTTCCAAGGTTGACTTGAGGTCAGGTTATCATCAGTTGTGGAGTAAAGCCGATGTTCGTAAAACTGCATTCCGTATGCGATATGATCACTATGAGTTTCTGGTGATGTCCTTCGGGTTAACTAATGCACTAGTTTCTTTTATAGATTTAATGAATAGAGTATTCAAACCATTTATGGTAGTCTTCATCGATAATATACTGTTGTATTTGAAGAGTATGGAAGCGCATGTATATCACTTGAGGACAATACTGTAAACATTGAGAGAACATCAACTTTATGCTAAATTCTCAAAGTGTGATTTCTGGTTAAAGAGTGTTGCATTCCTTGGACACATGGTGTCTAAAGATGGTATTCAGGTTGATCCACAGAAGATTGAGGCAGTGTTTGAGTGGCCCAAACTGACATCAGTCACAGAGATTCAAAGTTTCCTAGGTTTGGCTGGGTATTATAGAAGATTTATGCAGGATTTTTTGAGAATTGCAGCTCTTATTACTCGCCTAACTCAAAAGAATGTGAAGTTTGTGTGGTCAGATCCTTATGAGAATAGTTTTCAATTACTGAAGGAGAAGCTGACCATAGCAGTTCTGACCTTACCTAATAGGGAAGACAAATTTACCATGTATTGTAATGCCTCCAAAGTCGGCTTAGGTTGTGTGTTAATGCATAATGGTAGGGTGATAGCTTATGCTTCGAGGCAATTAAAGAAGCATGAATAGAATTATCCTACTCACAACCTAAAGATGGATGCAATGATATTTACTCTCAAGATTTGGATACATTATTTGTACAAGGTGACTTATGAGATTTTTATAGATTATAAGAGCCTGAAGTATATTTTCTCGTAGAGATATTTGAACTTGAGGCAAAGGAGATGGTTGGAACTCCTGAAGGATTATGACTACAATATTCTTTATCATCTAAGCATGGCTAATGTGGTAGCAGATGCTTTGAGTAAGAAGTCCTCAGGTAGTCTTGCTCACATTAGTATGGAGAGGAGACCTTTGATCTAAGAGTTACACCAGTTTAGTGGATTAAGGTTGATAATGAAGATTAACAGATTAGGAGGACTGTTAGCTTAGTTTAGAGTCATATCAGTGTTGATAGATAGGATTAAGGAAGCTCAGGGCTGAGATCCTATTCTAGCCAAGCTTGAGGAGAATGTTCCTGAAGGGAAGTTTATTGATTTTACAGTCGATAATGAAGGTGTTTTATGGATTAGTGGTATATTGTGAGTTCTTAATGTTAATAATTGAGAGAGGAGATTCTAGAGGAAGCGCATTCTATAGCTTATAGTGTACATCCAGGAGTTACTAAAATGTACCACAACATCCGAGATTTGTACTGGTGGGATGGATTGAAGAAGGATGTAATTGATTATGTTTCTAAGTGTTTGACGTGTCAGCAGGTGAAAACTAAGCATCAGGAGCCTTCTGGGAAGCTTCAACCTCTTCTTATTCCTAAGTGGAAATAGGAGAGAGTTATTATGGATTTTATGGTAGGGTTACCTCGTTCAAAGGATGGATACAATTCCATTTGGGTGATTGTGGACAGGTTAACCAAATTAACTTACTTTTTACCAGTTAAAGCTACTTATTATGTAGCTAAATTGGCCAAATTGTATGTTAAGCATATTGTGTGCCTACATGGAGTACCTGTGTCCATCCTATCTAATAGAGGTTCTGTGTTCACCTCTTGATTTTGGCAAAAGTTGCAAGAAGCTATGGGGCACTAGGCTTGATTTCAGTACTACTTTTTAGCCTCAAATAGATGGTCAATCTGAGAGGATGATCCAGATACTTGAGGATATGTTGAGGATATGTGTATTGGATCTTGAAGGTAGTTAGGATGATCATTTGCCACTAGTAGAGTTTGCTTATAATAATAGCTACCATAGTAGTATTGAAATGGCACCATATGAAGCTTTTTATGGAAGGAAGTATAGATCCCCTCTATGTTGGGATAAGATTGGATAGAGAGCATTAATTGGACTTAAGATTATTCAGGATGCAGTTAAAAAGGTTACTGTGATCAGAAGAAGATTAGAAACCACAGCTAGCAGACAGAAGAGCTATGTGGATCTGAAGTGTAAGGATGTGGAGTTTCAGGTTAGAGACTATGTGTTTCTAAAGGTGTCTCTGATGAAGGGTGTGATGAGGTTTGGCAAGAATGAGAAATTAGTACCAAGATATATTAGACCATTTGAGATTCTAGAGAGAGTGGGCATGGTTCTTGATGGTCAAGGTGTTGTGGAGGAGTAACAGCGTGGGAAGAACATATGTGGGAGACCGAGGCTAAGATGCAGGTGGCCTACCCTTACCTTTTTCCTTAATGAATTCTTATTGTCTGTTCTTTTACTTGAAATTTAAGGAAAAATTTTTGTAAGGGGGGAAGATTGTTATAACTCAATATTTTCATAAATTATTAAATTAATTTTTAGATATACAGTGTGTAGATGGTAGGTTTAGCGCGCGCCCAAGATTTTAGCAACCGCGACAATATTTGAGCTTAAGGCTCTAGAGAACACACTAACCACTGTCACAAAGACATGGCGTGGAGATGAGGAGTTACCACCTAGGGTAATAACTGGGATAAATCGAAAAGGTGGTACCTCGATTCCCTAAAAGAAAGCTAGCACCACAACCAGGAGATTCTGGATATGGAATACCAACTTCTTTCAGTCTCATGTTCATTTAGAATTACTTTATGAATTACTATATTATCCTCTATTTACATACAATTTCATATAAACCCTTATTCTAGCAATTAACTCAAAGGCAAACCAGTCATGAAAATAAAAGTAAATAATATATTCATTCAAACATATAATCCCTAAGTTAGTCTAATCTACATTAATTTCAATTAAATGAGCTAAATCTACATGTTTTAATTTACAAGTGAACTAAAGACTAATAGGCCTAATTCCTTTTAATTTTAATTAAATGAACCTACGTCTATTTATTTTAATTCTAAAAATGGGCCTAAATCTACAAATTATGAAGTATTTAAATTAATGGGCCTAGTTCTACATGTTTTAATTCTAAGGTGATCTTAAATCTACAAGTTATGAAAAAAGACTTTAATTTAATGGGCTAAGTCTAATTAATTAAATTAAATTAAGTGGGCCTATGTCTAATTTACTAAATGAGCCTAAGTTATCTCTAACTTAAAAATCTAATTAATTATGTGCCTAAAATACATTATAATTAATTAAACCTAAAAAAATCTAAATTTAAATAGGTTAAAGCCTAATGTGGGCCTAGGGCCCAAAACACATAAAAATAAATAAACAAGTCCAAAAACAAATAAAACATATCAAAATAATTAAATTAAAGATCAAACAACCAATTAATTATTCCTTCTAAAACCCTAATTTTCATTAACATACAACCTAAATTAATCTAAATTACCCAACTGAAACACTAATTTTACTAACCAATTAATTAAAGTAAACAAACAACCACACGCAATTTTACTATTCCCACTAATGGAGCTATTATAATAATCTACTAAGAATAATAATAAAAATAATTAATATACCCTAAAAATAAATAAATAAAATAAAGCAATAAATAAAAATAAAAACCCTAGAAACTATATTTCTACAAGATCTTATCCATGTCATTCCATAGATTTCTCATGGATTCAATCCTCCAAATATGATCATCATGTATTTTCCTCCATAATCACCATAAAAAAGAAACAAAATTATGATTAGTGAATCAATAATAAAATCAAAAAAGAAATAAATAAATCAAATAAAATAGAACAAGGAGAAATGATGCTTATGGATGATTTTAATGGAGTGCTCCTCAGATTTTGTAAAATCACTGTGCTTGTAGGTCTTCGAATCTTGTTCTTCAAAAATCCTCCAAAGATCTTCAATTAATTAATTAAACAAAAGGGAATTTTTATAGAGAATGCTTTTTGGGTTGCCATATCACCTTGTACTGATAATGGTGTCCAATTTTAGGTAGAGACGGTTGCACTGTTAAGAGACTACAAGGCCGAACACCACATATTATCTTCATATAGGCCACAAGTAAATGGGGCCATGGAAACTGTAAATAAGAATGTAAAGAGGATCCTGGCTAAGATAATGGAGAACTATCGGGATTAGGCAGTTTACTTACAGTTTGCATTATGGGGGTACCAAACTACTGATAGAACTTAAATGGGGGCCACTCCATATTCCTTAGTATACGGGTGCGAAGCCATGTTGCCAATAGAGGTCGAAGTTCGATCGCTAAGGGTTCTCTTAGAATCCAAGATCCCTGAATACCAATAGGTGAAAAGTTGATTGGCATAGCAGACATTGTTAGATGAAAAAAGGATGAAAGCTATCTATCATTCTCAGTAGTATCAAAAGAGGATGGCCTAAGCTTATAATAAGAAGATTGAGCCAAGAAATATCAAAGAATGAGACTTAGTGATGAAGCTTACAAAACCATTATGACTAATCCATAAGGGAAATTCAAGCTGAATTAGGAAGGTCCGTATGTGGTGAAAAAGTTATTCTCTAAAGGTGCAACTATCCTATATGACATTGAAGGAATGAATTTTGGGAGCCATCAACCTAGACAAGCTCAAGAAGTACTTTTTGTAAAAGTCTCGCTAGGGAGAAAACCTCAAAAAGAGGCTATCTAGGTAAAAGTTAGAGACAAAAGTGAAAAAAAATAAAAAGAGTCCTACTGGATTGAAAACCTCGAAAGAGGTGGTTCCGGTAAAAGTTAAGGGTATGCAAAAGGAGGGAGAGAGAGAGAGAGAGAGAGAGATGAAAATGTATATTTATATTGTGCTTAAGTTAAATGAAATATATTGCTTTAATTACTATTAAACATTACGTTAAATGTCTATTACAATCTGTTTAATTGAAAGGAATACTCTATTAATAAAAGAGAAATTATGACTCAATTCATGAACTAATTTTATTTTCTCCTCTTTTGTTGAGCATCCCAAGCACTCGGTGCTTGCAATTCTCTTATTCTTTTATTTTTAATAAACTCATCTCTTTCTGCCTGTTGTAATTGAATCCATGCCTTGTAATGATCATTGGTGGTCGAAACCCCGTTATAGTCTATATTCCTTTAGATCATTCTTTGAGGCCAGGTAGCCACTAGGTTATCCAAAAAGTTTAGGTGAGGGGTCTTGGCTCAAAGTCATACACTAACTCCATTATTAGTTGCTTTTGTCCATATTGGTAGTAGAGACGGGCAAGATTGTAGGTGGCAAAATGAAGGCCAGTAACATGAACAAAGTAGGTGTAAGGCCGAACGATCACATGTTGTAACCTCTACCATGGCCACATCCATCGGATAAGAGTATCGGGGAATGTGGATAACTAGCTTTGAATGTTCTTTAGTATGGGATATAATTTTTTAGTTTGGTAATGCTTGGATCTATACCATGCTATGTCTCAAGGAGGTTCAATTACTCTCAGTTTTCATGAAACCATATATGTAGGAGTGATGGGTAAGTTAAAATGCTAGCAAGTTAGAAAAAAAAAGTCAAAAAATAAGAAACTTACCTCCAATAAGAATGGACTTCCAGAAAATTGCTTAGTCTCCAATAAGAATGCTAGCAACTATAATTTCCGTTAGAATGAGGGGGAACGAATTGAGTCCCGCTTCCACCTACTTCAGAATATGTAGGAGTTTTGAATCACAGTTTCTAGCTAGCAAGATAAGTAGAAATTAGGCGTATAAGCTAAAGGCTATCATCCGGGGCTAGTAGCCTTCTCCCTTGTCTACATCTAAGATAACTTTACGAAAGTGTTCTAATGCAACCTCTGAGCCAATAAGGTAGTGAGATGAGGACTAGCGTGGAAGATTGAACAACCGGGCCATTTGATATTAAATAGAATGAGAGTATGGGATTCCAAACATAGGGATTGGGAGTTGGCATGAAGAATCCATTTGACAACCTAGGAGGGCTTCAAACTCCTCTAGTAAGGGACATAACTCAACTGTATTGAACCAAAAAATATGTTTTTAAGGATCTCAGAACTGAGCTACTGCATGAAGAAATGGAAGTTAATTCTTTTAGCACGAAGTGATTTGAAGACTGACAGGTGAAACAACTCCAATTTGGCCTATATTGTGTTGTCTAAGCTCTTTAATATTGGTTATAGTGGTTTGAGGTTTCTTTCGGTTATAATTCAAGCTTTTAAGGGTATCCAGTGAGAGAGAATAGATGTTTGGATAAAGATGTCTGAAACTGGGGCTAAAGGTGAAGGACTTGGAGCTAAAAAAAGAGAAACCAACCTAGTGATGAGGCGATTGCCTTATCAAAAAGGCACCACCTTAGTATAAAGAGGCGATCGCCTCTTTAACAAAAGGTCATAAGGCAATTGCCTCTTTAGCAAAAAGTCATCGTCTCTTTGATGACAATCGATAAGCTTTCGCTAGATTATAACCATTTTAGTCTTGTAAATTGAAGTACGATAGTAAAAGAATAGGGGAACATCTGTGCAATTATCGATGCTAAAATTGTATGTAAAAATAAAAATTCATTAAGGTAAAAATTGAATATTGCAAGCATCTGATTAATAAAGATAAAATGTGCAAATGTCAAAAAATAAATAGATGAATAGTAATAGCAGTAAAAAAAGGGAATAATTCATAAATCCTAGTTTATTAAGAATCTAACTTAGTGCCCTCAAGGTTATCCCCTCCTTCAGTGTCGCCATCGCCACCGTCCTCATCATCGTTGTTGTCCTCATTGATTTAGAGGACTTCAATCTGTCGCTCAAGGGTGGCAATACTCACCTAGCTAGCCTCAACACAATCCTGTTCAAACAGATCACAGGTTAGTAAATCATACAAGCATGCATATATATAAGTGTAGGAAAGATTGTTACCCTCCACTGTTGGGTGATGTCTAGCATATAATCCCTCTGAGCCTCAATCATCTGATACATGTATAGGCCTTGCTCCAGAGGAATCTGTGTTAGTAAGAGAATGTTAGAACTAACAAATGTATTAAGAATGGTTCAGGAGACAGGTTAAGAGCAAACTCACATGAGTGGCATCCCTAGGAGTACATACAAGTGTGAGCTCCTCATCTAAGGTTAGGAACTAATGAGACAAGCAATGAGTCAAAGAATTGGGGTGTGAATGAAACTACTAATGATAAACTAGGAGCTAGAGGTGGTAGGGGGTCTAATCTCCTAGGTCGTAGTCGAAGTCCCCTTTTTGCTTAGATCTGATGACATCTCAGAGGCTCTCTCTCTTGCACTTGAGATCTGGCCTGGGGTGCAGGTGTAGTTACTGTGGCCCAAAAATAAGAGAAAATCATGTCAAGGCATGATAATTTTGGATGAAAAGGGAGTTTCAAACGATTACCTAAGAGGTAGAGGCAACAACTAAGGGAACCGTATGTAAAAGGTAAGTCTGGCAAAACTCCATGTACCCGCTCTTGATTCGGATGGTATGGTCCATGGCTGGCACTCCAATGATAACCTGATTTAGTTTAGCCCCCTTTAGCTCATGAGTCCACAATATACTCCTAGGAGGGGATTTAGGTACATGCCTCGCACCAGCTCTACAGTTCCAGTTCAGGATCCACTCATTAAGGTACTAGACTCGATAGCCTGGCCCAAAAAGTAGGACTCTCTTCTAAGCTAACAGTTTGGAATAAGTCATCTACATGTTCCATCCACCCTCAGGACCCCATAAATTATTTTGAATTTGTAATGGAAGTATTAACATGTAAGTAGGTAAAATTTTCAAAATTACTAACATGAAATATGAGCATTGTAGGTACCACATCCTATGTTAGTGAGTTCAGATGTTGCTGATGAATGTGTACTCTGGCTAGGTGTCTTTTCATAACACAACTGCCTCCCCACCTATCGATGGCAGGGGAATGATCCCCTACTCACAGTACACCGATGAGTAACTCCAGCTCCAAGGCCCAAACCTATAAAAGAAATGGGATAGCAAATATTAGTGAGCAGATATTGAAATGACTCGGGAAGAGAGAGAGGTGGAACCTACCAATACAGCATGCCAGAAGCCACAGAATCTCTTGGCCCCGCAAACCACCTCATCCATGCTTCGATAAAAGTAGGCCAAGGCACAGTTGCCCTAATCAAATGAAGACACATGATCTAAGTTTTGGAGAGGCAGTAAGAACATCAGATCTATCGAGTTGGGGGTATCAATAAAGAAGGTGGTACTGAGAAGGTAAATCAGGAAAGCTTATACCACCTGGTCTATCTCACGGGGAGTGACCATTGTTGTAGCTTTATCCTGGGTATAAAAGCTCCAAATTGAATCAAGCTTGAGGGAATGGATCCCCTTTATGTCTAGGGCCATACCTAGAAGGTGCTTGATGTAGATAACCTTGTCTAGGGTCAGCTAGTAAAGGCTCTTGTTAAAGGGAATAGGATCTTTGGCACACGTGATCCTGATGATGGCAGCGAAAGAGATGAGATCTAGATGAGCTCCCCGAATGGAAGGTGGAAGGTGTGTGTCATGTTAAATCACCACTACATTAGCATATGGGTCAGTTGATAGTCTGTCTGACCCTGCTCCGAAGGGAGTGATAGTATGAAGTCCTCAAATCTAATGTCCAAGATCCAGTCCTTTTGGTCATCGGTTAAGTCATCATAGAAAACCCAGGCTCTATAGAATTTTTTGGCGACCTTGAATATTTGTGCATCATACTGTAAAAGAGAAGGGATGAGAATCAGGGAAGCTGAATAAATATTACTCAAATTTGTTATTTTTCAAAGTAAAATGACCAAGTGATCACATACAGGCTCATTTTCCCTGTCATAGAGGCACAACGCCTCATGGAATAGGTGATCGCCTAATCGTAGAGGCGATCATCCCTGCGTATGAGGCGATTGCCCATGCGCATGAGGCAATCGTCCCTAGGCATAAAGTAATCCCCTGAATGCTGGTACAAAGGCGATCATCCCTTGTAATGAAGCAATTGCCTCATCAGTAAGGTGATTGCCTCATCAATAAGGCAATCGCGTCATCAATAAGGTGATCCCCTCATTAGTAAGGCGATTGCTTTTATGCAGTGAAGGACAACGAATGATTTTTCTATTTTTTACCCAAAATCACAAATGCATGAGTGATTAATTTCATTTCAATCATAAATGATAAATGGATACAATATAGTCTAACTCGATGTAATTTGCAAGAAAATGAGAAGAATTCAAAAACTAACCTCTCTATACACCGATGAACAAATATGGCTCCTCAAGTCCGCTAGTAGAGGGATTATATCTCCCTTTGATAATTTGAGGCTGCGTGGAATTCGATCCCATTCAGGCACAGGTGGTGTCCTCTTATCATCCATTTTTGAAAGAGTAGCTACACGGGAAGGAAGAAGGAAAAAAAAAGAAGAGAAGGAAGAGAGGAGAAGAAAAAGAAAAAGAAAAAGAAAGGAAAAAGAAAAGAAAAGTATATTTTTATAGTGGAAAGGAGGGTTAGGTTAGGTCTTTTCTTAAAAAAAAAGAATGGCTATAATGATGGAAAGAATTTCCTCAGGTGCGTCTTGAGAATTAAGGTTGCTGGATGAAAGTACTCTAGTTAATTTATTTTTTTTAAAAAATTGAACAATGTATTGGGTTAGGAGAACCCAAGGATTATAAGGGTTGTTTGGGTTATATCTGTAATATCCCGAGTTTTTAAATAGTTTTACACTGTATCGGGATATGCAGTGTTAATAAAATTTGTATATAATTATGATATTTTTATGAGTTTGTTATTTAGTTAAAACTAATTTCTAATTTTTTTATAATATTTTAAGATATTTACGTAAAATTTTCTCGGGACTTGCATTTTCGGGGAAATTTACACGTAAGTAATTTAATATTAATTATTTTAAATAGATTTACGAAATTGCATGAATCCATGCATTATTTTAATTGTCATATTAAAACATATATATACATGTACATATATTCATATATTTAATTATTTTAGGGTTTAATAATCATTTTAATTATGTATGTATATATTATATAGTTATTATTTAATTAACATGTGTATGTGTATATATATATATTGTGTATTTTAAACATGTGGTGTGTGATTTTTCTAAATATTATATTAATATATTTTAATATAAATTATTAAAGTTATTAATATATATATATATTAATAACTTTACCCTAAATTGGCTAAAAATGTAATTAAATCGGTTTTAATAGTTATTTAGGGTATAAAAATGATTTCTACAAATTATTTAGTATTTTTAACTAATAAAAACTATTTTTCATAAATTATTTTCGATTATATATATAATATGCAATTTTTTTCTAATAAAATGAGTTTTTATCGATTTTTACTGTGTTTTAGGGCTAATTACGTAATTTCTATTTATAAAATGTATTTTTATTATACAAGGGTATTTTCGGTATTTTGTATATACTCTGTGAATTATGGATTGTAGTTTGGAGTCCGACCGAGGGATTGTGGTTGTGTTTTGTGTTTATTTATCAAAGTGCGTTTCTTTGCAAGGCCGGCTCTACTCCTTGAGTAGAGAGATGTCCGTTTTACAGGGGAGGTTCTGTCGGATTTTCGGTAGAATTCTCGTAAAATGTGATGTCCGGTCGAACCCTAATTCTGATTCTATCTCTAGTATTCTAGATCGAGTCTTTAGAACTTCTATTAGATTTGTTCTGATTTCTATCATTTTTGTTTGCTTAGTTGCGTTGAGACCGAGGCCTAGTGGACCAGGCCCATCGGACCCATCTCGTGGAGCACAATAAGTGTGAGTTACTATTTTATATATATGTGCTCTAGAGTGCATGATTTTAGAAATATACGTTCTATTTTGATTAAATATGCATAAATGGTTTAATTAATACTTAAGTTTATTTTTAGTTTATTTTTGGTTTATTTTCTGTATATTTTAAACTATATGCATGTTTTATTAATGAATTATGTTTAAAATGTTTTTGAATATATTTCTAGCTTATTTTGTAATTTAATTGGATTTATTTGACGTATATATACTCGAAGTATACCTGGTTTACTTTTATATTTCTAATATATATATGGTTATTGTTGCTATTATATTTAAGTTCATGCATCATTTATTTTTATGAATGTATGTTTTATATTTCAATGGAGGATATCGATAGAACGTGCTACCTAGTGGGCAGCACTAGGACCGAGTACATTCCGATACGCCGATAGTATTTAGGCTATATTACTAACCTGTTTGAGGATATTGATTGGATTTGATTATTTGATGTGTGAGAAATGATTTGGGAGTGTGATTGCTGGAGCTCGGTTGACCAAGTGTCTCGGGGCCAATCACACTGACAGTCAGACTGCTGGAGCTCAGTTGACTTAGTGTCTCGGGGCTAGTCTACTGTCCAAATGGAACAAGTGAATATATTGGAATAAGTGAGCCTGTATGGCTAGAGTGTTGTCTAACACTGTTTTGAGGTTGCGATTTTCTAGGGTTCTATTTGATCCTTCATAAACAATGATTTTCAATAAAATATATAAAATGATTTTATTGCATCTATGTATTTGCTTGTATACATACATATTATATATACTTTTGATTGTGTGCATTGGCATTTAGTATGCATGTATATATACTATAGTAATTCACTCAGTGAGGTCTGACTCCCCTCCGTTAACTATATTTTCAGGAGAGTCATCTTCATCAGACCTCAGTAGCAGGCCTATACGTCGGATTTCTTCCGCCCTGGCTTTACTATGTAAATTGCTCACTTGAGTTTTATTTTATGATCTAGACACTGAAGTAGTCATAAAATTGTTTAAAGATGTTGTATTATATTTGAACTGGATTTGTATTAAAAGTTTATTTATATATGAGATGAGGATTTGATTTAATTTCAGTTGGTGGAAATATTATTTTGATATTTATGATTCTATTCCACTGCATAATATTTTACTTAATTGTGTTGTTATTATTACTATTGCATGTTTTATTTTATTTTAGGCTTGCTACGGGTTCCGGATTCGAAAGAATTCCCCGTTCCTTAGCTCCGGTCATGGCCCCCTGTTTTTTGTTGTGAAAATATCCTTGAAGCTCGTAGTTGAGAAGGGCTGTTCGGGTTGTATCCTCGAAGTCTATACTCCAATTGAGTGGCAATCGAGCTAGGAAAACCCAAGAGCCTGCATTTCAGTTGAGTGACAATTGAGCTAAGAAAACTCAAGAGTCCATGTGTCAATTGAGTGACAATTGAGCCAGGAAAACTTAATAGTCTTTGTGTCAGTTAAGTAGCAATCGGGCCAGAAAAATAGAGACTCTGTGTCTCAGTTAAGTGGTGATCAGGCTAGCAAAAATAACTAAAGAGTCTGCACTTTAGTTGAGTGACAATCGAGCTAGAAAAACTTGAGAGTCTGTGTGTCAGTTGAGTGATAATCAAGCCAGGAAAACTTGAGAGTCTGAGTTTCAATTAAGTGACGATCAGGCTAAGAAAACCTGAGAATCACATTTTAGTTGAGTGAGGTATCGGGCTAAAAAAACCCAAGAACCACATTTTAATTGAGTGACGATTGGGCTAAGAAAACCTGAGAGTCTTTATTTCGATTGAGTGATGATTGGGCTAGAAAAACCTGAGAGTCTTCATTTCGGTTGAGTGACGATTGGGCCAGGAAAACCTGAGAATCATGTTTCAGTTGAATGGCAATCAGGCTAAGAAAACTCGAGGGTTATTATTTTTAGAAAAATTACCAAATATTAATGAGTGGCTGATTGGGCTAAGAAAACCCGAGGATCACAGTTACATTTCAAGATTGAAGAATCTATCTCCCAAGTTTAGCTCAGGAGTTAGGTATGTTGTTTATTATTTTTTGGTGTCGTGTATGTGATTTTTTAAAAAATTATTATTGCATGCATTTGGTTTTTTAAAAATCAATCGAGCAAAATGTAGACACCTGATTCGATTGGCCCATAATCGGGGGCCAAACTGTGGATGCTCAATTTAGTCGGCCTATAGTAAAGCCCGATGATGAGAAATATAAAAAACTTCAATGCAAGGAAGAAACCCTAAATCTTCTCAAAAATTAGCTTGAGGGATAAAAACCTATAGACAAGCCTAAAACTCTTTAAAACTAGTCCAAACTATTTAGGCCCTTTAGGACCAGTGCAGGGTAGGCCAGAGAGGCAAATGCATTTGTAAAGAGGTGGTCACCTCTATGGCAACTGCTGAAGAGGTGATCATTGTAAGCACCTAATTCTAGGATACATTGATAAACAAATGCGATGAAAGCTCCAATAATGAAAATCTAGTCAAATTTGATCTTCACAGGTTGATACTTGAATTTCAGGATTAAACTGTAAGGTTTTAGGGATGACATTGTAACTCTCTTTGGGCTTCTTTGTAAAATTTGATTTCTTTCAAGGACCTTTTGTAATTTAATTATATTTTTTGAAAATTAAATTATATTTTAAGTTTTTTTAGGACTTAATTGGTGTATTATCTTTTAGGACCAAAAATGTGTTTTTTGATTTTTTTTTATAGGGGGCTTTCAGTAATTAAATTAAAAAAAATTAAAAATTTGTCAAAACCAATCGGGATTCTGTAATTTTGATCGGATTTATGTAATTCCAATCGAAATTGCATAAATTCGATCGAAAAAATGTAATACCGATCAGATTTACAGAGTAAAAATTTATTTTTTTTATTGTTTATCTGATTTCCTATTAGTTGAATGAGTCAATTTAACATACGTGTTCATTTCTCTTTTGTAACAAAAATCCTGGATTAACGCAGAGACGGTTTGCTCTGGCTTAGCTTTATAAGCCAAGAGAGAAGTCCGCAGAATGGGGGGATTTTTTTCTTTTCTTCTTGAGGAGGGCTTCTTTTTTTCTTTGGAATTTGTTTTTTGCTTTTTTAAAAAAATTGATCCCAAATTAAGTTTTAGCTAGGTTTTGGAAGCCTGTAAAACCCTAAGTTTTTACAGGAAGCCAAAAATATCACCCACGTCCTTTTAATTCTTAAAACCTTAGGAAACTAAAAACTGCATTTTATTTTATAGTCCAGAGATCAAGAATCAGTCTAAGAAGATCAAACCCAAGACGATAAATATTCCCTCTTAGGAGCATCATCAACATACTTTTCTAAAATCTCTACTCTCCTTATATTTTTTTTAGTTTTTTTTATTTGATTGTTTTATTTTCTTTTGATACTGACTTATTTCTTTATTTTCTATTTTTTTATTTTTCTGGGCTTTTGGTGAATATGGATGAGTGATTGAAGCAAACCTATGAAGAATCCATGGAATGCCATGGACTAATTTATGTAAATATTACGTAGGACTTCAGTCTTTATTATTTTGTGTTATTTTATACATGTTTTTCTCATTGATTTGGTTGATTTGGGCATGTATTAATTTTTTTATTCTTTACGTAGGAACTGTAATAGCCCCAATAGTGGGAAATAATAAAATATTTCATTTTCTACACTTTAAAATTAATTAGTAAAACTAGGTTCACTGGGTAATCTTTTATAAAATTAATGGTGGCTTTAGTTAATTAGGGTTTTTATGTAATTAAATTAGGTTTTTTTAGAAATCATATATGAATGTGTTTTGATTTGATTTTGCTATGTTTTTTTATGTTTTTGGGCTTTTTTTATTTATTTTGGGCCCCAAGCCCACGTTAGGGTTCAACCCACTTAACCAATAGGTTTTAAATGGCTTAGGTTTTAATTAATTAACTTAAAATCAATTTAGGCCTAATTTAGGTTAATTAGATTTAGGCCCATTTTTAAATAATAAAATTGACTTAGACTCTAGCCCAGCCCAATAAAGCATTTTCTTTTAAAAAAATTAATTAGACTTTAGGCTCATTATAGTTAATTAAAACTTATTTAGATTTAGCTCAGCCCATTTAATTTCATTTTAAAATAAATAGATTTAGGCCCACATTTTACTTTAAATACAAATTAGACTTAAGCCCACTAATTGAACTTTTCTTTTTTGTAAACTCAGGCTCACTAAAATGTAGGACCCCTCCCTTAGTCCTTTTCACTTGTAAATAAAATATGTATATTTAGCTAACTTATGAAATAAAATTAACATAGTTTAAACATAGGGACACTGCCTTTTTGATGCATTTTTTACTTGTAATTTTATTGACTTATTGCCTTTTGAGTTAGATGGATGTTAATTAGGGTTTAATAAAATTGCATGTAATTAGAGAATAAAATAATAATTAATAAAGTAATCTTAAATGAAAATGAGAATAAGAGAAGTTAGTATTCCGTACCTAGAATCTCGTGGTTGTGGTGCTAGCTTTCTTTTAGAGAATTGAGTACCACCTTTCGATTTGTCCCAGTTATTACCCTAGGTGGGGACTCCTCATCTCCATGCTATGACTTTGTGGCATAGTAGTGTGTTCCCTAGGGCCCTGAGCCCAAACAGTATCGTGGTTGCTAAAATCTTGGGCACGCGCTAAACCCCACTGTCTACAGTGGTGACTCCACTGGGGATAAGAGATACTGATTCTACTTGTGTTCTTTAGGACTATTTTATTAATTATTATTTTGTTCTTGCATTCATTCTGCATGTCTCGCCATTGAATACGTGTGTGGGAGGAATAAGGTTGGAAGGCTTATGTTTGCATTTTGCCTGTTGGATGTTCCCTAATACTTGTTACATGCTACCTACTTGCTTGCTACTTATTGCATAACACGTGCATCATGCATACATGCACCTCATTCATCACACTGACATCTTGTTTTGCAGCCATCATAGATCCATCTGAGACTTCTCATAGAGTTATTTTAAGTCTGAAGTCTATAGCTCAAGACGTTCTTCACAGATTAGAGAGACTAAAGGGGAGTCCTATCAACCCGCTCTATTTGGAAGCTGAACTAACTCCAACTGAGTATACATAAATGGAACAATAATAAAGAGGGAACTGGACCATAGAAGACATTAAGGGGGCTCTGATGGATGACATGAGGGCTATGATGTAAGATGAACTAAGACATGCCTTATATGGACTAATGCAACCTGTTGTTGCTGTTGTGTCTCCCCCTGCACTTGAACAACTGCCTACTGCTGCTATTATCCCACCTGCTGCTATAGATGCTCCACCCGCTGCCAATAATGCTAGAGAGCAACCTATTTCTAGGAATCCACCTACTATCGAGGTAAAGGTAGAAGATGTTGAGAACTACCTGATAGAGAAAGCTAAGAGAGAATCACTTGAATTGGTTTAAGACCTTGAGTCCATGAAAATGCAAGCATTGACCCAAAAAATGTCCAAGATGGAAGAATTGATTAGAGGACAAGGCATGGGGTATTCATTTGACTTTGATGATATACTGCAAATGGAGGGTGACAAACTGCCTGACAAGTTCAAAATGGCTTAGCTACAGAAGTTTGATGGGATTGGAGATCCTAGAATTCACTTGAGCCAATACACTATAACTATGAGCACTATAAAAGCACCTCTAGCAATAGTCACTAGGTTGTTTGTGTTGTCCCTGGAAGGAATGGCTGTGAACTAGTACCATGGGTTAAAAAAGTCTATTAGAGCTTACTGGAAAGAATTGTGTAATGCTTTTTTGAAATAAAATGATTACAATACTAGGTTGGAGGTATCCATCAAGGATTTAGAGTTAACTTAACATAAATCAAATGAGTCTTTTTCTGATTTCTTAACTCGTTTCATGAATAAAGCAAGGATGATGAAAAAAAAAGCTTGTTGAGAAGGATCAAGTTAGAATGATAGTTCATAATGTGTCACCTAATTTGGTCGAGAGGCTACAAATGATGAACCCAAAGACCTTCATAGACTTGTATGATGATGGTTTACAATTTGAAGAGATAGAGAATGAGAAAAAGAAGAGTTCTAGAGGCACAGTAACCTGAAATTACTCAACTGGGGGCACACAACAGGGGAGCACTAGCCGGATTGTGGAGGTGCACACAGTTCAACAACCTAAGAGATTATGCAATTTTACTCAACCACTCTCCAAAGTCCTAGAGAGACTAATCCAAAAAGACTTACTCTGACCCTTAACCTTTTCTAAGCCACCAAACCCAAATGTCCCTGGTTTTGACCCTAACAGTTACTGTAAATTCCACCTAGCTGCTGGCCATCCCACAGATAATTGTATCTGCCTAAAATATGAGATCCAAAACTTGATAGACTCCAGAAAAATCACCAACCCTAAAAAATCCAACTTTAATGCAAACACCAGAAATAACCCTTTCCCAAACTACCTAAATATTCCACCACCAGCCACCATGATAATCAACTTAGGGGTTAGCGAAGAATAAGTGCTAAGCTCCTTCGAAGACCTCAACCCTATACCTAATGGAGAACCTTTCGGACAACCACAGAGAGGAGTGGAAGATTTACTAAGCCAGCCTTTAGGCAAGTTTAATTACAGAGTATTCTACTCGAAACCACCCTCAGCTGATATCCTTATTGAATCAATCGTGCTTATAGGGTGGGGTGATGAATTTGAGAATGACCTTTTAGCTCCTGAACATTCTCAAGAAGGAGTTGAAGATTTGCTGAATCAACACTTAGGCAAGCTCAATGAGGGAGTTGAAAGGAAAAGAAACATGCACAGTGGAAGTTTGGAAAAATGGGAAAAGGGAACGGATCATTGGGGTCGTGGACATCTGGTATGATTCTGATGAAGAAAAACCCACTAAAGTTGATGTATGGAGTGATAATCCAAATGTGAATCATGTTACTAGAAGTGGGAAGAATTACTGGACAACAGAAACACAAAATGAAAGGTTTGCAGAAAGGGAAGAAATAGAAGATGTAGAAGTAGAGGAAGGACAGAAAGAAGACCTGATCCTGGAACAACTCAAGAAGGCTAAAGCGAATGTAAGCATTTAGGAATTACTGATGCATTTGGGTAGTCACAGAAGGGCTCTGGTTAAAGCTATTTTGAATATGAGCATTGAATCGGCAGCTACGCCTGAGGCTATGGTAGCAAAGGTGATAGAAAAGAAACATGGGCTGATAACATTCTCAGATGATGACTTGCCTTTGGAGGGAAGAAACCATAACAAGGCATTATTTATCCCAGCTGAAGTAAAAGGGAAGAGAACCAACTTTGTAATGGTGGATGATGGTTCAGCTATAAATGTATGCCCGTTAAAGATCCTACCTAATCTAGGTCTGAAAGTAGATGACTTGACGGTTTCAAACCTCATAATCAGAGCTTATGATGACAGTACCAAGAATATGGAGGGAACATTTTAGGCTTTGGTCAAAATAGGGCCCGTAGAGTCGACTATTGAATTTACTGTGCTGGACATCCCTGTCACCTATGCCCTGCATTAGGAAGGCCATGGTTTCATGTCCTGGGAGGAATACCTTTAACTGTGCACCAAAAAATAAAATTCCCTCATGAAAGAGATATCGTGACAATAGAAGCTGGAACCAATGCAGCTGTGGCAGCTATACTTGATAAACAGAAGCAAGAGTGTGTTCTGCCTAGTTTCCAAGTTACTGGAATATTTGATGGGATGGATCCCAGGGTTGCAAAAATGATGGAAAGCATGAATTATTGACCTGGACAGGGGCTCAGAAAGAATGAACAAAGAAGTCATAGGCCCTCGAACATTAAGATCCAGGACCATACAAAGGGTTTGGGGTGTACTGAGGTAGGATCAACTAGTAGAAGAGCAAAGAACAAGGAGAAAGCAAAAAGAAATAAGCCCTTGGGAAGAATTGGACCACTAAGCAAGAACTTCATCAAGCTAAGGGAGGGCAAGTATTATCTAGGCACCAAAGAATCTGTTATCGTGGCTGGAAAGGATGTTCCTAGGTTTCAGATCTTTAAGGAGCAGATTGTGGAAAACCTAGTAGCCAGCAACAAAGAGGAAGTCATGAAGCAAGTAACTGAAAGAATGGGTGATGATGCTGTTGAGGAGCTGCTGTGTCTGCCACCTGAGGAGGAACCACACCAGGACTTAGCTACTATCATTAGTGATAGTTTTCTTGATGTTTTTTATGAAGAAACTAATGTACTAACATCTGGTCCTTATGTGGACGAAGATGTTATTTTTCCTATGGTCAATGATATGAATACTGGTTTTGCTTACTTGTGTGATGTGCATCCTGATAGTTCTGTGCATTATAATTTTGATCGGTCATGCATGTATGAAATTAATTCAATTCAATTTGATTCATTTAACATGGGCATAAATAATAATCCAAAGAACATTTCTATATCATATGATGTAACTCCTGAAGAGAGGAAAAATTTTAAGAGAATATTAACAAAAAGAAAGGTAGTATTTGCTTGGACTTATGAAGACATGCTAGGTTTGGATAGGGAAATAGCAGAGCATCACATTCTAACTCATCCAGAAACCAAGTCGGTTAAACAGAAATTGCACAGATTAAGACTAGAATGGATAGAAAAGATAAGGGATGAAATTGCCAAGCAAATACTGGCCAACTTCTTAGAAGTAGTAGACTACCCTCAATGGTTAGCAAACATAGTACCTGTTCCTAAAAAAGATGGCAAAGTATGGATGTGTGTAGATTTTAGGGATCTGAATAAAGCCTGTCCAAAAGATGACTTCCTGTTACCTCACATTGATGTAATAGTGGATAGCATTGTAGCAAGTGCAATGTATTCTTTTATGGACAGATTTTTCAGGTACAACCAGATAATAATGACAGTTATGGACAAGATTAAGACAACTTTCATCACAGAATGGGACTTATTGTTACAAGGTAATGCCTTTTAGATTGAAGAATGCAGGTGCAACTTATCAAAGAGCCGTTACTGTACTTTTCCATAATATCATGCATAAGAAGGTTGAAGTGTACATGGACAACATGATGGTCAAATTAGAGACAAGAGGAGGACACTTTGAAGCTTTAGACAAGTTCTTGGCCCGAATTGAGAGGTACAACCTGAGACTCAACTCGAAGAAGTGCATTTTTAGGGTTACTTTAGGGAAGCTATTAGGGCATATAGTGAGCAGCCGAGGAATTGAAGTGGATATGGATAAAGTGAAAGTTATCCAGAAAATGTCGGCACCAAAGATGGAGAAGGAAGTAAGGGGATTCCTTGGCAGGTTATAGTATATTAGTAGGTTTATCACAAAACTCACTAATATTTATGACCCTATCTTTAAGCTCTTAAGGAAAGATCAGCCGGTTAAGTGGAATGATGATTGTCAAAAAGCTTTCGATAAGATCAAAGAGTATCTTGTTAATCCACCTGTTCTAAAACCACCTAGATAGGGTAAGCCGTTGGTTTTGTACTTGGCTTTAGAAGAGGATGCAATGGGGGCAATGTTAGCACAAGAAGGGTCAGATGGAATAGAGCACGCAGTGTACTACCTGAGCAAGAAGTTTATGTTGTACGAGGAAAAATATGATTTAGTAGAAAAGACATGTTTGATCATGATTTGGGCTATGAGGAAATTGAGGTATTATTTTCAATCTTATAGGGTTCAAGCTATTTCAAGAATAAACCCTCAAAGGTATCTATTTCAAGCATTGGATTTAATTGGAAAAATGTCTCGATGGTTGGTACTCTTAACTGAATTTGATATAGAGTAAATTACTACAAAGGTAATCAAGGGAAGAGCAGTAGTAGAATTCTTAGCTCAGAGTGTGATCGAAGGTGAAGAGCAATGGAATTTAGAGTTTCCAAATGAGAACTTAGCAGTTATAGAGCACCGGGAGTGGAAACTTTACTTTGATGGAGCTATAAATAATAAAGGAGCTAGATTGGGAGTGATTCTTGTTACACCGAAAGGAGAAATCATACTAATGGCAAAGAAACTGGATTTCAAGGTCACAAACAATATGGCCATGTATAAAGCATGTATCTATGGAGTTGAGGCAGTTGTGGTAGCTGGAGCAAAAGATTTATTGGTTTATGAGGATTCAATGTTAGTTATCAATCAGGCTAATGAAGAATGGGAAGTAAAAGAGGAAAAGCTGAAGCCTGATATCTGCTATTTGAAAGCCTTAATGAAGAATTTCATCAAATGTCTCTTTATCCATCTATCCAGAGATGATAATCAGATGGCAGACACACTGGCAACACTCTCTTCAATGTGGGATAGTGCAACTAGGTTGGCCATGAAACTTTAAGTGATCATGAAGTCTAGAGCACCGTGTTATAGGGGTGAGCAAATTATGAATGTTCAAATGGGGCCTGAAGAAAAGCCTTGGTTTTATGATGTTTAGAGATTCATTGAAGAAGGAATTTATCTAGATGAAGCAGCCTCAAAGGAAAGATATGCTCTTCATGTTCTTACACATAACTATGCAAGTCATGATGGAGTATTATACAAAAGAATGCCGAACGGGATGCAGCTCAGATGTCTCAAGAAAGATGAAGCTGAGGAGGTGATGAAAGAAATTCATGCAGGAACATGTGGTTCTTATATGAATAGGATAATACTAGCCAAGAAAATAATCAGACAAGGGTCCTATTGGATGAGTATAGAAAAGGATTGTATCAGGATAGTAAGACAATGCCATCAGTGTCAGATCCACGGGAATCTTAGTCATATGCCTCAAACAATGCTGAATAGTTTATCATCCCCTTGGCCCTTTACAGCATGGGGAATTAAAATCATAGGAGAAATAAGACCGACAACATCAAATAGGCATAAATACATAGTGGTGGCAATTGATTACTTCTCGAGATGGGTAGAGGCAAAATCTTTCAACACTCTAAAAGTAAAACAGATGGCACAGTTCATTAAGAAGAGCCTTATTTGCAGATATGGGGTTCCACATCATATTATGATAGATAATAGGGTTTAATTTCAAGCAGAAACAACAGAGTTATTATAAAAGTATAGGATTGAGCACCATAAATCTTCACCTTATCGCCCTCAAGCTAATAGAGCAGTGGAAGCGGCTAATAAAAATGTCAAGAAAATCCTTTCTAATATGGTTAAAACTTACAAGGATTGGTCTGAATATCTTCCTTTTGCCTTATGGGGATATAGGACTATAGCTAGAACTGCCACAGGCCAAACACCGTTCTCATTAGTAAATGGTTATAAGGTATTTTTGCCAATAGAAACTGAGATTAAGTCCATGAGAGTAGTCATGGAAGCTAAAATAACTAAGAGTGAATGGGCGCAGAAGAGATATGATCATCTCGTATCTCTAGATGAGAAAAGGATGGATGCTTTATTCCACACTCAGATATATCAGAGAAGGATAACAAGGGCATTCAATAAGAAGGTTAAGCCTAGGAAGATCAAAGCTGGAGATATGGTGCTGAAATAGTCTAGAGTTGTGGCATTCGATCCGAGAGGTAAATTTAGATCGAATTGGGAAGGATCGTACTTGGTTAAATTGGTCCTACCTCAAGGAGCTGCTAAGATATCAGATCTTGAAGGGAATGAGTTCATCGAACCTGTTAATATGGATCGCCTTAAGAAGTACTACTTGTAAAAAATATGAATAAAAGTATAATAAAGAAAATAAAGTCCACTGGCTAGAAAACTTGAAAAGGCTAGTCAGACAAAAGTTAGGACATTCCCGCTATTTAGAAAACTTGCAAAGGGCTGACAAGAAAAAGTTAGGGAAATAAATAAAAAAGGAATGGTCCCGCTGATTAGAAAACTCGCAAAGGGCTAGTCAGACAAAAATTAAGGAAATAAAATGTGAGCGAAAAATATTCAGTTAGAAAATTCGTGAGGATTAGCTGATAACAGGAGTTATGTCATGTGATGTAATAAATGTACTCATTTTAGCTTTAATTAATGAATGAAATTGAAATTGAAGTTTTATTAAACTTTGCATGTCCTTCTTTATTATAAAGCATAAGTACTTAAAGGGAAAACAAAACATAAGAAAGCCTAAGCCTAAGACTAGCTTTATAAGACCATTCTATCTAATGATGTCTTTGTTTCTTCTTTTGTGACTCATCATACAAAACTTGAGTCCTCCTGTACCTAGAAAATCCTGATGGCTCTGTCTTTTGGATAACAACCAAGTTTTGTAATCATCATTAATAGTCACATCAACATCCAGGTGTATGTTCCGTGCAAGAGCTCTACAAGGCCATAAGCTCCTAATCTTATCCAGAAAATCTTATCTCAGAGGAAAGCCTTCAAAGTCATTCAGAATGGTAACAATGAACTGAGGGCGACCATACTGACGACAAAGGCGTAAAGCAGTAAAAAAGGTAGAGAAGTACAACCCTGGAATAGGAACATAGTGATCATATAGCTCAATAGTCATGAACTTCAATCTCCACCAAGGGCAAACCCATGTGATCTCAGCATTTAAAATATTCTTTAACCAGTCAACCCATTAGTCCATAGAACATTTGTCCTTCATTTTTAAGGGACGAGATTGTAGATGATGAGGTTGATAAGTCAAAGGATTGAGGGGTACATTAAGCAAGATCAGCTTTTCCTGTAACCAAATATAAAAAAAAAGGTATAAGAATAATAAAATAAAATTCCACTAAGTTGAAAACCTGAAAGGGTAGCTTAGGAAAAAATTAAGGCAAAATAAAATAAATAAAATTTTTGGTTGCATACCTAAAGAAGAAGTAAACTGCCTAAAAAATGGTTATGAGTCTTGAAACTGCCTAGCCCAATGATGGTCTCAGCAAGGATAATTGGCATAGGGTTAGCTCCAAGCTCCACCTATTCCAAAATACTGATAATGTGTGTATCGGCATCACCAGGATGAGAAACTAGCAAAAATTGAGCATATAAGCAAAAAGCAACTGTTCTAGTCCAAGAAGCAGTGTTCTTGTCCCGAGTCCCATAGACAGTGATCAGAGAAGAAATATTGATAGTCCCGGGGTTATGCACATACACATAAATATCATCTAGGGGTAAATCAAAGAATGCAACCAATCTGCCAGGAAATTGCATCTCCAAATCAGGAAGGGTTATCATAGCAGTCGAGTCTAATGTGCATCCCAAAATAACAGCCAACTCTTCAATCATTGGACAAAGCTCTTGCCCATTAAACTTGAATACATGGTCCTTGACATCCCAAAAGGTACCATCAGTATGTAGGAGATTGTTATCGATAGTCAGGTGCTAAAGAGATTTCAGGGATTTGATATGGAAAGGTTGAAGCTTATTCAGTCATCACCATTGAGACTTCTAAGAAATTTCTTCATTGTTTCGAAAGATGCTTAAGTCATTATGAGGATGTAGAGAATGAAGGAGAATGCCCCTTGTATGGTCTTATATAAGGAAAGAAGATGAGTTTATGTGGGAAAAGGATTCTACTAGCAAAGAAAGATGTGGATAAGGTGATAGCATTTGAGAAGGATTGAGATAAATAAATAATTAGGAAGATAATCCATTCTTTTAATTATTTATCTATCCAATATTATCCATCTTGGAAAAGGATTAAGATAAATGGATAATTAATTAAAATGGATAATATTCATTAACTATCTTTTTTAATTAGTTATTTATTAAGGATAAAAAAAAAAAGAGAGAAAAAAATCTATTAAGATGCAAACACTGTTTCAGTTTTATCTAACAGTGTTTGAGACAGTGCAGGAATAAAAAATAGCAGTACAATAGAGAATAGTTAGATATAGACATGTAGAAAATCAAGAATAAAGAAACTCTAAATCACTCATCTTGAGCTCTGGTATTAGGCCATGGGCTCCATCCTCTCGTAGGGTCATCATGATGATAAGTGTCTAGAGGTCTGGCAAATGAAGTCCTAGCACTGTACGGATCAAAGCCCAAGTCTGTAAGCTGCCAGTGAAGTATCTCGTTCTCCCGCTCTAGACTACTAGAATAGCTCTACATATACAAAAAACATCATATCATATGCATTTCATGCATAGCATGCATACATTTTGCATTTTCTCAATGTAGACGCTTACCCGCCAACTGTCTATAACCTGCATCATGAATAATCTCTGAGACAAGGCAAGTCTGTATAGATACTTTGCCTATGTTCGGGGGAACTTGTTTTGTAAGATTTTTACTAATATCAATGTCAAGCATACAGATCCATACAAGAAATAAATCAAACAAACTCACATGAGAAGCATCTGGTGGATAAAAGCTAGGAAGCTGAGCATCATCGAACTGCATCTGCTGCTCAACTGGAGCCTGAACAGTGGGAGTCCAGTAGAACATAGACCTATATGGAAGTGAGACATCACCAAGCATAGCACCGATAAAGGCCCCATCACGGCTAGTCCCAACATGCTAAGGATTGGGCCTGGACTCAAATCTCTCAGTCTCAGGGCCGATCTCAGGATCAGGAATAGTCTCAGTCTCCTGAACAGTCTTAGTCTGTACCTCCTCCACTTCAATAGTAGGAAAGCGGACTTCCTCAAACTGAAAGAAAAAAGTTATTCATAAATTCCAGAAAGATAATTGAAATCATTAGGAGATACCTTAACATCACCAATGGGAATCTGCTATAAAAGGTTCTTCTGGATATATTGTCGATAATGGTGGGATCGTTTAAGCAAAGTCGAAGCATCATGCCCTTGTAGTGCCTCCTTTAGCTCTGATCTAGAAAGATCAGAACTCCATAGCATAGAAGCTAGAATATCAAAAGGGGCACGTCGCCTAGTAGGTCCTATAAACCAGCGATATACTCACTCTCCAAGATACCACATCTTGCAACGATATCCAAGAAGTAGAACCCTCAGTGTCTCTAGCCTCACTACACCAGCCATGAAGTTGTATCGTTGGAAATCATCGGCACCTTCCAACTAACCAGGATCAACCTACAGATTTTCATTTTCATTAGCTAAATTAAGTTTCACTAACTAATACTAATAATTTTATTATTTTCTTACCATGTTCCATTCTAGAGCATTTAGCTGCTCACAGTACATATGAAGTGTGTTCCTGATACTAGCAAGGTGAGATGAACCCCATCTCTACATTAAAGGCAGGTTCCTATCCAGGCTAACAGCACCAAAACCTTGAACTAGCCCAATCTCAATACTCTAGATCTGAGAAAGGAAAGGAGTTAGTAAAATTAAAAGAGGGATTAGGAAATATGCAAAATTAAATGCAAATAAGAACATACATGTAATGCATGCTAAAAGCCACACATGGTCACTACGCCTCTACAAACAGTGTTGAGTTTGTAGTAGAGATAAGTAAGTACTGCAGAACCCTAATCAAGCGTAATGACCTGGTCTAAGTCACGCAAGGGGCCCAGAAGAGCAATGCTCACCTTATGACCAGTCTCACAGAAAAGAGTAGTGCCTAGCAGGATGAGGAGGAAACATCTCGCCTTCTGAGCAATCTGGCGAGGAGTAGTAGTGGGTAGACATCTAAAGCCCTCAACCAGAGAGGAAAGAACTACGTTCTTATAGTTCTTCCACATCCGAACAAATCTAATCTAATCAAATCACGCACAAACTAACTCCTACTCCCCTCAGGAAGGTTGCAGTAGCTGATGTCAAAGGGTACAGGAGTCCCTCCAAATGTGATACCAGTAATAACAGAGAAACTCATTGGTGTTATCGTCAACTCGCCTACACTAGTATGGAAGGTGTGAGTGGTGTCCATTCACCTCTCAATCAGTGTAAATAAGGAATAATGATTTAATTTACCCCAAGCAGTCAGAAGAGCAGTAATGAAATGTCTGAAGCCAGAGGCCCAGATGATCTGTGTCATATTCTCTGGTAAACCATGGAACAACTATCGAGCTAAGTGGAAGCATCTCGCGAATTTCATTAGTTTCTGAATAAAATTCAGTAAACCAAAATCATTCTCTACATTGCTTTTATCTATTAATTTATTTGTTCATTTATATGTAAAAATAATAATAATAATAATAATAATAAAATAAAATAATTTAGAAATCAAAAAATTTAGGACCATCAGATTACAGATTGGAAAACCAGAATTTCAATCGGAATTCTAGATTTCCAATCGAAAATCTAGTTTTTCGATCGGCAATCCAGAAAATCGATCGGTCATGCACGTAATTCCGATGGCTCCCGACTATTTTTCAATGTTTAATTTGATTTTTTTCTTACATATCCCAGTTAATTTTTAAATTTAATTTAGTTATCATGCATTTAAATTTTACACTATAAAATTTAATCATTACAGCTAACTATTTGAACTAATCTTGCATAATGAAGCAGAAGGGATAGAAAAATACCTCATTGCCAGTCTATGAAGACCTGTGAAGATTCAAACAGGTCAAAGGAAGGATGATATCACCTTCTCGTAGTCCAAGTCTATTCTATGGAAAATATGGACTTAAAACAATTGATTCTGCTTACATGGTTGCTCTCCCACATGGCCCAAGTTATGGGTGGACCATCAGATTAGACGGATGGAAAATCAGATGACAAATGGTCAAGAAATCAAGAAAAGAAAAATCAAAATCAATTGGAAGGAAAAAAAAGAAAAGAATAAGAAAAGAAGGGAAGTGATCGACAAAAGGAATGGGAAGGTATATAAAATGGAAAATATACATTTTAATCCTTCCAATTTACTTACATTTTATCCATCTTTTCTTTGTTGCAATTTAGTGTAAAATTGCATTTAATTCCTACTTAAAATTAAGAAAGTCATTTTTGCATAAATTTAATAACTCTTGGAGTTATTAAATCGTTTTTCAACATGCATTAAATTCTGAATTTCTTCAATTTAGTAAAATTTTCAAATTTATTTTTTATGTGTTACACAGTAACCCTGGTACAAAACTAGTTTTCACATTGTCATATACTGCATTGTAGTTATAACTTAAATTTTTAAAATTCACCACTTGCTAGACGCTCTTTAGGACCTATAGCAGGTTTCTTCACTCACAATCTTTGCCAGACGCTACATAGTAGTTATAGCACTTCTTTAATTATTTCATTAAACGTCCCACAGGGAATATAATGAAATTCATAATCGCTAAACGTTCCACAAGGAATATAGTGAGAATTATTGCATATTTCATTAAACATCCCATAGGGAATATAACGAAATTCATAATTGCTAAACATCCCACAAGGAATATAGCAAAATTCACAATCATTACGCACTAGACATCCCAAAGGGAATATAGGGCACTTCCTTAAACATCCCACAGGGAATATAACGAAACTCATATAGCACTAAACATCTCACAAAGAATATAGTGCGAATTGTTAATACTACACGATAGTTATAACATCGTTGCTAGACGTTCCATAAGAACTATAGCATATCTTTAATCCTTTTTCACTAGACATCCTAAAAAGGAATATAGTGAAACTTGTTAAGTGCTACACCATAGCTATAGAAATTTTTTTGCATTTTTGCAGTTTACTACTGCAAATCAAGCTCTTCAAAAGAGCTTAAGAAAGCATCTTAACTATTTTGTGTTAGAATTGTGTGCTTATACTGCTTTGCTGCAATTTGACAAGCAAACAACAGCAGAGGGGGGCAACTATAAGCACCCAATTCTAGGATACACTGATAAACAGATGCGATGAAAGCTCCAATGATGAAAATCTAGTCAAATTTGACCTTCAAAGGTTGATACTTGAATTTCAGGGTTAAACTGTAAGGTTTTAAGGATGAAATTGTAAATCTCTTTGGGCTTATTTGTAAAATTTAATTTCTTTCAAGGACCTTTTTATAATTTAATTATATTTTTGAAAATTAAATTATATTTTAAGTTTTTTTAGGACTTAATTGGTGTATTATCTTTTGAGACCAACAATGTGTTTTTTGATTTTATTATAGGGGTCTTTCAGTAATTAAATTAAAAAAATAAAAAATTTGTCAAAACTGATCAGGATTCTATAATTCTAATCGGATTTATGTAATTTCGATCAAAATTGCATAAATCCTGTAATATCCCGAGTTTTTAAATATTTTAATATTGCATCAGGATATACAGTGTTAATAATTTTTGTTTATAGTACTAATATTTTATGAGTTTGTTATTTAATTAAAGCTAATTTTAAGTGTTCTATATTATTTTAAGTACTTTACGTAAATGTAATATCCCGTGTTTTTAAAATATTTTTACATTGTACCGGGATATGCAGTGTTAATAATTTCTGTATATTATATGATATTTTTATGAGTTGATATGTATTTAAAATCTATTTTAATTACTGTGTATTATTTTCAGTGTTTTACGTAAAATTTTCCCGGTACTTGTATTTTCGGGGAAATTTTCACGTAAACAATGTAATATCAATTATTTTAAATATATTTTTGGACTTGCATGAACTCATGCGTATTTTTAAATTATTAAATAAAGCCTATGTGTGTGTATATTTATTTAATTAGGGTTTAGTATTTCCCTAATATTTTATTAATTATTTACTAGTTTTATTGTTATTTAATTATTTTTATTTAGTATAAATTATTAAAATATTAAATTTTATGTGTGTGGTGTATATTTGATGTGTGTAATTTAATATTATTTTATTATATAGTGTAAAGTATATACATATACATATATACATCAAAATTACAAAAGTTTAGAAAATTACAAAACTGCCCCCGAGTCTTCTTCTTCCTCCCGACCCTTCCCTTCACCGTCCGGTCGATGCTACCGCCATTTCTTCACCGTGGGTGTGCCGTCCGGTGTGCCACCGCCTTCCCCAACCATTTTCGCCGCCTAAGGTAGCCGTTTCCGGCGCCTGGAAGTCGATTTTGGCCGGAGAAGCCGAAAATCGATCCACCATCGATCACACCGATTCCGGCCACTGTTTTTGACACCGCCAGTCTTCATCGACTCCTTAAGCTCCGGTGAGTGTGATTCTAGCTTTGGTTTGAGCTAAAATGATCTAGAATTGCTTAGGTTTCGAATTTTCAATTTCGGTCACATTAGGGTTTTTGATTTTTTTTAGCTTCGAATTGGATGATTCATGGAAACTTCCTTCACAAATGTTGTTCCTAATAGCTCAATCTACATGTATGAATTTTTGTAGAATTTTTGGAGATTTTTTGGATTTTTGGGTATTTTTGAATATTTTAATATTATTTTCTAATTTTCGGAAATTAATTATTTAAATTATGAAATTTGAGTTTATGGTTAAATTAGGTGTTGAAATGAATTATAGGAATTTATTTGGAATTTTTATGAATTTCTAAGTATTTATTTTGAATTATTGAAGTTTATGTTAATTTGAGAAATTAGGTTAAATGTGTTTTTATTTGAATTTAATTGGTTAATTGAGTTTAATTATAAATATTATTGATAAATATGTTGATAAAATTAATTTTGGATAATTGTATAATTTTTGGTGAATTTTTGAAGTAATTATAGTATATTTATATATATAGGGGTATTTTGGTAATTTTATCCTAAATTGGCTAAAAATGTAATTTAATTGGTTTTAATAGTTATTTAAGGTATAAAAATGATTTCTATAAATTATTTAGTATTTTTAACTAATTAAAACTATTTTTCGTGAATTATTTTCAATTATATATATAATATACGGTTTTTCTAATAAAATGAGTTTTTATCGATTTTTACTGTGTTTTAAGGTTAATTATGTAATTTTTACCTATGAGATGTATTTCTAGGTTTTAAGGATATTTTTGGTATATCTGGAATTTATTCTGTGTTGTGGACCCCGATCGGTAGATTGTAGTCTGGAGTCCGACCGAGGGGTTGTGGATTGTGTTGAGCTTATTTTTCGAAGTGTATTTCTTTGCAGGGTCGGCTCTACTCTTTTGAGTAGAGAGATGTCCATTTTACAGGGGAGGTTCTGCCGAATTTTCGGTAGAATTCTCGTAAAACGTGATGTCCAGTCGAACCCTAATTCTGTTTCCGTATTTTAATACTCTAGATTGAATTCTAGGATTTCTGTTAGGGTTTATTCTGATATTTATTATTTATTGCTTGTTTAGTTGCGACGAGACCGAGGGCTAGTGGACCAGGCCCGTCGGACCTGTCTCGTGGAGCGCATTAGGTGAGTTACTATACTATATATATATGCTTAGGATGCATGATTTAGAAATGCATGTTTTATGTTGATTAAATATGCATAAATAATTCGATTATTTCTTAAGTTTACATTAAGTATATTTTTGGTTTATTTTTGGTATATATTAAATTATATACATGTTTTGTAAATAAAATATACTTAAAATGTTTTTAAATATATTTCCAGCTTAATTTATAATTTGATTGAATGCATTTGACGTATATATATACTCAAAATATACCTGGTTTACGTTTGGTATATTTTCGGTATATATATGGTTTATATTGTTATTTTATTTAAATTCATGCATCATTTATTGTGATATCAATAGAACGTGCTACCTAGTGGGCAGCACTAGGACCGAGTACGTACCGGTACGCCTATAGTATTTAGGCTATAATACTAACTAACTGTGGATATTGATTTGATGTGATTATTGATATGTGTAAGATGTGGTTTGGGTGTGATTGCTGGAGCTCGGTTGACCAAGTGTCTCGGGGCCAATCACACTGGCAGTCAGACTGCTGGAGCTCGGTTGACTTAGTGTCTCGGGGCCAGTCTACTGTCTAAATGGATTAAGTGGATATATTTGGATTAAGTGAGCCTGTATGGCTAGAGTGTTGTTTAACACTATTTCCTGAGGTTGCGATATACTAGGGTTCTATATGATCCTTCATAAACTGGGATTTTTCAATAAAATATATAAAAATGATTTTTCTGCATCTGTATGAATTTGCCTGTATATATACATATTAGATATGTATTATTGACTGTATGCATTGTCATTTAGAGTGTATGTATATATATTATAGTAATTCACTCAGTGAGGTCTGACTCCCCTTCGTTGACTATTTTTCAGGAGAGTCAACATCTTCAGACCTCAATAGCAGGTCGATACGCCGGATTTCTTCCGCCCCGGCTTCTTTGTGTAAATTGTCTACTTAAGTCTTATTTATTTTATCTAGACACTGTAGTAGTTGTGAATTAAAGTGTTGGATTTCATGTATTTTATTTAAAGAGATGTATTATATTGAAACTGGATTTGTATTAAAGAGATTATGTATCTATGAGATGAGATTTTGATTTAAATCCAGTTGATGAGAATAATATTATGATATTATGATTTTTATTTCCGCTGCATATTATATTCTTATTGTTATTATTGCATGATTTATTTTATTTTTAGGCTTGCTACGGGTTCCGGATTCGAAAGAATTCCCGTTCCCTAGCGCCGGTCATGGCCCCTGTTTTGGGTCGTGACAGTAAAATTTTCCCGGGACTTACACTTTCGGGGAAATTGACACGTAAATAATTTAATATTAATTATTTTAAATAAATTCACACATTTGCATGAACTCATATATATTTTAAAGTGAAAAAATAAAGTGTATATATTTAAATTAAACTAGGGTTTAATTAATTACCCTAATTTTTATTATTTATTATTAGTTTTAATATTATTTAATTATTTTTTTTAGTGTATAAATTATTTAATATATTAAATTATGTGTGTGATGTATATTTAATATGTGTGGGAATTTATATTATTATAATATTTGGTTTGGATATATATATACATATATACTTATTCATTTAACAAAAAAATAAAGTTAACAAAAATTACCGTTTTGCCATTCTCCCTCTCCCCTGCATCCCGATCGATTTCTGCCATCACCGCCGCCTGTCATCTTGTTTTCAGGCGGTCGGTGTGCCGCCCCGAGCTCCGCCGCCTTCTCTTCCTTCTTCGGCGCCGTTTGAAGCCTGTTTTGGCCAGAAGACCGAAACTTGAAGCCATCATCGTTTACAGCATTTTCGGCCACAGTTTTTGACACCGTTGGTCTCTATCTTCTCCTTGAGCTCCGGTGTGTGTGATTCCAAGCTTTTTTTCACTTAAAATGGTCTAGATTTTCCTAGGTTTCAATTTTGCAATTTTGGCCTATTAGGGTTTTTGATTTTTTTTGAGCTTCAATTGATTGATTCATAAAAAATTCCTTCAAAAATGTTGTTCCCCTTAGCTTAATCTTCATGTGTGAATTTTTGTAGAATTTTTAGAAATTATTTTGATTTTTGGGTATTTTTTATTATTTTATTATTATTTTCTAATTTTTGAAAATTAATTAATTAAATTATGAAATTATGTTTTATGATAAATATAGGTGTTGAAATGAATTATAGAAATTTATTTGGAATTTTTGTGAATTTTTATGTATTTATTTTGAATTTATTTAGTTTATGTACTTTTGGAAAATAGGGATTAATTATGTTTTTAATTGAAATTAATTGGTTAATTGAGTTTATTTATTGATATTATTGATATATATGTTGAGAAAATTAATTTTGAGTAATTATATTTTTTTTTGGTGAATTTTTGAATTAATTTTAGTGTATTTATATATATAGGGGTATTTTGGTAATTTTACCCTAAATTGGCTAAAAATGTAATTAAATTGGTTTTAATAGTTATTTAAGGTATAAAAATGATTTTTACAAATTATTTAATATTTTTAACTAATTAAAACTATTTTTCGTAAATTATTTTCAATTATATATATAATATATGATTTTTCTAATAAAATGAGTTTTTATCGGTTTTTACTGTGTTTTAGGGTTAATTATGTAATTTCTACTATAAAATGTATTTCGATGATATGAGGGTATTTTTGGTATTTCTATATTGTTCTGTGAATTGTGGACCTCGATCGGTAAACTGTAGTTTGGAGTCCGACCGAGGGGTTGTGATTATGATTCGGTGTCTATTTTTCGAAGTGTGTTTCTTTGCAGGGCCGGCTCTACTCTTTGAGTAGAGAGATGTCCGTTTTACAGGAGAGGTTCTATCAGATTTTTGGTAGAATTCTCGTAAAACGTGATGTCTGGCCGGATTCTGATTTAATTCTGTGTCTAGTAATCTAGATTGAGTCTTTAGAACTTCTGTTAGATTTGTTCTGATTCCTATCATTTTTTCGTTTATTTAGTTGCACCAAGACCGAGGCCTAGTGGACCAGGCCCATCGGACCCATCTCGAGGAGCGCAATAATTATGAGTTACTATTCTATATATATATGCTTTAGGGTGCATGATTTAGAAATGTATGTTTTATTTTGATTTAATATGCATAAATAATTTAATTAGTACTTAAGTTATTATTAGTTTATTTTTGGTTTATCTTTGGTTATTTTTGGTATATTTCAAATTATATGCATGCTTTATTAAACGTTTATATTTAACATGTTTTTAAATATATATTTAGTTTATTTTACGATTATATTGGATTTATTTGACGTATATATACTTGAAATATACCTGGTTTATTTTTGGTATATTTCTAGTATATATATGGTTTATGTTGCTATTTATTTCAAATTCATGCATCATTTATTTATGAATGTTGTTTTATATTTAAAATGAAGGATATCAATAGAACGTGCTACTTAGTGGGCAGCACTAGGACCGAGTACGTACCGGTATGCCGATAGTATTTAGGCTATATTACTAACCTATTTGTGGATATTGATTGGATTTAATTATTTGATGTGTGAGAAAGGATTTGGGAGTGTGATTGCTGGAGCTCGGTTGACTAAGTGTCTCGGGGTCAATCACACTGACAGTCAGACTGCTGGAGC
Organism: Mallotus nudiflorus; assembly: GCA_947683625.1. Taxonomy (NCBI): domain Eukaryota; kingdom Viridiplantae; phylum Streptophyta; class Magnoliopsida; order Malpighiales; family Euphorbiaceae; genus Mallotus; species Mallotus nudiflorus. The sequence continues at coordinate 270,775 of CANTUR010000764.1, forward strand.
TCAGTTGACTTAGTGTCTCGGGGCCAGTCTACTGTCTAAATGGAATAAGTGAATATATTTGGAATAAGTGAGCCTGTATGGCTAGAGTGTTGTCTAACACTGTTTTGAGGTTGTGATTTTCTAGGGTTCTATTTCATCCTTCATAAACAGTGATTTTCAATAAAAATATATAAAATGATTTTATTGCATCTGTGTGTATTTGCTTGTATACATACTTATATATATATATTGTTGACTGTATGCATTGTCATTTAGTATGCATGTATATATAGTAATTCACTCAATGAGGTCTGACTCCCCTCCGTTGACTATTTTTCTAAAGAGTCATCTTCATCAGACCTCAGTAGCAGGCCTGTACGTCGGATTTCTTCCACCCCGGCTTTATTATGTAAACTGCTCACTTGAGTTTTATTTTATTAATCTAGACACTGGACTAGTTATGGTCGATTATGAAATTGTTGTATTATATTTATATGAGATATGTACTTTAAATATTTGAACTGAAACTTGTGTTAAAAGATTTATTTATATATGAGATGAGGATTTGATTTAATTTCATTTGGTGGAAACATTATTTTGATATTTATGATTTTATTCCACTGCATAATATTTTACTTAAATGTGTTGTTATTATTACTATTGCATGTTTTATTTTATTTTAGGCTTGCTACGGGTTCCAGATTCGAAAAAATTCTCGTTCCTTAGCGCCGGTCATGGCCCCTGTTTTGGGTCATGACAAATCTGATCAGAAATACATAATGCCGATCAGATTTACGGAGTAAAAATAAAATTTTTTTCTGTTTATCTGATTTCCTATTGGTTGAATAAGTCAATTTAACATACGTGTTCATTTCTCTTTTGTTTGAAGAATTCTCCAGATTTTAAAATCTTATCAATCTGCTTTCTTTTTAAAATTGAAATGAGCGAGTCTCTGGGTAACAAAAATCCTGGATTAACGTAGAGACGATTCGCTCTGGCTTGGCTTTATAAGCCAAGAGAGAAGTTTGCATAATGGGGGGATTATTTTCTTTTCTTCTCCAGGAGGGCTTCTTCTTTTCTTTGGAATTTTTTTTTTGCTTTTTTAAAAAAATTGAAACCATATTGAGTTTTAGCTAGGTTTTGGAAGCCTGTAAAACCCTAAGTTTTTACAGGAAGCCAAAAATCTCACCCACGTCCTTTTAATTCTTAAAACCTTAGGAAACTAAAAACTGTGTTTTATTTTATAGTCCAGAGATCAAGAATCAGTCTAAGAAGATCAAACCCAAAACTGTGAATATTCCCTCTGAGGAGCATCATCAACATACTTTTCTAAAGTCTCTACTCTCCTTTTATTTTTTTTAGTTTTTTTAATTTGATTGTTTTGTTTTATTTTGATACTAACTTATTTCTTTATTTTCTATTTTTTATTTCTCTGGGCTTTTGGTGAATATGGATGAGTGATTGAAGCAAACCTATGAAGAATCCATGGAATGCCATGGACTAATTTATGTAAATCTTACATAGGATTTCAGTTTTTATTATTCTATGTTATTTTATACGTGTTTTTCTCATTGATTTGGTTGATTTGGGCATGTATTAATTTTTATATTCTATACGTAGGAACTGTAATAGCCCTGGTAGTGGGAAATAATAAAATATTCATTTTCTGCAATTTAAAATTAATTAGTAAAACTAAGTTCACTAAGTAATCCTTTATAAAATTAATGGTGGCTTTAGTTAATTAGGGTTTGTATGTAATTAAATTAGATTTTTTTAGAAATCATATGTGAATGTGTTTTGATTTGATTTTGCTATGTTTTTTTTTATGTTTTTGGGCTTTTTTATTTTTTTTAGGCCCCAAGCCCACATTAGGGTTCAACCCACTTAACCAATAGGTTTTAAATGGTTTAGGTTTTAATTAATTAACTTAAAATCAATTTAGGCCCAATTTAGGTTATGTAAAATCCCGAGTTTTTAAATATTTTAATACTACATCGGGATATACGTTGTTAATAATTTTGTATATAATTATGATATTTTTATGAGTTTATATGTATTTAAAACTTATTTTAATTATTGTATATTATTTTAAGTGCTTTACGTAAAATTTTTCCGAGAATTCTATTTTCGGAAAAATTTTCACGTAAATAATTTACTATCAATTATTTTAAGTAAATTCACGCATTTGCATGAACTCATATATACTTTCGAAGTACTAAATAATATATATATGTGTATTTATTTAATTAGGGTTTAATTAATTATCCTAATATTTTATTATTTATTAATTAGTTTTAATATTATTTAATTATTTTTAGGTGTATTAAATTTTAAAATATTAAATTATATGTGTGTGGTGTATATTTAATGTGTGTGATTTTATATTATTTTAATATATAGTGTAAAGTATATATATATATACATATACATTTAATATTAAACAAAATTATAAAGTTTGAGTTATTTACCATTGTGCCACCCGAAGCTCCCAAACTCCCAATCACCTCCCTCACGTGAATCCGGCCACTTTCATCCCATTTCCTCACCGTCGGTGTGCCTCCCGGCGTGCCACCTCCTTCCCCAGCCTTCTCCGCTGCCTGCAAAGCCCCTTTCCAGCATCGGGAAGCTTGTTTTGGCCGGAGAAGCCGAATTCTTTCTCACCATCGTTCACGACGTTTTCGGCCACCATTTTCAACACCCCCAGTCTCTTTCTTCTCCTTGAGCTCCGGTGAGTGTGATTCCAAGCTTTGTTTCACTTAAAATGGTCTTGATTTGCTTAGGTTTTGATTTTGGTAATTCGGCCATTTTAGGGTTCTTGATTTTTTTGAACCTCTAATTGATTGATTCATGGAAAATTCCTTCACAAATGTTGTTACCCTTAGCTTAATATACATGTGTGAATTTTTTTGGAATTTTTGGAGATTATTTTTATTTTTGGGTATTTTTGAATATTTTAATATTATTTTCTAATTTTCGAAAATTAATTAATTAAATTATGAAATTGTGTTTTATGATAAATATAGGTGTTGAAATGAATTGTAGAAATTATTTGGAATTTTTATGAATTTCTATGTATTTATTTTGAATTTATTTATGTTTATGTAATTTTGGAAAATTAGGTTAATTGTGTTTTTAATTGAAATTAATTATTTAATTGAGTTTAATTATTGATATTATTGATAAATATGTGGAGAAAATTAATTTTGGATAATTATACTATTTTTGGTGAATTTTTGAATGAATTTTAGTATATTTATATATATAGGGGTATTTTGGTAATTTTACCCTAAATTGACTAAAAATGTTATTAAATTGGTTTTAATAGTTATTTAAGGTATAAAAATGATTTCTACAAATTATTTAGTATTTTTAACTCATTAAAACTATTTTTCGTAAATTATTTTCAATTATATATATAATATACGATTTTTCTAAATAAAATGAGTTTTATCGATTTTTAATGTGTTTTGAGGCTAATTATGTAATTTCTACTTATTAAATGTATTTATGTGTTATAAGGGCATTTTTGGTTTTTCCATAATTGTTATGTGATCGTGGACTTCGGTCAGTAGACTGTAGTTTGGAGTCCAACTGAGGGGTTGTGATTGTAATTTTGCATTTATTTTCGAAGTGCATTTCTTTGCAGGGCCGGCTCTACTCTTTGAGTAGAGAGATGTCCGTTTTACAGGGGAGATTCTGCCGAATTTTCGATAGAATTCTCGTAAAATGTGATGTCCAGTCGAACCCTAATTCTGATTCTATGTCTAATATTCTAGATCGAGTTTCTAGGGTTTTCTGTTAGGTTTATTCTGATTTCTGTTATTTATTGTTTGTTTAGTTGCGTCGAGACCAAGACCTAGTGGACCAGGCCCGTCGGACCCATCTCAAGGAGCGCACTAAGTGTGAGTTACTATTCTATATATATATGCTTTAGGGTGCATAATTTAGAAATGTATGTTTTATTTTGATTAAATATGCATAAATGGTTTAATTATTACTTAAGTTTATTCTTAGTTTATTTTTTTGGTTTATTTTCTGTATATTTTAAACTATATGCATGTCTTTTTAATGAATTATGCTTAAAATATTTTTGAATATATTTCTAGCTTATTTTGTAATTTTATTGGATTTATTTGACGTACATATACTCGAAATATACCTGGTTTATTTTTGGTATATTTCTAGTATATATATGGGTTATATTGCAATTTATTTCAAATTCATGCATCATTTACTTTTATGAATGTATGCTTTATATTTTAATGAAGGATATCGATAAAACGTGCTACCTGGTGGGCAGCACTAGGACCGAGTACGTGCCGGTACACTTATAGCATTTAGGCTATATTACTAACCTGTTTGAGGATATTGATTGGATTTGATTATTTGATGTGTGAGAAAGAATTTGGGAGTGTGATTGCTGGAGCTCGATTGACTAAGTGTCTCGGGGCCAATCATACTGACAGTCAGACTGCTAGAGCTCGGTTGACTTAGTGTCTCGGGGCCAATCTACTGTCCAAATGGAATAAGTGAGCCTGTATGGCTAGAGTGTTGTTTAACACTGCTTTAAGGTTGCGATATTATAGGGTTCTATTCGATCCTTCATGAACTGTGATTTTCAATAAAAATATAAAATGATTTTATTGCATCTGTGTGTATTTGCTTGTATATATGCTTATTATATATACTATTGACTGTGTGCATTATCATTTAGTATGCATGTATATATAATAGTAATTCACTCAGTAAGGTCTGACTCCCCTCCGTTGACTATTTTTCAGGAGAGTCATCGTCTTCAGACCTCAGTAGCAGGCCTGTACACTGGATTTCTTCGGCCCCGGCTTCTTTATGTAAACTGCTTATCTGAGTCTTGAGTTTTATTTTTATAATCTAGACACTGCAGTAGTTGTAGATAAATTATGGTTTTTATGTATTATATTTGTGTGAGTTATGTACTTTGAATATTTGAACTGGATTTGTCTTAAAAGTTTATTTATATATATGAGACAGGGATTCGATTTTATTTCATTTGAAGGAAATATTCTTTTGATATTTATGATTTTATTTTCGCTGCATTAAGTGTTGTTATTATTATTATTGTATGTTTTATTTTATTTTTAGGCTTGATACGGGTTCCGGATTCAAAAGAATTCTCGTTCCCTAGCGCCGGTCATGGCCCCTGTTTTGGGTCGTGACAGGTTAATTAGATTTAGGCCCATTTTTAAATAATAAAATTGACTTAGACTCTAGTCCAGCCCAATAAAGCATTTTCTTTTAAAAAAATTAATTAGACTTTAGGCCTATTATAGTTAATTAAAACTTATTTAGATTTAGCTCAGCCCATTTAATTTAATTTTAAAATAAATAGATTTAGACCCACATTTTACTTTAAATACACATTAGACTTAAGCTCATTAATTGAACTTTTCTTTTTTGTAAACTCAGGCTCACTAAAATGTAGGAACCTTCCCTTAGTCCATTTCACTTGTAAATAAAATATGTAAATTTAGCTAACTTATGAAATAAAATTAACATAGTTTAGACATAGGGACACTGACTTTTTGATGCATTTTTTACTTGTAATTTTATTGACTTGTTGCCTTTTGGGTTAAATGGATGTTAATTAGGGTTTAATAAAATTGCATGTAATTAGAGAATAAAATAATAATTAATAAAGTAATCTTAATTGAACACAAGACTAAGAGAAGTTAGTATTTCGTAATTAGAATCTCCTGGTTGTGGTGCTAGCTTTCTTTTAAAGAATCGAGTACTACCTTTCGATTTGTCCCAGCTATTACCCTAGGTGGCGATCCTTATCTCCACGCTATGACTTTATGGCATAGTAGTGTGTTCCTTAGGGCCCTGAGCCCAAACAGTATCGTGGTTGCTAAAATCTTGAGCGCGCGCTAAAATCTTGAGCGCGCGCTAAACTCTGCCGTCTACAATCACCTCATTATAGAGGCACTGCCTCTACAACAACCACTTATTTCTGTATTAAATACAGAGATGGTCATGGCAGCCAACTTGGTGGGCCTATCTCCTCTACAACCTAGCCTCTGGTCTGAAAAAGAAATCCTTGGAGGAAGAAAGGGGCTAGAAAAGGCAATGATGGAGGATAGTAGTAGGGGTATGGGCTAGGGCTATGAATTAAGGAAGGAAGAAAAAAGAGAGAAAGGACTTTTGGATTTTTTTCATAAAAAGACTTAGCAAAAAAGAGAGTTTTTCAGAGAAAAGGGAGCTCTGGAAAAGGGAAAAATAAGGTTTTTTAAGAGGAAAAGCCTAGAGGTTGATTTTCTTGAGAAAGAGAAAGGAAGAAGCTTGCATTCAAAGAGAAGATTAACATCTCCATTCATTTCTGAGGGCCAACATTTGAAAGCTCCTTCTTCAGTAATTATCTCAATTCTTTTCAAGCATAACTTATAGATTTACATGATCCTCTTTCTTGATTACACAATCTCTAGTTTATTCATTTACTAATTTGTATATTCACTTTCTTATGTATTATTCATAGTGTGTCTTGTTATTACCATGATTCCTTAAGTTTTAGGTGTAGTTGTGCATTTAACTTGCTTTTAATAGTAGATCCTTACTTGAAATAAAAGATTGACCGTTTTGAAAATCGTCTGAGACTATTCATCAGAGAGGCAATTGCCTTATTGCCATGAGGTGATTGCCTCTTAGAAAGGCGATTGCCACTTCGGCATATCTATATGAGTTCATTATTTGGCCTAGTCATATCGCCTCACTACCATGAGGCGATCGCTTCTTCATAGAGGCGATTACCACTCTGATAGAGCCTCATACGACTTTATCTCATTTTTTGTGTATATTATAGCATTCCCATTCATGTATAGGCCTTAACCACTCAAGTTTATTTTCTATGATCCCCATAACACTGTTCAAATTAAAAGTTTAATAATCACCTTTTAGGGCTTTAAATCTTTGTTTATTCAATAGTTTCTTAAGTTGATTTTTATGAATTTTTATGTAAGATCTTTACGTATTCGGAGGAACTAACATCTTGTCTGTTGTAGGGATTCATTGATGATTTTCAATCATTAATTATTTATCCCATTAATTAGTTCTTAAGAGGTTTTACTTAAATCAAGCAGTTTATTTTCAGTTTATTATACTTTTATTTTTGCACAAGCATTATAATCCTTAATCCCTTCCCCACTTGGAATGTATAGTTGTAAATTATAATTTTTGTTATATTTGTGGTGAATGTTAGGACCAATCACATTAATTTAATTAATGTGCAAATCCGGGCCTAATTAAAATTCAACAGTTGTTTGAAGGAATTTGCAATCTGTGTGATAACAGAGAAATCATTGAATAATTAAAGGTAATAAATTACAAAATGTAAATGGAGGCCAACAGCAAGGTTGGGTGGGCATTCAAATGCTCACACCCAATTTCTGAACTCGATCTCTGATGATGGCTTTTAGGAACCTCCATGGGATCCAGTTGTTGTATAATATGTCCCGACTTTCATCCGGGTGGCGACTCCATCTCTAAGTAGGCTTTATGACTTATTTTGTATTTCCTAATGGGCCTCGAACCCACATAGTGTCATGGTCATCAAACACTTGGACGCGCGTTAAACTCTGTCGTCTCCACTAGACATCTTCAATTGTTGTTAAACCAAACAATAAATATCTTCAACTATTGTAATAACAATAAATTAACAATTTCTCCTTTTATATTCTTAATGACTACGAATTTTATTTTTTTTTACTTTAATTTGTTTATTAAAATGTTTAACAACTTCTATTTTAAAAAAAAAAATATTTGATACCTATTAATCATAAATATGTAATAAGTTTACAATTCTTATGATGTATTTGTAACATCAACAAAAAAAAAAGCTGAAAAAATTAAAAAAAAAAATCAACAAACCAAAAAAAACTAAAAATAATAACTAAAACAAAAAAATAAAAAAAAATCAAGAAAATTCTTAGTTGTTGATTGTTGTTTATTTTTATTGATTTTTAAAATTATTTTTTCATTATTAATGACACAATTAAGGCTATAAATAAAATTTTTACTTTTATTAGTATTAATGATAAAAATAATAATTTTTTTATATATCTCATAATTTTTCTTGTTCTTTATTTTTTTTTTTTAACAAATATAAACAAAGAAAAACAACAAAAACAATTGAAAAGCTACAACTGAAATAATAAAATCAACAAAAACCAACAAAAAATTCCATTTGTTAATTTGCATTGTTGTTTGTTGTGTTTTTAGTTTTTTCATCATTAATAATAAAATTAAGACCATAGCTATAATTTTTACTTTTATTAGTATTAATAATAAAAAAAATAATTTTTTGATATATTTTATAATTTTTTTGTTATTAATATTGAAAAAATAATTATTGAATACTATAAGTAATTTTTACTTTAATTAGTTTAATTTCTAAATTCTAAATAATTATAAAAAATAATTATTAAATATTATGAGTAATTTTTAGTTTAATTAATTTAATTTTTATATTCTAAATAATAGTAAGTTTCAAAATTGAAAAAATTAATTTTTAAATATAAAATTAAATTATTTAAAATATAAAAATTAAATAAATATATACAATAAATTTAAATTAAGGATGATTGAAAAAAAGAAAAAAATGAAAAAGATAAAAAAAAAATGAAAAAACGCAGAAGTTGTTGGCTAAAAATGGTCCAAAAGATGGACATAAATGAAAGTAAAGACATAAAAATGAAAAGAAAAACACGTTTTCCCGATGCTAATGAAATTAAAGGTGTTGACTTGAACCATTTTTAATATTAAATCTTAATTTAATCCATAAACTTGTATATTACCATCAATTAACCCAATTTTTCAAATTAAGCCCAAAAATTACTAAAGTTAAATTAAGATTAATTTAAAAATTTTAATTTAATCCATATTAACACATTGATTAAGGAATCCTTTTTAAAAGAACAAATTGTTAGATAAATATATTTGTTTTGGGGTGAGTTGTTCATAAATTGCAAATTGAGGGGCCAACCGAGTGTAGGATAGTATAATAAAACAAACAACCCGAAACGCGTTCCTGAGGCAATAAATAAGAAGTTTCTTGTTCACATTATTTTTATCATGTTTAATTTGCTGATAGCTTGCGAAGATAAAAAATGGACTACGATATCAGGAACAGAACAGGCTCATCATACGATTCACAAATCCCCATGTACAGGACACCATCATCCTCAACGCCGTCGTCGATTCCGCCGAGCCACCCCATGTACGGACAGTCTCTATATCCGAGAATCGGTCAACAACAACAAGGACACGCCGCGGTGCCTCCTTTAGGCCGTCACTCATCTTATCACCAAACCTCCGCTTCTTCGCCCTCTTCTTGTGAGATTTCTCTTCTAGCTGTTTCTCCAATTCAACAAAACGCTATCGTTTTTCATTCTTACAAAAAAATTAGGTTTAATTTGTCTCTAAGCGAACCGGTTGGTTCTAATGCTTGATTATTCTGCATAATGTTTTGCAGCGGGATTAGGTATTCGAGTTGCTTTGAAACCTGATTATCGAATCACTCCTCCGGTATGATTTGATTTTGATTCGATTCTTTTTGTTGTTGGATGAATTCAGTTTTAAACAATTTGCTGCTAATTTGATTGATGATATTGATTGTTGTTGCCTTTGATTGCTCTTGCTGTTGTATATAGCCTCAATTAGCTCCGCTAGTGGGAGATATTCCACGGAGTAATTTCCATTTTGATTTTGATCTTGAGCGAAGAATTTTAGCTGAAGCGGAGAAAGACAGTCAGAATTGGAGCAAGCTTGGGTTGGATAATCTTCCATCTAAAACAGCTGAATCAACTACTTCTTCTTCATTGGTATGCAACTTCTCCAATGAGATTTATTCTGTATATATGCAACATTTGGTGATATTTGTTATTGATACCTTGATGAGAGCTTCTGGCTTTTTAAATACATGCTGTCATGGTTAATTGATAGCCTTAGTCCTTAGCTACTATTCACTGATCTTATGGTGTCAAGAAGGAAGTTCTTTAGATATGATGGCTTCAGAAATTTGTCATAGAGTCAGGAAATTAATATTGTTGCCGATGCAGGGTTCAGCTGCTGCAGACCCTGTTGTGAGCAAATACATTGCATCAGGACTCAATCGAGAAGCTGTTCCTCTTGCAGTTGCAAACTTTGGGGACAATCCAACAAGGTATTTTCTTTTAGCTTTTGTGCTTGTTATCTTTCATTTCAAAATTGAGGTTGAGGAAATGATCGACGAGTTGAGTGGGAAACTTACTGTTGCTTTGTTTTCATTTGCTGTTTGCTTATGCTATATGTTTAGACTTCCATGTGTATCCATTCAATAAAAATCCAATTACATGTATCAATGCCACCTTGAATTATCTGTCATAGCTTCCTGCTAGGATTCTTCAATAATGCTATTTTGTATGTATATATTGCATTGCCTAGCATTCAAGGTGCAAAACTTAGTATTCAAGGGCCTTTCCTCATGTCTATCAGGTGTCTAGTGAGAGATGGTTGCAACTTGCAAGCCTGCATCTGTTTGCCTTATAATTAGTTCTGAATGCTTCTTATGTTTATCATTTCAGGTTCGAGAGTTTGTAAATGGCTACTCTTCTTTGAGAGAAATGGGATTCTCGTCCAACAATGTAGCTGAAGCTCTGCTCATGTATGACAATGACCTAGAAAAGGCAGTGACACATTTGTTTGAGAACTCATCATGAACATATGGGAAAAATATGGCTGTATGTGATATACCTGATTGGCAAAGTGGTGGCATATTATGGTTATATTTTTTTGCCATGTCTGCTTGGCTTTGTTATTGCATAAACAAAATCGATCAACTCTTTATATTTTCTTTCCATGTATATGTATAGTTTGTAAGATTTTTTCTCACACATGCTTTACAAAAACATTTATTTATTATTTCAGTCATGGAGATTCTAGTGGTTTAATTCAAACTCGTTTTCCATAACTTAATGAAGAGCTGCATCATGCATGTTTACCCTCTGCCGAATTAGGATTTTGAATTCTGAGGATGCCATGGTGCTGTGAATATCATGTAAAATATTATTTTAAAGACAATGTTTTATTCATGCTCTCCTTTTATATATAGAGGCATTTAAAACTATTTTCGCTGATTGTTCAAACAAGCTCTGCTTTTTCCAAGAAAAATCCATTTGGTGCTGATTTTGCCCGTATTTAAAATTGATGATAATTATTTTTAACAAGAAGTTAACCCAAGTGTTTATTTTAATGGCTTTTTCCAGGTCATTTAACACTCAAAAGGCAACACGTAGAAATTGTTAAGATGCCATCACATATGAATATGATTAAGAGGCGCGGTTAATAAAAGGTAACACGGGGTAATACTAATTTCTCGAAATATGTGGGGCACAACTCACTCGAGAATCATACATTCTTGTCTGTTCGCACAAATGAAAGAATTACCTAACATTTACATTCGATTGTTGCACAGTCTAGCAATGACAGGTTGATGTGTGGCCAACGAAAAAAATGCTCCCTATTATCATCTGTAGTGCATCCAAATGCAAAATAATCCATCGAACTTTCTAAATGGGCAAAATCAACTACTGAAACCTGTGATTAAATTCACATACCCAAAAACTCTCCCAGACAAACTGTCAGCCTGTACATCATTAAACACCAGCACAAATAGCACCTGAAAGGCAAAGGGGAAAAAACGTTCAGTTCAAGTCTCTTGTTAAAATTAATTCAATTGGGAAATTTTTAACAAAATGCAATCATCTATCCAGAAATGCGGCAACCTTTGAAAGTGGCTGCATCCTGTTACCAAGAAGAGAGAGAGAGAGAGAGAAGAAGAAGAAGAAGAAGACCTGATGACCAGGATGAGCAGCAAAACTTCCCTTCATCTACATGCTTGACATCAAGCCCAATAAACCAGGATCCAGCACTGACATCATCATGTGCATATGTGTGAAGAATAGCTCTGCACACTCGATAACATAGTATTCAGAATTCCAAATAGGTCATATACTACTTAAGTGATACACAAGAGGAGAAAATAGTTTACCTGTTTATTGAAACAAATTGAGCTAAAGCTCGTGATATGACATACATCTCACCTGAAGCATGTCGAAAATACCTGATGAATGCACGAAAATAATTCAGTATAGAAAGATAAAGAACATTATAATATGTACTCCAAGAAGGTCCAAAAAGGATACGGAAAATAATAGATGCTGTAGCTTTCATATGAGTAATTTGCACATATATGCACATCATGCAATCAGAATTCGATACAGATATGCAGCATCAAATTTGTTGAAGAATAACCTACGATTTCTTATCACCAAACTTCCACCAATCTGGTTCATGCCATTTATGACTCCTGCCAGAAGAAAAGTATAGGAAAAATAAAGTTATCTTCTACTAAATTTAATTTTTGTAAATTTTATGGGAGAAACTCACGGTTCAGAGAAAACTTCGCCTGATTTCATACAACCAATATAAACACGAGGCTTATCTAAGTGAGCTGCTAATGTAGTTCCAAGGGCATCTGCAAAACAATAATAATAACCAAATAAATGGATAAAGACATGAAGAGTTCAGCATATTAATTCAGCCATTCAGAATCTTTAACCCCTTGTTGGAAACATCTAAAAATGGAAGAATTCAATAATTTCCGAATGTAATGTAATGAAGTTCTTGCACATAGTTCATTCCAAAACAAAGCCTAATTGAATTTCCTAATATCTTCATGAGAATTGAACTTGGCAAGCTTGCTAAAAGCAGGCACACAGAACAGCCATAACTCAGGAAGAACATCGAATCTTAATAGTCCAGTTTTATACTAACCAATATTAACATATATATCGTCATTGACTTTAGCATAGAACTCAGCAACCCATTTACCCACAGCATGAGCAAAGAATAATTTCGCCTTCTTTGGAAACTCCTTAGTTGCCTCCACATGGTTATCCTGTGAATGAAAATGGCTTTAATAAATGGATAATCAAGCTTATGAATAATATTTTCTTCCACAACCCATTTTTCCTGATTAAGCATCTCTTTCTTTTCTGTTTTCACTTAATCGTATTTTCTATCTTATTTTCCCATGCTTACTGGATTCACCTAATTGTGTTTACTTAGATTAAGCATAATGGCTACAAATAGTTAGGACCTTGTAGAACGACTTCAATGCTCTAGTGCAACTAGTTCAAGTCTATGGAAGGAGTTTGTTATAAAGAAAATCAAAAAGAACAATGAATAATTGAGGTTATGGCAATTTTTTCTAAAACCACTCAAGATTCATGGACATACAAGAATGATGAAGTCATTGGTCTGTTTATTTTCATCATCAATCGCTCTGTCCAAACTGTCTCCACGATTTGCACTGCAAGACAACATGACCGGTCACCATAATATATTGAGTATGGAAAGTGAGAAGCTATTCCCTAGAAGCATATATCACAATGAAATTAAGATCAAATCAAAGGCATAACATGCTATAGCACCTTCTTCCAATAACAAAACGTACAACTATACCCTTCTTATATTCCATTTTCTTCAATGTTCCACCTGAAAAATCAAGGGATGATTACGAACCTCTGAGAAAAAATGAAACATCCAAACAAAGTTTACACAACTTAGTTCTTACAGTGCTACTACTAGTTGCTTGAGAGCCCATTCTCAGTCTTGACTAACAAATCTATCAGTTTTGACTCTACTGTGCCCATGTTTCCCACATCATATGCAAATGCAATATTCTTGAATGTGCCTACAATTCAGTGTCTGGGAAGCATCTATATTTGGTTATACATCCATAATTCAATGGACAGATTTTCTTGATTATTTAGATCTTTTCAAGATTATGCACTTATATAGACTCCAGCTTAATTTGCTACATACTGAATCCATACATATGGGATGGTGAATTTTACATGTCAACCTAATGCAAAGTATCATGGAAGTCGAAACTAGGAAAACAAAATAAAAATATCATAGAACTGTATGGTACCCTACCAGTTCCCATCCATGCTTTACGAATTGCATTCCTATTGTTTTTTCTGCCAAATGTTGTAAGTATTCCTATCACTACGAGATGTTGTTGCTTTGAATCATTCCCATCTTTCTCTGTTAATATGTTTGAAGTAAAACCCTCTTGCTTGGCTGCAGCCAATTCCATCTCAAGAGCTGATAATTTCTTTTGTTGCTCCCTAAAAAGATACCATTTTACCATTCACAGCCATCAAAAAACGATAAATCAGGTATAAATTGTTAAATCAATGCTCAAGAGTAACAATTAGATTACCTGCATGCTATTATTTTCAATGTATCGTCCACAGAGATAGCAGATTGTCCCTAAAATGAAAAGCCAGAAGTTCATTTGGCTATTTTAACTCGGCCAAAACAAATGAAACTTAGAAGTAAACCAGCTTGTGTGATTTTTCAACATCACATCTAAATTTTAGCTAGAATAGATTATAGGTGAAAATGAATATGATATTTCCTTCTAATGAACTTCAACTGAAAAAATATCCAAATTCAACTCCAGCAAAGATTCAAACTTTCAATTTACTGGAAAAAATTGAACACCCACCTGCCCAGTTATCCTATCAAGCTCTTTAATCAAATAAACTCTGTTCTCTGAATCTTGCCATAATCTACATCAAACATAAACGCGATCAGAACTTTAAAAAGAAAAGGTGTGCAAGACAAAGGAGTGAAAAACAACCTGCCAGCAACATAAACTGCAGAGAAAGTAGCAAACATTGAGAGTAGCAAAATCGATATTCTTGATCCATAGGGTAGCTTATTATTCGATCCTTTGCTGCTTTGACTAAACATCGTTTCTTTTTTCAAGAACTGTATAATTTCGGTTTGATAAAGTGATGATATTGATCTGAGCAATGTAACTGGATCTTCAATGCCCTGTTGATGGATTCAGCTAAAGTATCGAACTTTATATAACTTTTGCATCAATTCAGCAAAATTCTAGTCCTCAATTTTGATTTTAAAAAATTGGATTTTTGCCAGCATAGTTGGAGAAAGAAGAAGAAGAAGTAGTTGATGGGTTGGTCTCCTGTATGGGCTCTTATGCTCTACTGCCCAACTTAACGTGACCAGCTCGTGGTTGGACAAAATCTGATTTTTCTATTTCAAGTTTTCTTTTTTAGTTCAAATATTTATTATCCAACTCATTTTAAAACAAAAATTAAAAAAATATCTGTCCAAGAAGAGGAAATGTAGATTATTAATCGATAATTAAATATTAAAAAATATGTTAGACCTTCCAAAGTCTCTGTCAAAATATTGGCTTATGGATTTGTTGCTTTTTAATTTTAATTAACATGCAAAAAAACTGTCGTAGGAAGAACTCGTGTTAGAATCATATATATATATATATATTGTCATGATCTAAATTAAAAAGTCATCACTAATATTAGAAAACAAAATTTTTTTAAATCTTGAACCCGTAATAAATTTTAAAATAAAAATATATATAAATAAAATACAAAAATACATAAGAATTAAAACTTTAATTAATATAAGAATAACTCTTACATCATATCATAATAAAAATAACTTCATACAATATTTGAGTACAAAATCTCTAACTAGTACAATACACTACTAATAAAATAACACTATTATTGCAATGATCACTAAAATATAAAAAGACGACAGTTCAATATTTATATAAATCAGCCGAGGAGAAAAAGGTCCGGCGAATAGTACCATGAGAAAGATCTGATGTAATAGATCCTGAAAAAAATATTAAGGAGAGTCAGACCTTACTGAATGAATTATTATAATATATATACATGCAATCTAAAATCATATATAATCAAACATCAGTATAATTATATATATATATGCATTTCATACAAATGATAAAATCCACTTTTATATAATAATAAATGCAGAAAAATTTTATTTTAGGTGAAGGATCGAAACAGAACCCTAAAATATTCCACAATCTCGATCACTAAATCTCACTAGCCAATAGGTTCACTTAATTTCAAATATTTCTCTTTTCCATTTTTGAACAGTAGACTGGCCTTGAGACACTAAGTCAACCGATCTCCTGCAACCACACCATTCACTCACAACAATCCTCAATAATCAATTAATCAAGTCTCATATCAATAATTTCATAATATTAAATTCTAAATCTAATACACTGGTATGTATACAATCCTAGTGCAGCCCACTAGATAGCACGTTTTACTGCTATCATTCAAATAAATCTTATAATTATTAAAATAATAAAATACATAATTTAAACATAATAGCATCCATTTTTAAAGAAATACACTAAACATATACCAAATATATATACAAAATATATATCAAACATATACTGAATATATACCAAATATATATAATCATTTAATAAAATAAATCATTTTTAAATGCATTATAAAAATTATGGATGCTCACATATATGTATTCTATATGCAATGTATATATATGATAATAACTCACTGTTGTGCACTCCTCTAAAAGAAATAGATTAGTCTGATCCAATAAGCCTAAATCTCGACACAACTATACAAAATGAATAAATAATATTAGAATCGAAATACTAATTTCATACTTGTAGGAATACTAATCTAGAATACAATAAAAGCTTAAATATGAAGTTTACATAAAATAGCCGGGGCAAAAGAAGATCGGCGTAAAGCATTACTGGTATGGTATGACAAAGAAGACTCTCCTTAAAAAAAATAGTTGAGAGGGGGTCAAACCTCACTGAGTGAATTATTATAATATATATACACACACCTCCTAATGTCATATGCAATCAAGCATCAGTATATATATAAATATATATATAAGCATTTCACACAAATGCTAAAATCTACTTTTATATATAATAAATGCAAAAAAATGTTTATTTGAGTGAAAGATCAAATAAAACCCTAAAACATTCGCAACCTCAATGAAAATATCACACTAGCCACACATGCTTACTTAATTCTAAAGCAATTCTCTTATTCCATTTTGGATAGTAGGCTAGCCCTGAGACAATAAGTTAACCGAGCTCTAGCAGTCTCACTATCAGTGTGATTGACCCCGAGACACTAAGTCAATCGAGCTCCCGCAATCACATTACTCAATAATATCAAATCTCAATAATCAATCAATCAAATTTCACCTTAAATGATTTTAAAAACTCAACCCTAAAATCTATCAGACCGGTACGTACACAGTTCTAGTGTAGCCCACTAGGTAGCACGTTCTATTGATATCCTTCAAATAAAATCGTATATTTATGGAAAATAAATAATTGGATAATTAAACACCAATGGCATTCATAACAAAAAAATATACTAAATATATCTCAAGTATATATGCTACATATAATCCAAAATCAACCATAAATATAATAAAAGTATACCAAACATATACTTACTCATTTAATGAAATCATTCATATCAAAACATAATTACTTATAATCATGCTCTACATGCAATGTATATATAAAATAATAATTCACAAGTTTACGCTTCTCGAGACTGACTTGACATGACTGGTCCAATAGGTTTCGATCTCGGCACAACTAGAAAAATAAATAATAATAAAAATAAGAATATATTCTAACTTATACTTCTAAAAATTCTAAAGAAAGACTCGATCTAGGAATTTAAAATTCAGTCAAAACACAAAGACTTATGACAGACCTGATGTCACGTTTTACGAAAATTCTACCGAAAAATTGGTAGAACCTACTCTGTAAAACGGACATCTCTCTATTGAAAAGTAGAGTGATCCTGCAAGAAAAATACTCTTCTAATAACGCAATAGCTAAACACCTTGGGTTGAGATCCCGAACTACTTAAATTTCCAACCGAGGTTCACAATTCGCAATAAAATAAATATTAAATAATAATATAATAAAATCATTAAAAATCCTTAAAATCAATAATAAATCACAATAATATATATTTAAACATCAAAACACTAAATATAATTATTTTCACAATAATTAAATAAAAATCTCAAATAATAATATAATATTAATAAAAATCCAATTTTTCAATAATTCAACATAAAATAGTAAAATTCACTTTTAATTACTCAAATAGTTTAAATATATTGTAAAAGTAGTTAAAAATCCATTTAATCACCAAAATAGTAAATAATTTATTATTTGAATATAATTTTCAAAAATTAATATTAATTAGTTAAAAATAGTAAATAATTCGTAAAAATTATTTTAATACCCTATAAAATTCTAAAATCATTTAAAACATATTATTTAACTATAATTTCAATAAAAATACACATTTAACATATAAATCCAATATTCACATAATATTAAAAATATTCCCAAAATTACATGAAATTACTAAAAATTATTTTATCAATACTAAAATTACTAACTAAAATTAATGACACTAACTAAATAAAATTTCCATCCAAAATAATTAATTAACATAATTATCAAAAATCTATTTTTTTAATATTAAAATATTAAAAAATACCCATTATTCAAATTAATTCAAAAAAATATACAAAAAATATTTTTGAGAAGCTACATACAACAGCAATCTCAAAGCAAAAATTCATGGATCAAACCCAAAAATAAAATAAAAATTCGAAACCCTAAATAGACATAAACAAAAACTTGCTAAAACTCAAAATCAAAAAAGATTGAGATCAAACGGAGCTTGGAAACCAGTGCTCAAGGATTCAAACAAGACCAAGAACACGAGCTCACATGGCCAGAAGTACCACCGGCAACAATGGAGCCTCACAATGGCTATCTTGGCTTTGCGCGATTCCAGTGGCTCCAGGGCATGGTCAGCAACGACGGTCGACGTCTGGAGGAAGGAGGAAGGTGATGGTGGTTATTGGTGATGGTAGGTGGCTCCGACATGGCATGGGTGATTAGCGCAATGAGTGTGACGGGGAAGAAGAAAGCAAATGGAAAGAAAAAGAAAATAGGAAAGAAAAGGAAGAAGATGGCGAACCTGAAAATATGTCTTGCTTTTTCCCTTTATATATATATATATATATATATATATATATATATATATATATATATATATATATATATATATATATATATATATATATATAATAAAATAAATATTAAATAATAATATAATAAAATCATTAAAAATCCTAACAATAACAATAATAATAATAATAACAATAAAAATATTAATAATAATACTATTAAAAATAGTAGCAATGAAAAATGATTTTAATACTTTAAATAATAAAACTTACAAAATAATTATTTTACGTAAATAAAATATTTAGAATAAAATAAATGGATAATATACACAAATAATAATAATATATAAATAAAATTTAAATTTTTATTAATACTGCATATCTCAAAATAATTTTATATTATTTAAAATATTGGATCATTACAATATTCCCTCCTTATAAGAATTCGTCCTTGAATTCAAATAAAAGAACAAATACAAGAATTCATCGAGGAAAGAGGTAGGGATAGACAACTCGCATCTCAGATTTTGTCTCCCAAGTATGCTCCTCCACGTTTTTACTTCGCCACAACACCTTAACCATCGGAATCTGCTTTGAACGCAACTGATGAACTTGATAATTCATTACCGCGATTAGTTCCTCCTCGAATGTCAGATCTTATTCACTTCCACACTATCAAACTGCAACACGTGTGAAGGGTTCGAAATATACTTCCTCAGCATCAAGATATGGAACACTAAATGCACTTGAGATAAATTTGGAAGCAAAGCCCATCGATATGCAACCATGTCCACTCTCTCTAAAATCTCGAACGGTCCAATACACCTCGGTACTAGTTTCTCCTTTTTGTCAAATCTCATCACACCCTTTATCGGAGACACCTTCAGAAATACATAGTCTCCAACCTGGAACTCCACATCTCTGTGTCTCAGATCCACATAGCTCTTCTGCCTACTAACTATAATCTCTAATCTCCTTATGATCACATCAACCTTCTTTGTTGCATCCTGAACGATCTCAGGTCCAGTCAACGCTCTCTCTCCAAATTCGTCCTAACTAAGAGGGGATCTATACTTCCTTCCATCCCAAGCCTCATACGGTGTCATCCTAATACTGCTATGGTAGTTGTTATTATATGCAAACTCCACAAGCAGTAATTAATCATCCTAGCTACCTCTAAGATCTAATACACACATCCTAAACATATCCTCAAGTGTTCGGATCATCCTTTCAGACTGACCATCTGTATGAGAGCAAAAAGCAGTACTAAAATCAAGCCTAGTGCCCATTACTTCCTGCAGCTTCTGCCAAAATTGAGAGGTAAACACTGAACCTCTATCAAATACAATGGACACAAGTACTCCATGAAGGTACACAATATGCTTAACATACAGCTTCACCAACTTAACTATAGAATAAGTGGCTTTAACAGGCAAGAAATGAGCAGACTTGGTCAACCTGTCCATAATCACCTGGATGGAATCATATCCATCCTTAGAACGAGGTAACCCTACCACAAATTCCATAGCAATTCTCTCCCACTTCACTCAGGAATAGGAAGTGGTTGAAGCTTCCCAAAGACTTCTGATGTTCAGTTTTCACTTGTTGACATGTCAAGCACCTAGAAACAAAATTAGCTATAACCTTCTTCAATCCGTCCTACTAATATAAGTCTCTGATACTATGGTACATCTTAGTGACACCTGGATGTATGTTGTAGGCTGTAAAATGTGCTTCCTCAAGAATCTCTTCTCTCAAATTATCCATATGAGAAATGCATAATCAACCACTGATCCACAAAACACCATCATCATCAAGTGTAAAATCAATGAACTTCCTTGCACAAACATTCTCTGCAAGCTCAACTAGAAAAGGATCTCAGCCCTAAGTTGCTTTAATCCTATCTCTTAGCACTGATCAGACTTTAAACTGAGCTAACAGTCCTCTTGATCTACTAATCTTCATCATCATACCTTGATCCACCAACTGGTGCAACTCTTGGATCAATGGTCTCCTCTCTACACTAATGTGAGCAAGACTACTTGAGGACTTCCTACTCAAGGCATCTGCTACCACATTAGCCTTACCTTGATGATAAAAAATCTCACAATCATAGTCCTTCAGGAGTTCTAACCATCTCCTCTACCTCAGATTCATATCACTTTACTGTAAAATATACTTAAGGCTCTTATGAGCAGTGAAAATCTCACAAGTCACCTCGTACAGATAATGTCTTCAAATCTTGAGAGCAAAGATCACTACAGCCATCTCTAGGTCATGAGTAAGATAATTTTGTTCATGTTTCTTCAACTGCCTCGAAGAAAATGCTATCACCCTACCATTCTGCATCAACACAAAACCTAGGCCAACTCTAGTGTCACAACCCAAAACAGGAGCCATGACCGGTGCTAGGGAACGAGAATTCTTTCGAATCCGGAACCCGTAGCAAGCCTAAAAATAAAATAAAACCTGTAATAGTAATAATAATATATAATGCAGCAGAAATAAAAATCATAAATATCACAATAATATTTTCACCAACTGGATTTAAATTAAATACTCATCTCATATATATATAAACTCTTTTAATACAAATCCAGTTCAAATATAATACAACATCTCTTTAATAATTTAATGACTACTGCGGTGTCTAGATAAAATAAAATTCAAGACTCAGGGAAGCAGTTTACACAAAGAAGCCAGGGCGGAAGAAATCCGGCGTACAGGCCTGCTACTGAGGTCTGAAGATGATGACTCTCCTGAAAAATAGTCAATGGAGGGGAGTCAAACCTCACTGAGTGAATTACTATAATATATATACATGCATACTAAATGACAATGCATACAGTCAATAGTATATATATAGATATATATACAGGCAAATACACACAGATGCTGTAAAATCATGTTATATATATTTTACTGAAAATCATCGTTTATGAAGGATCAAATAGAACCTTATAATATCACAACCTCAAAACAGTGTTAGACAACACTCTAGCCATATAGGCTCACTTATTCCAAATATATCCACTTAATCCATTTAGACAGTAGACTGGCCCCGAGACACTAAGTCAACGAGCTCCAGTAGTCTGACTGCTAGTGTGATTGGCCCCGAGACACTTGGTCAACTGAGCTCCAGCAATCACACTCCCAAATCCATTCTGACACATCAAAAAATCAAATCCAATCAATGTCCACAAATGGTTAGTAATATAGCCTAAATGCTATAAGCGTACCGGTACGTACTCGGTCCTAGTGCTGCCCACTAGGTAGCACGTTCTATTGATATCCTTCATTAATAAATATAAAATATTCATTCACAAATAAATGATGCATGAATTTAAATAAAATAGCAACATAAACCATATATATACTGGAAATATACCAAAAGTAAACTAGGTATATTTCGAGTATATATACGTCAAATAAATCTAATTAAATTACAAAATAAACTAGAGATATATTTGAAAACATTTTTAAACACAATTCATTAATAAAACATGCATATAATTTAATATATACCAAAAATAAACTAAATATATACTTAAATACTAATCACATTATTTATGCATATCTAATCAAAATAAAACATATATTTCTAAAATCATGCATCCTAAACATATATATATAATATAGTTACTCACACTTAGTGCGCTTCACGAGATGGGTCCGACGGGCCTGGTCCACTAGCCCTCGGTCTCGACGCAACTAAACAAACAATAACGATAGAAATCAGAATAAACCTAACAGAAAATCCTAGAACTCGATCTAGAATATTAAACACAGAAACAGAAGTAGGGTTCGACCGGACATCACGTTTTACGAGAATTCTATTGAAAATTCGACAGAACCTCCCTTGTAAAACGGACATCTCTCTACTCAAAGAGTAGAGCCGACCCTGCAAAGAAATACACTTCAAAAACAAGCTCAACACATAATCAAAATCCCTCGGTCGGACTCCAAACTACAGTCTACCGACCAGGGTTCACAATCACAGAATAATTTCAGAAATACCAAAAATACCCTTATAACGTAGAAATTCATTTTATAAATAGAAATTACACAATTAACCTTTAAACACAGTAAAAACCGATAAAAACTCATTTTATTAGTAAAATCGTATATTATATATATAATTGAAAATAATTCACGAAAAATAGTTTTAATTAGTTAAAAATACTAAATAATTTGTAGAAATCATTTTTATACCTTAAATAACTATTAAAACTAATTAAATTACATTTTTAGCCAATTTTGTATAAAATTACCAAAATACCCCTACATATATAAATATACTATAATTACTTCAAAAATTCACCAAAAATAGTATAATTATCCAAAATTAATTTTCTGAACATATTTATCAATAATATCAATAATTAAACTCAATTAACTAATTAATTTCAATTAAAAACACAATTAACCTACTTTTCCCAAAAGTACATAAACCTAAATAATTCAAAATAAATACATAGAAATTCATAAAAATTCCAAATAAATTTCTATAATTCATTTCAAAACCTATAATTATCATAAAACACAATTTCATAATTTAATTAATTAATTTCCGAAAATTAGAAAATAATATTAAAATATTCAAAAATACCCAAAAATTAAATAATCTCCAAAAATTCCAAAAAAATTCACACATGTAGATTAAGCTAAGGGGAACAAAATTTGTGAAGAAATTTTTTATGAATCAATCAAATTGAAGTTCAAAAAATTCAAGAACCCTAATAGGCCGAATTCGAAAAATCGAAACCTAAGCAAATCAAGACCATTTAAAGTGAAACAAAGCTTGGAATCACACTCATCGAAGCTCAAGGAGAAGAAAGAGACCGGCGGTGTTGAAAACGGTGGCCGAAAATGTCGTGAACGATGGTGGCCAAAGTTTCGGCTTCTCCGGCCAAAATCGAGCTCTAGACGTCGGAAACGGCTGCAACAGGCCGCGAGGAAGGCTGAGGAAGGTGGTGGCACGCCAGACGGCACACCAACGGCAAGAAATCGATGTGACAGTGGTTGGACGGCGATGGGGGCAATCGGGGAAGAAGGAGGAAGAGTCGGGGGCAGAATTGTAATTTTCCAAAAATTTGATTTTTTTAACATATTATATGTATATATATATATACTTTACACTATATATTAAAATAATATTAAATTACACACATTAAATATACACCACACACATATAATTTAATATTTTAAAATTTAATAATAAATAAAAATAATTAAATAACAATAAAATTAATACATAAATAATAAAATATTAGGTAATTAATTAAACGCTAATTAATTAATTAAATACACATATATATTTTATTTAGTACTTTAAAAATATATATGAATTCATGCAAGTCCGTAAATCTATTTAAAATAATTAATAGTAAATTATTTACGTGAAAATTTCCCCGAAAATGCAAGTCCCGGGAAAATTTTACGTAAAGCACTTAAAATAATAATAAACAATTAAAAATTCAATTTTAATTAAATAAAAGCTCATAAAATATCAATATTATATTTAAAAATTATTAACACTGCATATCCCGATGCAGTATAAAAATATTTAAAAACACGGGATATTACATGTAGAGGTATCATAATACACAATGAACTTATCTACTCTATTAGACAAAGCCAAAATTAAAGCTATAGTTAACTTCTCCTTCAACAACTGGAAACTATTCTCACAAGCATCTGACCACATAAACTTCAAATTCTTCTAAGTTAAGCAAGTCATAGGAGCTGCAATTCTAGAAAATTTTTGCATAAATCTCCTATAATACATAGCCAAACCCAAAAAACTCTGAATCTCGGTGACTATTATTAGTCTGGGCCACTTAGACACTACCTTAATCTTCTGTGGATCAACCTGGATACCATCTTTAGACACTATGTGTCTAAGGAATGCAACACTCTCCGACCAGAAATCACACTTCGAGAATTTTGCATAAAATTGATGTTCTCTCAGTGTCTATAGTTGTCACGACCCAAAACAGGGGCCATGACCGGTGCTAGGGAATGAAAATTCTTTTGAATCTGGAACCCATAGCAAGCCAAAAAAATAAATAAATAAAAACATGCAATACTCATAATAATATAAATAAAATATTTTGCACTGGAATAAAATCATAAATGAGATAAGTAAATATACATCAATGGATTTAAATAATCATCTCATCTCATATATAAATAATCCTTTCATAAAAATCCAATTCAAATCTTTAAAATACATAACTCACACAAATATAATACATAAACCCCATAACTGTTTACAACTACTGCAGTGTCTAGATTATAAAATAAAATCAAGTGAGCAGCTTACATAGTAAAGTCGGGGTGAAAGAAATTCGATGTATGGGTCTGCTACTGAGGTCTGAAGACGATGACTCTCCTGAAAAATAGTCAACAGAGGGGAGTCAGACCTCATTGAGTGAATTATTATAATATATATACATGCATACTAAATGGCAATGCACACAGTTAAAAATATATATATATATATAATAAGTATTTATATAAACAAATACACACGGATGTGATAAAATCATTTTATACATTTTTACTGAAAATCACTATTTATGAAGGATCAAATAGAACCCTAGAAAATCGTAACCTCAAACAGTGTTAGACAACACTCTAGCCATACAGGCTCACTTATTCCAAATATATTCACTTATTCCATTTGGATAGTAGACTAGCCCCGAGACACTAAGTCAACCGAGCTCCAGCAGTCTGACTGTCAATGTGATTGGTCCCAAGACACTTGGTCAACCGAGCTCCAGCAATCACACTCCCAAATCATATCACGCATCAAATAAATCAATTCCGATCATAATCCATAAATAGGTTAATAATATAACCAAAATGTTATCGGTGTACCGGTACGTACTCGATCCTAGTGCTACCCACTAGGTAGCACGTTCTATTGATATCCTTCATTTAAATATAAAAAATAAATTCATGAATAAATGATGCATGAATTTGAAATAAACGGCAACATAAACCATATATATACTAGAAATATACCAAAAGTGAACCAGGTATATTTCGAGTATATATACGTTAAATAAATTCAATTTAACCATAAAATAAACAAGAAATAAACTATGAATATACCTAAGAACATTTTAAGTATAGATCATTAATAAAACATGCATATAGTTTAAAATATACCAAAATATACTGAAAATATATCAAAAATAAACATAAGTAATACTTAAATCATTTATGCATACTTTACTAAAATAAACCATACATATCTAAGAACATGCATCCTAGGACATATATATATAAAATAACAACTCACTGTTATTGCGCTCCATGAAATGGGTCTGACGGGCCTGGTCTACTAGGCCTTGGTCTCGGCGCAACTAACAAACAAGTGACAACAGAAAATCAGAATAAATCTAACGAAAATTCCTAAAAACTCGATCTAGAATACTAGACACAGAATTAGAATAAGAATTCGACCGGACATCATGTTTTATGAGAATTCTACTAAAAATCCGGTAGAACCTCCCCTGTAAAATTGACATCTCTCTACTCAAAGAGTAGAGCTAGTCCTGCAAAGAAAATACACTTCAAATAACATAAAATTCACAACCATAATCCCTCAGTCGGACTCCAAACTATAACTCACCGACCGAGGTCCACAATTCACAGAACAATTATAAAAATACTGAAAATGCCCTTTTATAATAAAAATACATTTTATAATTAATTAATTAATATTAAAACTAAATAATAAAAATTAAGTTAATTAATTAAACCCTAATTTAATTTAAATAATTACACGTATATACATTTTATTTAGCACTTTAAAATTATGTATGAGTTCATGCAAATTTGTAAAACTAGTTAAAATAATTAATATTAAATTATTTACGTGTTAATTTCCCCAAAAATAATATTCTCGGGAAAATTTTATGTAAATATCTTAAAATAATTAAAAATAATTAAAATGAGTTGATAATTATCAAACTCATGAAAATAATCATAAATATATACAAAAATTATTAACACTGCATATCCCGATATAGTTTAAATTTATTTAAAAACTCGGGATATTACAGTTTTCCCCCCTTACAAGAATTCGTCCCCGAATTCCAGAAAAGAAAATTACAAGATCAAGAAGGGAAAAGATACGGGTAACGCTCGTATCTCAGCTTCAGTCTCCCACGTATGCTCCTCAACTCTGTTGCTACGCCATAGAACCTTGACCATCGGAATCTGTTTCGATCGCAACTGTCAAACTTGATAATCAACGACCGCCATAGGTTCTTCCACAAATGTCAGATCTTCATTCACTTCTACACTGTTGGGCTACAACACGTGTGAAGGGTCTGAGATATACTTCCTTAACATCGAGATATGAAATACCGGATGCACTTAAGACATACTTGGGGGCAAAGCCAACCGATATGCAACAGTGCCAACTCTCTCCAGAATCTCGAATGATCCGATATATCTCGGTGCTAACTTACCCTTCCTACCAAATCTCATCACACCCATCATCGGAGACACCTTTAAAAAAATATAGTCTCCAACCTGAAACTCCACATCTCTGCGCCTAGGATATGCATAGTTATTTTGCCTGCTAACTGTGGTCTCTAATCTGTGCTTAATCACGATGACTTTCTCTGCAGCATCCTGAACCATCTCAGGTCCAGTCAAAGCTCTCTCACCAATCTCATCCCAACTCAGAGGGGATCTACATTTCCTTCCATACAATACCTCATATGGTACCGTACCAATACTACTATGGTAGCTATTATTATATGCAAACTCTACAAGACGCAAATGATCATCCCAGCTACCTCCCAAATCCAGAACACACATCCTCAGCATATCTTCTAATATCTGGATTGTCCTCTCAGACTGACCATCTGTCTGAGGATGAAAAGCAGTACTGAAATCCAACCTAGTGCCCATCGCTTCCTGCAACTTTTGCAAAAAATAAGAGGTAAAAACTGAACCTCTATTTGACACAATGGACACAGGTACTCCATGAAGGCACACAATATGTTTCACATACAGCTTTGCCAATCTAGCTATATAATAGGTGGCTTTCACAAGTAAGAAATGTGCAGACTTATCAACCTGTCTACAATCACCTAGAATGAATCATATCCATCCTTAGAAAGAGGTAAACCAACCACAAAATCCATAGCTATCCTTTCCCACTTCCACTCAGGAATAGGAAGAGGCTGAAGCTTCCCAGAAGGCTTTTGATGTTCAACTTTCATTTGTTGACACGTCAGGCACTTAGCAACATAATCAGCGACATCCTTCTTCAGTCTGTCCCACCAGTATAAATCTCTAATACTATGATACATCTTAGTGACACCTGGATGTACGCTATAGGTTGTAGAATGTGCTTCCTTTAGGATCTCTCCTCTAAAATCATCCACATTAGGAACACACAATCTACCACTGATCCACAACACACCATCATCATTGAGTGTGAAATCAGTGAACTTCCTTGCATGAACTTTCTTTGCAAGCTCTTCTAGAATAGGATCTCAGCTCTGAGCTACTTTAATCCTATCCCTCAATATAGATCGCACCTTAAACTAAGCTAGCAGTCCACCTGACCTACTAATCTTCATCATCAGACCTTGATCCACCAACAGATGCATCTCCTAGATCAACGGTCTCCTCTCTACACTGATATGAGCAAGACTGCCTAAGGACTTTCTACTCAAGGCATCTGCTACTACATTAGCCTTGCCCAGATGATATAAAATCTCACAGTCATAATCTTTCAACAATTCCAACCATCTCCTTTGCCTCAGATTCAGATCTCTCTGCTGGAAAAAGTACTTAAGGCTTTTATGATCAGTAAAAATCTCACAAGTCACTCCGTACAGATAATGTCTCCAAATCTTGAGAGCAAAGATCACTACAGCCATTTCAAGGTCATGTGTAGGATAGTTCTGCACGTGCTTCTTCAACTGCCTCGAAGCATAGGCTATCACCCTACCATTCTGCATCAACACGCAACCAAGGCCAACTCTAGAGGCATAACAATAAACTGTGAACTTGTCCACACTATTAGGTAAAGCTAGCACTGGAGTTGTGGTCAATTTCTCCTTCAACAATAGAAAACTGTTCTCACAAGCTTCTAACCACTCGAATCTCACATTCTTCTGAGTCAAGCGAGTCATAGGGGCTACAATTCTAGAAAAACCCTGTACAAACTACCTATAATACCCGGCTAAACCCAGAAAACTCTGAATCTCAGTAACAGAAGTCGGTCTAGGCCACTCAAACACTGCCTCAATCTTCTATGGATCAACCTGGATACCTTCTTTAGACACCACGTGTCCAAGAAAAGAAACACTCTCTATCCAGAAATCACATTTTGAGAATTTAGCATAAAACTGATGATCTCTCAATGTTCTTAGTACAGTCCTCAAGTGATATACATGCTCCTCTATACTCCTCGAATATACCAGTATATCATCGACGAAGACTACTATAAACTAATCCATATATGGTCTGAATACCCTGTTCATCAGGTCCATAAAAGCTGTTGGTGCTAGTCAAACCAAAAGACATTACCAAAAACTCATAATGGCCATATCGAGTGCGGAATGCCATTTTAAGAACATCGGCTCCACTGATCCGCAGCTGATAATAACCCGACCTTAAATCAATCTTAGAAAAGAACTGTGCACCCTGTAGCTGATCAACAAAATCATCTATCCTTAGGAGAGGATACTTGTTTTTCACTGTCACCTTATTCAGCTCTCTGTAGTCAATGCACAGTCTCAGGGTACCATCCTTCTTCTTCATAAATAGGATGGTGCACCCTAAAGAGAAACACTAGGTCTGATGAAACCCTTATCCAACAACTCTTGCAACTGCTCCTTCAACTCTTTTAACTCTGCAAAAGCTATTCTGTAGGGTGGCATAGATATAGGAGTAGTACTTGGAGCCATATCTATACAAAACTCAATCTCTCTGTGAGGTGGTAAACCTGGCAACTCCTTAAGAAAAACATCAAGAAACTCACAGGCAACAGGAACATCTATGAGTGACAACTTCTCCACTGAAGTATCCCTAACTAATGCCAAATATCCCTGACATCCTTTCCTTAGCAACTTCCTAGTCGTAACAGTAGAAATAAGATTCTTAGGTGCTGAACTCCTATCACCCATAAACTTAAATTCTTCTTTACCAGGAATTCTGAAAGTCACTTTTTTACTCCGACAATCCACTACAGCATAGTGCTAAGATAACCAATCCATACCCAGAATGACATCAAACTCCATTATATCCAATAGAATCAAATCAGTAGATAATTCACTATCTCCCATGAGAACTGGACAACCAGAAAGAACAATAATGATGTCCAAAGAATCATTTAGAGAAGTGGTAATAGACAAAGGAAAAGCCATCCTCGAAGCTTGCCAATAAGACTTGGAAGCAAAAACAGGAGAAACGAACGAATGCGTAACACTCGGATCAAACAGAACCCATGCATCCAGGTAACAGACAGAAATATTACCTGCCACGACTGCATTAGATGCCTGAGCATCCTGCTAAGTGAGATGGAAGACTCTGGCCTGTCCTCGACCTCCTTACTGGCTGGTAGAAGCCTGGCCAACACCTCTGGCACCTCTACCACGACCCTACTAACAAACTTAGTGGAACTTTGATGCTGGGTTGGAGGCAACTGAAATGGAATGGGTGCAACACTAGTAATCGACTGTTGTGGAAATCGTGGAATCTGTGGCTGCTGATACTCGGAATAAGGACACGATCTAGCATAATGTCCTGTCTGCCCGCATCTAAAACATGTTGGCGGTGTCAGGTAACATGGTCCCTGATGGACTCTATTGCAGGTCTGGCATACACTGGTAGCTGATCCAGAACTGCGTCCACTACTACTACTTGAAGCACCTGACCCGAATCTGAATGGTCTACGCTGACCTCCATGGCCATGTCTACTGCTCCGATGCACTCGCTGTTGCTGCCTCTGACTCTGCTGAGTTGACCTCTCTGCTGACTACTCGAGCCAACATGAAAACTCGAATACGAAGTAGCCTGCAATCCACTCGACTGAACACCCAATTGGTAATAATCAGGCATAGCTCCCTGCCTGACTAGCCTCAGCTCAATCTCCTTGGCTAACTCAATAACCGACTCCAGAGTAAGGCCCGTTGTAGGCATACCAGTAAATGCTGAACCCAATCCAGTAACGTAGGTGGTAACTGTGAAATACTGATCTCACATCAGATCCTCTGCATATCTACCCAGCTGGAGGAACTCTCGGGTGTACTCCTCAACTGATCGATCATCGCGAGATATACTGGTCAACTGGAGATGATAACTCAAACGAAGCGGCTCTGGACAGAATCTCCTCATAAACCACTCTCTGAACTGAGCCAGGTCATCATCATCATGTAAGGCTGGATCATATGAATAAACTAGTCCAGGGCTGGTCCCTCAATAGAAAGCTCAACTATCATGATCCGTTGGTACTTGGTGTGAGCAGTCACACTCCTAGTCTCAATCGTATATAGAAAGTCCAACGGATCGGAAGTCCCATCGAAAGCAATCCTGCTAACTCTGGCATAGAACAAAGCTGCCTCAGGGTCAGACATACCCTGCTGATAGGCAGGCTGAACAGGTTGAACGATTGGAGGTACAGGAACATCTTCATACTCAGGCTCAATAGGCTCCTCATCCTGTATCTCTCTCTGCTTACGATGACCTGCCGCTCCTCGAGGACTACCTCTGCCATAACCTCTGCGTCTAACTAGTGGCTCAGGAGGTAAAACCTCATCCTGAAAGGACTCATCATCCTCGGCCTCAACGACCGGAGGAGCGACACACGCTCGCCTCCTCATTCTGAAAAGACAACAGAAGGATTCAGACAAATAAACAATAGAGGAATAACACAGAAAACTAAAGCAAGGATTACTTATGAAGACATACTCGAACCTAACTCACTACAGTAGTTTCCAAAAGAAAACACAACACTGAAACTAGGGCCACAACTCACTCAACTAAAGCCCTGACACAAAACTCCACTCTGATACCAACTTTGTCATGACCCAAAACAGGGGCCATGACCGGTGCTGGGGAACGGGAATTCTTTCGAATCTGGAACTCATAGCAAGCCAAAAAATAAATAAATAAAAACATGCAATACTCATAATAATATAAATAAAATATTTTACGGTGGAAATAAAATCACAAATGAGATAAGTAAATATACATCAATGGATTTAAATAATCATCTCATCTCATATATAAATAATCTTTTCATACCAATCCAGTTTAAATCTTTAAAATACATAACTCACACAAATATAATACATAAACCCCACAACTGTTTACAACTATTGTAGTGTCTAGATTATAAAATAAAATCAAGTGAGCAGTTTACATAGTAAAGTCAGGGCGGAAGAAATTCGATGTATGGGTCTACTACTGAGGTCTGAAGATGATGACTCTCTTGAAAAATAGTCAACGGAGGGGAGTCAGACCTCACTGAGTGAATTGTTATAATATATATACATGCATACAAAATGGAAATGCACACAGTCAATAGTATATATATATATATAATAAGTATTTATACAAATAAATACATACGGATGTGATAAAATCATTTTATACATTTTTACTGAAAATCACTGTTTATGAAGGATTAAATAGAACCCTAGAAAATCACAACCTCAAACAGTGTTAGACAGCACTCTAGCCATAAAGGCTCACTTATTCCAAATATATTCACTTATTCCATTTGGATAGTAGACTAGCCCTGAGACACTAAGTCAACCGAGCTCCAGCAGTCTGACTGTCAGTGTGATTGGCCCCGAGACACTTGGTCAATCGAACTCCAGCAATCACACTCCTAAATCATATCACGCATTAAATAAATCAATTCCAATCATAATCCACAAATAGGTTAGTAATATAACCTAAGTGCTATCGGCATACCGATACATACTCGGTTCCTAATGCTACCTACTAGGTAGCACGTTCTATTGATATCCTTCATTTAAATATAAAACATACATCATAAATAAATGATGCATGAATTTGAAATAAATAGCAACATAAACCATATATATACTAGAAATATACCAAAAGTAAACCAGGTATATTTCGAGTATATATACGTTAAATAAATTCAATTTAATCATAAAATAAATAAGAAATAAACTATGAATATACCTAAAAACATTTTAAGTATAAATCATTAATAAAACATGCATATAGTTTAAAATATACCAAAATATACTAAAAATAAACCAAAAATAAACCTAAGTAATACTTAAATCATTTATGCATACTTTACTAAAATAAACCATACATATCTAAAAACATGT
Source organism: Mallotus nudiflorus (assembly GCA_947683625.1). NCBI lineage: Eukaryota > Viridiplantae > Streptophyta > Magnoliopsida > Malpighiales > Euphorbiaceae > Mallotus > Mallotus nudiflorus. Next base: position 304,062 of record CANTUR010000764.1, read on the forward strand.
ATCCTAGGACATATATATATAAAATAACAACTCACTGTTATTGCGCTCCACGAGATGGGTCCGACGGGCTTGGTCCACTAGGCCTCGATCTCGGCGCAACTAACAAACAAGCAATAACAAAAAATCAAAATAAATTTAACGAAAATTCCTAGAAACTCGATCTAGAATACTAGACACATAATTAGAATAAGAATTCGACCGAATATCATGTTTTACAAGAATTCTACCGAAAATCCGGTAGAACCTCCCCTGTAAAACTAACATCTCTCTACTCAAAGAGTAGAGCCAGTCCTGCAAAGAAAATACACTTCAAATAACACAAAATTCACAACCATAATCCCTCGGTCGGACTCCAAACTACAACTCACCGATTGAGGTCCACAATTCACAGAACAATTATAAAAATACCAAAAATGCCCTTTTATAATAAAAATACATCTTATAATTAATTAATTAATATTAAAACTAAATAATAAAAATTAAGTTAATTAATTAAACCCTAATTTAATTTAAATAAATACATATATATACATTTTATTTAGCACTTTAAAATTATGTATGAGTTCATGCAAATTCGTAAAACTAATTAAAATAATTAATATTAAATTATTTACATGTTAATTTCCCCGAAAATAACATTCCAGGGAAAATTTTACGTAAATATCTTAAAATAATTAAAATGACTTGATAATTATCAAACTCATGAAAATAATCATAAATATATACAAAAATTATTAACACTGTAATCCCGATACAATTTAAATTTATTTAAAAACTTGGGATATTACAATAGTACAGTCCTCAAGTGATATACGTAGTCCTCCATACTCTTTGAATACACTAGTAAATCATCAACAAAAACTATTATAAACTGATCCACAAACAGTCTGAATATCCTATTTATCAAGTCCATAAAAGCAACTGGTGTATTAGTCAACCCGAATGACATTACCATAAACTCATAGTGGCCATATTGAGTGCAGAATGCTATTTTAGGAACATCGGCCTCTTGGATATGCAACTGATGATAACCTGACCTCAAGTCAATCTTAGAAAAGAACTGTACACCCTGAAGCTTATCAAACACATCATTTGTCCTTGAAAGATGATACTTATTCTTCACTGTCACCTTATTCAACTCTTTGTAATCAATGCACAGTCTCAGAGTACCATCATTCTTCCTCACAAACAGGACTGGTGCACCCTAAGGAGAAACACTAGGTTTTATAAAACCCTTATCTAGTAAATCCTACAACTGCTCCTTTAACTCTTTCAACTCTACAAGAGCCATTCTATAAGGTGACATCGAAATAGGAGTGGTGCTTGGAACCACATCTATATAGAACTCAATCTCTTTGTGAGGTGGTAAACCTGGCAACTCCTTAGGAAAAATGTTAGGAAACTCACAGGTAACAGGAACATCTATGAGTGATAACTTCTCCATAGAAGTATCTCTAACAAGTGCCAAGTATCCCTGACAACCCTTCCTTAGCATCTTCCTAGCCATGATAGCGGAGATGAGATTTTGAGGTGCAAAACTCTTATCACCCATAAACTTAAACTCTTCTTCATCTAGAATTCTAAAAATTACCTCTTTACTCTGACAATCCACAATGGCATAGTGCTAAAACAACCAATCCATACCCATAATCACATCAAACTCCATCACATCTAACAACACCAATTCTGCTGGTAGTTTTCTACCTTTGACAAACACTGGACAACCAAAAAGAACAACATCAGTGTCCAATGAATTGCTTAGAGGAGTGGTGATAGATAAAGGAAAAGTTATCCTCGAAGCTTGCCAATACGACTTTGAAGCAAAAACAGGGGACACGAAAGAGAGTGTAGCACTCGGATCAATCAAAACCCAAGTATCCAAGTAACAGACTGGAATAATACCTGTAATAATGGCATTAGATTCCTAAGCATCCTGCTGAGTGAGGTGGAAAACTCTGGCTCAACCTCCACCTCCTTGCTGACTGGTGGAAGCCTGGCTAAAACCTCAAGCACCTCCTCTTGTATCTCTGCCATGCCCCTTTTGGACAACAATCTGAGTCAAACTCGGATATTGAGCTGGAGGTAACTGAAAAGGTATTGGTGCTGCACTGGCAATCGATTATTGTAAAAACTGTTGCTGATAACCAGAGTAAGGACATGCTCTGGCAAAATGTCTCGTCTGTCTGCATCTAAAGCATGCTCTAGGAACCATATAATAAGGTCCATAATGGACTCTCCCACACATTTGATAAGCACTGGTTGTTGATCATGTGCTGCTGTAACTAAAACTCCGACCACTGCTACTGCTAGAAGCACCTAACCTAAATTTGATAGGTCTACAAGGTCCAACACGACCATGTCTACTACTCCTATATACTCTTTATTGTTGCCTCTGACTCTACTATACTGAGCCTCTCTATTGATTACTGGAACCAATATCCAAAGTCGAGTATAGAGTAGTATGGAATTCTCCTAACTGAACACCCAACTGATAGTAATCAGGCATAGCGCCTTGCTTGACTAGTCTTAGCTCTATCTCCTTGGCCAACTTTAATATCGACTCTAGAGTAAGGCACGTAGTAGGCATCCCAGCCAAAGCAAAACCTAGACCAGTGATATAAGTAGTGACAATAAAATATTGGTCTTGCATTAAATCCTTTGCATATCTACCTAGTCTGAGGAACTCTCTTATGTAGTCCTCGATAAATTTATCACCTTTGGTGATGCTAGTCAGTCGAAGTCTATAAATCATCCAAAGTGGCTCTAGACAAAATCTCCTCATAAATCTCTCTCGAAATTATGCCCAGGTCATCTTCGTCATGTATGGCTAAATCAATTCGCTAGTACTCAGTGTGAGTAGTCTAAGTCCTTGTCTCAATAACGTGCAAAAAGTCTAATGGATCTGAAGTCCCGTCAAAAGCAATACAGCCAACTCTGGCATATAACAATGCTGCCTCAGGGTTAGAATACCCTGTTGTTAAGCAGGCTATAACGGCGATGCAACTAGAGGTATAACAGCTTCCTCGTACTCTAGCTCTACGAGTTCCTTATCTTGTGGCTCTCACTGTCTACGATGACCTGCTACTCTTTGAGGTCTACCTCTACCTCGACCTCTACGCCTCGCTGGTAGCTCAGGAGGTAAAACCTCATCCTGAAAAGACTCATCATCCTCAGCCTCAATGACTGATGGAGCAACACACAATTGCCTCCTTATTCTGAAAAGACAAAGGTAAAGGAATTCAGATAACAAACAACAAATAAATAACCTAATGATTGGAAAATGAAATTAAGGAAAACTTATCGAAGAAATAATTGAACCTAATTAACTGCAGTAGTTTCAAAGAAAATAAGACTTTGAAAACCTAGGTCCACAACACTAATAACCTAGGCTCTGATACTAACTTTGTCATGACCCAACTAGGGAGTTATGACAGACGCTAGGGAATGGAAATTCTTTCAAATCCAGAACCCGTAGCAAGCCTTAAAAATAACAACACAATATGCAATAAATAAATAAAATATGTCAAAATTAAAATTTAGATCAATATAAAAATAAACACATAAATGTCATATCATAAATAAAAATATTCATACAATATTTTAATACAAAGTCTCAAACTAGTACAATACACTACTACTGCAGTTTTTTAGAATACAATAAAAGTTTAAATATGAAGTTTACATAAAATAGCCAGGGCAGAAGAAGACCGGCATGAAGCATTACTGGTATAGTCTGACGAAAAAGACTCTCCTAAAAAAATGGTTAAGAAGGGGTCAGACCTCACTGAGTGAATTATTATAATATATATACATGCACCTCCTAATGTCATATGCAATCAAGCATTAGTATATATATAATGTATATACAGGCATTTCATACAGATGTTGAAACCCACTTTTATATATAATAAATGCAAAAAAATATTTATTTGAGTGAAGGATCAAATAGAACCCTAAAATATTCATAACCTCAATGAAAATATCACACTAGCCACACAGGTTTACTTAATTCCAAAGTAATTCTTTTATTCCATTTTGGGCAGTAGACTGGCCCCAAGACACTAAGTCAACTGAACTCCAGCAGTCTCACTGTCAGAATGATTGGCCTCGAGACACTAGGTCAATTGAGCTCCCACAATCACACTACTCAATCATATCAAATCTTAATAAGCAATCAATAAAAATAAAATAAAAATTTGAAACCCTAAATGGACATAAACAAAAACTTGCTAGAACTCAAAATCAAGAAGATTGAGCTCAAATGGAATTTGGAAATGAACTCACCGGTGCTCAAGGATTCAGACAAAACCAAGAACACAAGCTCACGTGGCCGAAAGCACCACCGACAATAATGGAGGCTTACGGTGGCTGTCTCGGCTTCGCGTGAGTCCGGTAGCTCCAGGCATGGTCAATAGCGGCAATCGATGTTTGGAGGAAGGAGGAAGGTGATGGTAGTTGTTGGTGATAGTACGTCATAACCCAAACTAGGAAATCATGATCGGCATTAGGGAACGAGAATTCTTTTGAATCTAGAACCCATAACAAGCCTCAAAAATAAAAACCATGCAATAAATAGTATAAATTAAAACGTGAATCGATATATAAATAAATACTTAAATATCATTTCATAAATAAAATATTAATATAGTATTTGAATACAGAAGTCTCAAACTGAAACAACACTGCTAATATAATAACACTACTACTGCAGTTTCCTATAATACAATAAAATTTTAAATATGAAATTTACATAAAATAGTCGAGCAGAAGAAGACTGACGTAAAGTACTACTAGTATGGTCTGACGAAGATGACTCTTCTAAAAAAATGGTTGAAAAGGAGTCAGACCTTACTGAGTGAATTATTATAATATATATACACGCACCTCCTAATGTCATATGCAATATATATATATATATATATATATAGACATTTCACACAGATGTTAAAATTCACTTTTATATTTATAAATGCAGAAATCATTTATTTAAGTGAAGGATCAAATAGAACCCTAATGATATTCGTAACCTTAAACAAATATCTCACTAGCCATTTTGTCTTACTTAATTCTAAATAAATTCTTTTATTCCATTTTGAACAGTAAACTGGTCCCGAGACACTAAGTTAACCGAGCTCCAGCAGTCTCACTATCAGTGTGATTGGCCCCAAGACACTAGGTCAACTGTGCTCCCGCAATCACACTATCCAATCATATCAAATCTCAATTATCAATCAATCAAATTTCACCTTAAATGATTTCATAAACTCAACCTTAAAATCTATCACACCAGAACATACACAATCCTAGTACAGCTCACTAGGTAGCACGTTCTATTAATATGCTTTAATAAAACCGTATATTTATGGAAAATAAATAAATAAATACATAATTAAACACAAATGACATTCTTTATAACAAAAATAAACCATTTATATACTAAACATATACTAGAAATATACCAATTATATACTAAATATATTTCAAGTATATATGCTACATATAAACCAAAATCAACCATAAATATACAAAAAGTATACTAAATGCATATTAAGAATATATCAAATGCGTACGTCGCATATATATTGAAATATACCAAAATATACTGAAAGTATACCAAACATATACTTATTCATTTAATGAAATAATTCATATCAAAACGTAATTACTTATAATCATGCACTATATGTAATGTATATATAAAATAATAACTCACAAGTTTGCCTCTACAGGTTTGGTCCAATAGGTCTCGGTCTCGATGCAGCTAAAAAATAAATTATATTAAAATCAGAATAAATTTCTAACTTATATTTCTTAGAATTCTAAAGAAGACTCGATCTAAGAATTAAAACTAAGTCAAACACATAAATTTAGGATTGACCTGATGTCACGTTTTACGAGAATTTTATCAAAAAATTGATTAAACCTCCTCTATAAAATAGACATCTCTCTACTGACAATAGAGCTGATCTTGCAAGGAAAACACACTTCTAAAACATAGATTGCTCAACACCTCGGATTAGGATCCCGAACTACTCAAATCCCCAACGGATGTTCATAATACACAATAAAATAAAAATTAAACAATAATATATTAAAATCATTAAAAATCCTTAAAATCAATAATAATTCACAATATAATATATTTAAACATCAAACACTAAATATAATTATTTTCACATTAATAAAATAAAAATCTCAAATAATTATATAATATTAATAAAAATCTAATTTTATAAATATTCAACATAAAATAGTCAAATTCACATTTAATTACTCAAATAGTTTAAAATATAATAAAAATAGTTAAAACCCATTTAATCACAAAAATAGTAAATAAATTATTATTTGAATATAATTTTCAAAAATTAGTATTAATTAGTTAAAAATAGTAAATAATTTGTAAAAATTATTTTAATATCCTATAAAATTCTAAAATCATTTAAAACATATTGTTTAACTATATTTTCAAAAAAACTACACAACTAACCTATAATTCCAAAATTCACAATATACTAATATATTCCCAAAAATTATATAAAATTACTAAAAATTATTTTATCAATACTAAAATTTCTAACTTAATTAATAACACTAATTTAACCAAATTTCCATTCAAAATAAATAATTAACATAATTATAAAAATCCACATTTTAATATTAAAATATTAAAAAATACCCATTATTCAAATTAATTCAAAAAAATAAACTAAAAATATATTTAGGTAGCCTAAGATTCACACATCAATATTTTCAAAAGGAAAATTCATGAATCAGTCAAACTCAAGCCTAAAAAAATAAAAACATTAAAAGACATAAACTAAATTTGAAAAAGACTTATAATCCGGACGTCGTAAACTTAAACCAACTTGAGAATCGAGAAGTACAAGTTGAGAGGAGACTAAAGAGCCCAAAAACACAAGCTAAATCCACCAAAAATTTGTCAGAGCTACAGTAACTCTCGCGGTTTCTCACATAATTTTCAGCAACCGAAAGCTCCTGGCGGTGATAGGAAGGGAGAGGGAGGAAGATGGTGGGCTCGGGTGGCATCTGGTGGCTGCAGGTGGTGCTGGTGGAGCTCGAACAATGCTGGTAAAAACAAAAATAGCAGAAGGAGAAGGTGAAGAAGAAGAAAAAAAAAAATAGGGAAGAAATGAGTAGTTGACCACGGTTTGGCTTTTGACTAATATTTACTTTTTACTTTAATATATATATATATACACCACTTATCAAGTACACATTCACATGTATATATATATATATACATATCACACACAACACATGCATTAATAAAATAAATAATATCAATTAATAATAGTACTAATAATAATAATTAATAATAACAACAAAAATAATGCACATGATATACGCAATTAATAATAATATATAAATAAAATTTAAAATTTTATTAACACTGCATATCTCAATATATATTAATATTATTTAAAATATAAGGTCATTACATGATAAATGGCTCCGGCGTGGTGTGGGTGATTAGCATAGTGAGTGCGACGAGGAAGAAGAAAGCAAATGGAAAGAAAAAGAAAATAGGAAAGAAAAGGAAGAAGATGGCCAACCCGAAAATGTGTCCTGCTTTTTTCCTTTATATATATATATATATATATATATATATATAATAAAATAAATATTAAATAATAATATAATAAAATCATTAAAAATTCTAATAATAATAATAATAATAACAATAAAAATATTAATAATAATACTATTAAAAATATTAGCAATGAAAAATAATTTTAATACTTTAAATAATAAAACTCACAAAATAATTATTTTATGTAAATAAAATATTTAGAATAAAATAAATAGGTAATATACACAAATGATATTTTCCTTGATATATAATATTAGCTTGGATAGATCTAAGAGGCTGTCCTTATATTTGTGTTTTGTGGTTATTCTCTCCCATGATTGGAGTTTGATATATTTTGAGTTTCAAGTGAATTAGTTTTACCCTTTGTTGAAGAATATTGGATCCAAGATCCGGAGAAGGCTCAAGTTGTAAGTCATTAAAGTGTATGCCCAAAAATGGAGCCCAATATATATATATATATATATATATATATATATATATAATTTTAAATTATTGTTTTTATAGAATTTATCTAAAAATAAGTTAAAATAATTTTTTTAGTCTATTAAATTTTCTAGAAAATTAATCATTTTATTTATTACAAAATAAGTTTTTATTTTACAAATAATTATTGTTAAATGTGTAAAATAAATTTTATTTATTAGTGATAATAGAAAAATATAAATGAAGTAGTAAAGTGACAATTTTAATAAAAAAAATATATTTTTAACATGATTTTATTAATTACATTCATTAACTTTAAAGAAAAGGCTCTTAGTTAATTTCATAAAATATAAATATTATACATTAAAAATTTTTCTTTCTTACTTTTCTTAGTTGTATCTTCTTGTTTTTCAATTTTTTTCAAACAAATTCTTTGTTAGATAACTTTTTAACTTTTGAGTTTCAATAAAAAAAAATTCACAAAAATTTATTATATATTTAATACTAAATTATTTTCCATTTTTTTATTTTTTTGAAAATAATTAATATTTAAAAATAATTAAATTAATAATTTGAGGAAAAAAATTGCCTAGGGCCAGTGCCTTTTAGCCGGCCCTGTCAAGATCTTGCTATTCGAGAAATGGTGCATGTGATTGGAACTTTTTCAAATATGTTGCTGAGCCTCTTTATAGGCTTCTTCTTCAAGACTCACTTCAAGCCTTGCTTTGGCAGAAGTCAAAAATCATCTAAATCCACTGACCTGGCTGTTATCTATGTGGATGTTAGTGTTTGTTTTGCCATCTCTTGGCAAAATTATGTGTACTTCTTTGAGTTAAAGTTTAGTTCTAATCTTGATATGTTTATAGGGTATAGTAGGACTTTGATCTTAGCGGTATTTGTAATGTGTTGTTGTTCACAACTGTACTTTTTATTCTATGAATGATATTGCTATTTTTAGTTGGTAAAAAAAAAAGAATGCATTACAAGCAAATAAATAAAACTACATAAATTCTTAATTTCTGAAGGTGAATTTGGGTTTTGATTGTTAGAGGGATGATCTATATGGGTTTGCTAGGTCCTCTACTGAAAATAAATAAGGAATGATGTATGGGCCAAACAAGAATACCTAAATAAGTTTGTAATATGACTGGATTTCATCATCGCATGCTATTGGATTTCATGCATTAACAATAATATTTTGAGAAAATTTCACCCAGTAGTCCATTTAACCGGTTTAATTTCATTCATGGCCCGATCCAATTATTTTTTTCATTTATGTTTTTCTACTTTTCAATTTTAGCCTTCTTTTCATTTTTTTTTCTATTATAGGTTTAGCGTACTTTTTTGCTTTTTGATTTTGTGGCATGTAAAGGCGATTTTCTTCAACATCATGGTCTTTCAATTTTTTAACAGTTTCTTTGTTTCTTTGTTTCTTGAACTTCATTTCTTCTCATTATCAACATTATTTTTCACTTCTTAACTTTCAATTTGGGTTAAATTCTTAGAAATGGGTAAAGTTAGTACTCGTTCTTCATGTAGTTTAAAGAAAGATGTTTCTTCTTCTCCTCCTTTAATTAAGAAGATTGTTACTCATTCTTCATTGTCTGTGAAGAAGAGTGAAGGTAAATTTTTTAAAAGAAGAAGAATGCTACTAATTTTTTTAAGAAGAAGCAGTTGAGGTTTGATGAAGGAGCTACGAATGGAGTTGATGTTTCCTTTAAGGTACTGTTTATTATTATTATTAATTTTGCTTTTGTTGATTTTTCTTTATAATAGTTATAAATCAAAGAAAAATTTTTGTTGATTGTTGTTATTATTGTTGTTAATTTTGTTTGTTGATTTTTTCCTTGCTAATTTTTGTTAAATTGTGTTTTATTTTTCTTCTAACAGTTATTATATCTTTTATGATGTTAATTTGTGTTGTTTTTTTTGTTGATTTTTAAATTTTTCAGTTTTAATGTTTTTTCTCTTTTTTTTTTTCCAGAAATTTGAATATTTCATCAAACTTGTAGCCTGTTTTAAGAGCGAAGTCTGTACAGATATGAACGATAATGTAATTATAAAGATAAAGGAGCATTTATGTCACGACCCAAAATAAGGGCCATGACCGGCGCTAGGGAACGGGAATTCTTTTGAATTCGGAACCCGTAGCAAGCCTAAAAATAAAATCAAACATGCAATATTAATAACAATATATAATGCAGCGGAAATAAAAATCATAAATATAATAATAACATATGCACCAACTGGATTTAAATCAAATCCTCATCATCACATATATATAAATTCTTTTAATACAAATCCAGTTCAAATATAATACAACATCTCTTATAATTTAATGACTACTGCAGTGTCTAGATAAGATAAAACTCAAGACTCAGATAAGCAGTTTACACAAAGAAGCCGGGGCGGAAGAAATCCGGCGTACAGGCCTGCTATTGAGGTTTGAGGAAGATGACTCTCCTGAAAAATAGTCAATGGAGGGGAGTCAGACCTCACTGAGTGAATTACTATAATATATATACATGCATACTAAATGACAATGCATACAATCAACAGTATATATCTAATATGTATATATACAGGCAAATTCACACAAATGCTGTAAAATCATTTTATATATTTTACTGAAATTCATCGTTTATGAAGGATCAAATAGAACCCTATGATATCGAAACCTCAATCAGTGTTAGACAACACTCTAGCCATAGAGGCTCACTTAATCCAAATATATCCACTTAATCCATTTAGACAGTAGACTGGCCCCGAGACACTAAGTCAACCGAGCTCCAGCAGTCTGACTGCCAGTGTGATTGGTCCCGAGACACTTGGTCAACCGAGCTCCAGTAATCACACCCCCAAATCCTTTCTCACACATCAAATAATCATAACCAATCAATATCTACAAATGGTTAGTAATATAGCCTATCTGCTATAAGCATACCAGTACGTACTTGGTCCTAGTGCTGCCCACTAGGTAGCACGTTCTATCGATATCCTTCATTAAAATATAAAATATACATTCACAAATAAATGATGCATGAATTTAAATAAAATAACAATATAAACCATATATATACTGGAAATATACCAAAAGTAAACCAGGTATATTTCGAGTATATATATACGTCAAATAAATCCAATCAAATTATAAATTAAGCTAGAAATATATTTAAAAACATTTTAAGTATAATTTATTAACAAAACATGCATATAATTCAAAATATACAGGAAATAAACCAAAATAAACTAAAAATAAACTTAGGTAATAATTGAATTATTCATGCATAAATAATCAAGATAAAACATATATTTCTAAATCATGCACCCTAAACATATATATATAATATAGTAACTCACACTTAGTGCGCTCCTCGAGATTGGTCCAACGGGCCTGGTCCACTAGGCCTCGGTCTCGGCACAACTAAACAAACAATAACGACAGAAATCAGAATAAACCTAACAGAAAATCCTAGAACTCGATCTAGAATATTAAACATAAAAACAGAAGTAGGGTTCGACTGGACATCACGTTTTACGAGAATTCTACTAAAAATTCGACAGAACCTCCCCTGTAAAACAGACATCTCTCTACTCAAAGAGTAGAGCCAACCCTGCAAAGAAACACACTTCGAAAAATAGGCACAACAACTCATCCACAACCCCTCGTTCGGACTCTAAACTACAGTCTACCGACCGAGGTCCACAATCGCAGAATAATTTCAGATATACCAAAAATACCCTTATAACATAGAAATTCATTTTATAAGTAGAAATTACATAATTAACCTTAAAACACTGTAAAAACCGATAAAAACTCATTTTATTAGTAAAATCGTATATTACATATATAATTGAAAATAATTCACGAAAAATAGTTTTAATTAGTTAAAAATACTAAATAATTTGTAGAAATCATTTTTATACCTTAAATAACTATTAAAACCAATTAAATTACATTTTTAGCTAATTTTGTGTAAAATTACCAAAATACCCCTACATATATAAATATTCTATAATTACTTCAAAAATTCACCAAAAATAGTATAATTATCCAAAAATTAATTTTCTCCACATATTTATCAATAATATAAATAATTAAACTCAATTAACCAATTAATTTCAATTTAAAACACAATTAACCCTAATTTTCCAAAATTACCTAAACTATGTAAATTCAAAATAAATACATAGAAATTCATAAAAATTCCAAATAAATTTCTATAATTCATTTCAACACCTATAATTATCATAAAACAAAATTTCATAATTTAATTAATTAATTTTCGAAAATTAGAAAATAATATTAAAATATTCAAAAATACCCAAAAATCCAAATAATCTCCAAAAATTCCAAAACAATTCATACATGTATATTAAGCTAAGGGGAACAACATTTGTGAAGGAATTTTCCATGAATCAATCAAATTGAAGTTCAAAAAATTTAAGAACCCTAATATAGTCGAAATTGAAAATTCGAAACCTAAGCAAATCAAGACCATTTAAGCTCAAACCAAAGCTAGAATCACACTCACCAGAGCTTAAGGAGAAGAAAGAGACTGGCGGTGTCAAAAATGGTGGCCGAAAATGTCGTGATCGACGGTGAAGAGGAATTCGGCTTCTCCGGCCAAAACCGACCTCCAGACGCCGGAAACAGCTGCTACAGGCGGCGAGGAAGGCTGAGGAAGGTGGTGGCACGCCGGACGGCACACCAACGGCAAGAAATTAGGACGACAGCGATCGGACGGTGAGGGAAACGGAATCGGGGAAGAAGGAAGAAATCGGGGGCAATTCAATAATTTTCCAAAAGTTTTGTTTTTTGACATATTATATGTATATATATATACTTTATACTATATAATAAAATAATATTAAATTACACACATTAAATATACACCACCCACTTAATATTTAATATTTTAAAATTTAATAATAAATAAAAATAATTAAATAACAATAAAACTAATAAATAAATAATAAAATATTAGGGTAATAAATTAAACCCTAATTAAATAAATATATACACACATAGGCTTTATTTAGTAATTTAAAAATACGTATGAGTTCATGCAAGTCCGTAAATCTATTTAAAATAATTAATAGTAAATTATTTACGTGAATATTTCCCCGAAAATGTAAGTCTTGGGAAAATTTTACGTAAAGTACTCAAAATAATATTAAAATGATTAAAAATCAATTTAAATTAAATAAAAGCTTATTAAATATCAATATTATATTTAAAAATTATTAACACTGCATATCCCGATGCAGTATTAAAATATTTAAAAACACGGGATATTACAATTTAATTGAAAATCAACTAAAGATATTTAGAAGTACCTGTTTTGGGCACTTTTTGGATCTGAAGGAATTAAAACTTCAAGGTCAGGTTGTGCATTGCCTATTGTTGAGGGAGGTTAGTTATCCTGTTAATGATGAGATTTGGTTTTGTATTGATGATTCTAATATGAGGTTTTTTGTTAGAGAGTTTGGAATTATTACTGTTCTTAAATGTGTTAATGATTTTGATAAAAGTAATATTGCTAAATATGAGAAGAATACTTTGATTAAAAAGTATTTTGATGGTGCTGACAAACTTAAGAGGAAAGTTGTTAAAGAATGTTTTTTTTTGGAAATTTTGAATGTGATGAAGATGTTGTAAAGATTACAGTGCTTTATTTGGTAATGATGTATTTGTTTACATCGCCAAAGGATAAATTTATTATTAAAGAATATCTTGATATTATGGATGCTAGTTTGTTTAATGAATATTGTTGGGGCAGAGATGTTTTTTCTTTTACTCTAGAATCTATGAAGGGAAAGATGTTGAGGCTTCATAAGAAAAGGGTTGGTCATTATTATTACAGGCTTAATGGCTTTCCATTAGCTCTTTAGGTTTGGTTTTATGAATGCTATGGGTATTGTAAGAATGTGTTAGCTTATTATAGGGGTTTTGCAATTCCTCGTATATTGAATTGGCGTACATATATTATTCCAAGTTTTAAGAAGTTTAATTCTGAGATTCTTATTTTAGATTCTTCTTGGGTAAATTTTTTAGATTTTTGTTGTTTTTGGTTTATATTTTTTGAAATCTTATTTTTTTTTTAAATTTGTTTGTTATTTTCTTATAGTTGAAGTTAAGTAATGTTATTCCTTTTATTGCTAAAATTGAGAAGTTCAATTTGGGTCGATTTTTCTCCAAAGAAAATGATGAAAAATTGAAGTCCTCCGGTGTCCGTGATGATGCAAAAGCTTCTGTTGAAGGTGATGGCAGTACAGATGATTTTGAGTCAGCACTTTTTTTTCATAAATCAAAAAAAGTTCTGAAGTCTACTTCTAAAAAGGATGCATTTGGTACTCAATCCTTTAGTTCTGTTAGTGATCGTGCTTTGATGAAGAAAATTGACGATTTGTGTAACAAGTTTGACAGAGAAATTTCTTCATAGAAGAGTTAATTTGATGAGAAGCTTTTTATTTTAGATGTAAAGTTAGATAAAATTCTTGAAAAGAAGTTGAAATCTGCTTTTGATGATTTTACTGAAGTTGTTGATGATGACAATTTAAACATTGATGAAGGTGCTATGGATGTTAATAATGTTGAAAAAATGATTTTTTTATAAGAATTTAAAGGTTGATGAGGAGAAGAAAGAAAGTAAGGTTGAAAAAATGAATATGAGATTCATTCTCATGTTGATGATCAAAAGAAGACTGAAGGTGAAGCAAAGATTATTAAGGAAGAACAAGTTGCAAATGATGTTGCTTTAAATGTTGATGTTGATGATGATGTTGTTGATACTCCTCAGGGTCTTCATTTTATCATCTCTGATGATTTAGATTCTGAAGATAAGTTTTTGGAAAAGGTTGATACTCTCATTAGCAATTTAACTAAGGTAAATTTTTTTTTTGCTTTTTAATGATGTTTGTTGATTTTTTTATGTTTGTTTATTTTTGTTTATTGTTGTTTATAATTATTCTTGCTTATATATATATAAGAAGTGTGAAGATGTTAATCCAAGTAGGGAGATTATTCCAGTTATTCCATCAGTTTCAGTTTATTTTTCATCTGTTTCTAAAACTATGGTTTATCGAAAGAGGATTGCAAAGCCTGGTGTTTATTTGAAATCTCCATTTCTTACTGAGTTTGGGTTTGGTGCAAGTAGGAAAGAAGAAATGGAGCTTGCTAAATCTATTACAGGTAGCAAAGAAGTTGTTCAGCCTTCTAAAACTTCTTCTTCAAGTTGTCCATTTAAAAAGAATGTTGAGGATGGTCTAAGTTATGAAGATCTTTGTGTTTTTAACATTTGGATTGATCAAGGACTATTGAAGCATAAGAAGAAAAAGTAATTCTATATGTCTTTTTATTTTATTTTATATTTGATTTTATGTATATTATTTTTATTTATGATTTTTTAATTATTTTTATTAGATCGAATGTTAAATACACTGAGAAACATAAGAAGATTGATCCTGGGTTCAACTTTGTTATTGCTGTTATATGTTCAAAAACTTATTTCATTCCCTATGCTTTATTGGGGAGCTTGTTTCTGACATTGTATGTTTTTTTTAATTATTTTTGTTTATAATTGTTGATTTTTTATTTAAATTTTGTAGTACCTTGATAACATTTTTTATTACTTCAAAAAGAAGGTCAATTTCTCTCCAAGCTCTATTATTTCGTTCATTATAGCAGATACATTGTTTGATCAAGCTATTCAGAGAGAGTTTTTTGATTTTTTAAAGTACAAGGATTTTAGATTTAGTTTTGAAAAATTGGTTACTCAGTATATTTTAGGTGAAACTATTCTTTATCCCAAGCCTTGGGTTGATGTTGATGATATCTTGTTTCCAATTCATATACATTCTCAATAACACTGGGTTCTTGGTAAGCTAAACATTAAGGACCATTGTTTTTATATGTATAATTCTTTGAGGTCTGCTCGTGGAAATGCTCTTGTTCTTAAAGTTGTGAAGAGTTAGAGTGTGATGCTTTCTCTGTTTTTTGAAAAGCTTGATTTTTTTATTGGCCGTAGAGATATTGATCGTGATGTTGGACCATATGCAAATAAGAGGGCTTCAGATTCTTTTAGGATTCAAATGGTTGATGATTTGCCATAACATAATGCAGCGTAAGATTTAATTTCTTATTTTTTTCTTTATTAATTTTTTTAATGTTCTTTGTAGTGATTGTGGAGTTTTTGTTACTGCTTATGCTGAATATTTAGCTTATGAAAAGAAAATTGGAAGTAATTTTAATGTTGAAGTTTACCGAAGTAGACTTGCATATTCTCTCTATACTTATGGTATGAAGAAGGTTCAAGGTGAAATTGTTAGTGATTCTCAGCAAACTTTGAAGGTGAAAAAGAGGAGATTGAAGAAGTGAATGTTGAACTTTTTGTTGTTTAATTTTTTTTATATACAATTTAGTTTTATGTTTTAAATGTTTTTAAATACAATGTACAGTTATTATTGTTAATATAGTATGGTTCTTCTTCATTTCTTTGTTTACTTTGGTGTTTTATATTGTTTATTTTTATTGATTGCTGTTGATTTTCCATTCCAACAACTAAAAAAATTTTTATAAAACTTTTTGTAATATAAGAGAATAATAATTAACCTTAAAAATTATTAATAGTGAAGAATATTTTTATAATTTTTTTTTGTTTTTGTTTTTGTTGATTTCTGTTGATTTTTGTTGATTTTTGTTTTTTTCTATCTTTAACTGTTATAAAATCATTAAAAATGAATAAATGAATAAAATAAAATGATAATTGATTTAAAAATTAAGTAATTATGATTAAGGTTGATAATATTTTGTAGTTTTGTGTTGTTTTTTCTGTGGTTTTGATTTTTTTTATTTTGTTGATTTTTTTAAGAAAATGTTTAAAAAATATTTAAATTTGGTACAAGCATTGATAATTAATATAAAAAATTAATAAAAATAACTAATAAGGATAGTTCTTCTGTTGTTTTGATTTTTGTTTATTTGTGTTTATTTTGTTGATTTTGTTTAAGAAAATGTTAAAAAATATTTAAATTTGATATAAGCAATTCATAATTAATTTAAAAAATTAATAAAAGAACTAATAAGGATAGTTCTTTTGTTGTTCTTCTGGATAGTTCTTTTGTTGTTCTTCTATTATTTTGATTTTGTTTATTTTTTTCATGCAGTTAAAAATGGTATAAAATTATAACTGAAATAAAATACATTGAATATTTAATCTAAAATAGTTATATTTATTGACCAACAATAATAATCTTTGAATATATCAAAATTTGAAATATCAATGATTAAATTTTTTAACAAATGAAGAACAAGAATGTCTTTATTTCTTTATTGTGGTATTTCTACATGTTTTTCTATTATGTCCAAGTTGTCCACATTTTCCACACTTGTTATATCTTGTGTATTCCCACGTAGTTTTGATTCTTTTTTTCTTTGGTCCTCCAGCTTTAATTCTTCCTTTTGGTGGTTGTAGTTTTATTTGCTACTCTTGAATTGATACATCCCATGTTATTTGATTTGGTATTGGATGTACAGTTTCTTCATATGTTTCCTTTGTATAGAAAATTGGGTAATACTTGTAAGGATATTGGTTCATTTGCTTCAAAATTGCAAGTGCATGTGTACATGATAGTTGATCAATTTGAAATTTGTTGTAGTTGCATTTTCTTTCTTGCATGTTCAAAATAAATGCTTCATTGAAGTCATATATAGTGAATATGTCTTCAGTTAAAGGTTTAACCTATTTGTAAGTGAAAATATTACATTATAAAACAATAAAAAGCAACAAAAAAATAATAATTACATTAATAGTAATTGAAGAAAGAACTGAAATCGACAAAAATAAACAATAATCAACAAAATCAACAACAAAAAAATAAGGCAAAAAACAACAAAAAAATTAAAAAATAGAAGATTTCATTAAATTTAAGTAAAAAAAAAAAGAAACCGCAAAGCAACAAATCAACAACAGTAATAATAACAATAACAGTATGAAAAATTTAACCTGAAGTTTCAGACTTTCATATAATTCTCATTTATTATATCTTATGCCCTTTTTACAAGCTTTGTGAATGTTGATCTTGCATTGTTCCCATTTGTATAGCTCCAATCTTGTACTAAAGAACATAGATATTCTAATAATGTTATGATCAATAGCTCTCTAGCTTTTGCAATAACTAAATTGAATGATTTAGCTATATTTAAAGTCATTGTTTAGTATTTGTTATTGATTGAGAAAGCTCTACCACATTTGTGATAACTAATGTTGTAAAGGGTATGACCTAATTCTTTCGTCAGTCTTATCCAAGTCATTCATATGGTACTCAAATTCTTCAATAGTGTATGCCTTTCCTGTTAGATAAAATGAATCCTTGATGCATTTTGAATTTTTTTTGTAGCTATTCTTTAATACAAAAACCATGGGCAGCTTCAACGTATATTTTTTTAATTGGTTTTTTCTATACTTTCATGTCTGTCAGAAACAATGGTCATTTCTCATCTATAACCAAATGTTTCTTTTATTTTTTTTTAAAGTCAATAATGGAGAAAGCTAAAGGAAATATTTTACCAGCAGCGTCTTATGTTGAAAGTAATGTGCCACCATACGTTCTTTTCAAAAATGTGCCATCAACCACTTGCAATAGATTTGTAATATTTCCATTAAGAGCATTAATGCATTAAGAGCCATAAAGGACATAGAGGGAATGATTGGTTACTTTTTGTTTCAAGTTGAACAACTGATTCCCAGATTTGTTGTCTTCAACATATATAGGAAACTTGGTAGAATTGCATAGGATTCGTCCATTTTGCCTTTTAATATGTAAAGTGCCTTTTCTCTTGATCTCCAGATGTTTAAGTAGCTGATGTTGATCCCATATTCTTTTTTCATTTCTCTGACTATGTCTCCTGGTTTGTATATGGTTTTGATGCTATGATACTTTGATTTTACACAATCAACCACTAAAGATGTTGTTGTATATCTTTGGCCAACTATGCTGCAGGAGTGGCTGTTGTTGAATTTTTTAACAATAAATTTTATCAGATTTTCCATTTCTTATAGCCCTTATCCTCCAGCTGCATTTTCATCCAAGCATTTTGCAACATACATTTCTCTATTTGATCTTATTATTTTGAATTAAAAATGGTTGTTGATTGCATAAAACTTTAATGCTTTTCTTGAACTCTTGTTTGTTGTTGTGATAACCCTGGTTTTGAAATTATTTTTATTAAATATTGAGATATGCAGTGTTAATAAAGTTTTTAAAAAAATTATATTTAATTATTTCACTAATTTATGAATTATTATCATTATTTTAAGCTTAATTGAATTTTCTACATAAATATATTAATTTGGATTTATTATTTTGGAAGTTTAAATTCTATTATGTATGTTTATTATTTTTTTGAATTTTATTATTTTAATAATGCTAATTTAGTGTTGGTTATTTTAATATTATTATTTTTAAACACTAATATTATTTTCTTAGTTGACATGATTTTGAGCATTTTTAATATTGTGAGTACCTCATTATTATTTTATTATATTAATTTACTTTGTTAATATTTATTAATTGTGATAGTGCTATTTTATTAATGTTATTTTGAGTGTTATTTTATATTATATTATGTGTATTATTGTTAATATATGTGTGAGTGATTATATGGTGAGTGTGTGGATATATAATATATATATATATACAAAAAACCATTTCATTTCTTCCCTTCCTTCCCGTGACTCCGGGCCTCCTCTCATCACTGCACTTCTCCTTCTCCCTCACGATCTGCTCAGTCATTACCAACACCATCATCTTCTCCTTCTTGTTGGCATCGCCATGGAAGAGCTGCAGAAGCCGCCGGTGGATAGTACGCAGAGCAGCAGCAACAGCAACGGTCACCGGTGACTTCCCGACGACGAGAGCTTGGCTTCCTTGGCTTGGTCGACTCCTTGAGCTGTGGAGAAGACGATCCCAAGCTCCATTCAAGCTTAAACTTATTCATTTGTAAGTTTTGATTGATTTTAGTTTATGTCAAAATTTTTCTTCATTTTTTTAGCTTGAGTTTAATTGATTTTTTTTTGATAATTTCTTTTTGAAATATTAATCTATGCATCTTAATCTATTCATAGATATTTTTTATGCATTTTTCTGATTTTGTTTGATTTTTGGTTAATTATTAAATATAAAATGAAAAAAAATGAAATGAATGAATTTTCGTTGATTAATTAATTAAATTATGAATTTGGTTAAATTATTGTTGTTATATATTGTTAGTAATTATAATGTTGAGAAATTAATTTTATGAGAATTATTATATAATTTTCAGAAATATTTATAGTTTAGTAAAGTTTGAAGTATTGAATTAAATGAGTATTTTGGTTTGAATTTAAAGATTGATTGTGTGTTTGAGTTGATATTAAAATGTTATTTATTTATAAAATAATTTTTATGAATTTATATAATTTTATGGAATTTTTTATATAGTTTAATGTGTATTTTGGAATTTAATAGCTTAAATATGTATTTTTATAGAAATTATTGGTTAATTAAGTGTATTTGTTGATTTTATTGAAAAATATGTTGAGAAAATTAATTTTGAGTAATTATACTATTCTTTGGATTTATTTTAGTAAATTTATATATATAGGGGTATTTTGGTAATTTTGTACTAAATTGGCCTAAAAACATAATTAAATTGGTTTTAATAGTTATTTAGGGTATAAAAATGATTTCTACAAATTATTTAGTATTTTTAACTAATTAAAACTATTTTGCATAAATTATTTTCAAATTATATATAATATACTATACTATTTTTCTAAATAAATGAGTTTTTATCGGTTTTTTAATATGTTTTAGGGTCAATTGTGTAATTTGGAGCTTTTAAAATGTATTTTGGTCAATATTCATGAATTTATTGAGAATTGTTATTTTTAATAATATTTTTATCACAATTTATTGAAATTGTTGGTTAAATAATTATTTTCAGCGTTTTAAAATAATTCAATTGCTATATTTGGTTATTCAAAGGTATTTTTGGTATTTCTGGAATTTTCATGTATTATGTGTTTATTTCGTGAATTGTGAGCCTCGGTCGAAAAGAATTGTAGTTTGGGAGTCCGACCGAGGGGTTGTGGTTGTGTATTTTCGAAAGTGTGTTTTCTGTGCAGGATCGGCCTTACTTTTGTAGGGAGATGTCCGTTTTACAGAGGAGACCCTCTGCCAAAATTTCGGTAGACTTCTCGTAAAATGTGACAACCAATCCGAGTCTAATTCTGAATTCTTGATTAAATCTGTCTATAGTAATCCTAGAAGTATAGAGTTAGAAGTTTATTCTGACGGTTATTTTTACTTTATCTTTCTAGCTGCGCTGGGGACCAAGGCCTAACAGACCAGGCCTGTTGAGTCTGTCTCGAGGAGCGCACACTAGTGAGTTATTATACTCTATATATATGCATTGCATATAGAATACATGATTTAGGATTTTTCATTTCATTATATGTTTTAAACAGTAATTTAATTTATAATATGATTCGATATATTTCAATTTATTTTTAGTATATTTGGATATATGTCAAAATTAAATACACATTTTAAATGTATATTTATTCATGATTATTTTATTAAATGATTAAAATACTTTAGGTATATTTTTAGTATATTTTAGGTATATTCTTAAATAATTGTATGTCATAATATTGATTTATACTTAATTGTTTTTTTTAGTTTATTTTTGGTATATTTTGATATATTTCCAAATAAATGTATGTTTTATCATTTAATCCAAACTTAACACTTTAGTGGTATACTTAGGGTTTATTTTGCCAATATATGTAAGCCAAAATGCATGTTTTAGTATATATGTATGTTTTACATGAATATCTGTGCATAATTATTTTATTAGATGATTTGTGTGATTAGGGTATATCTTTTGTATGTTTTAAGTATATTTTTTTTAAGTAAGTGCATGTTATACTATTGGTACACACTTAATTGTTTTAACTATATTAATGGTTTACCTTTAGTATAATTTCATACTTTATTTGACTTTTATATATATATATATACCCGAAATATACTAGGTATATTTTTGGTGTATAATATAAAGTTGATTTTATTATTATGAAAAATCATTTTATATTAATTATTTTTCGAATGAATGATTTATTCGAAGTGAAGGATATCAATAGAACGTGCTTCCTAGTGGGCCAGCACTAGGACCGTGTACGTACCAATACGATAGATAAGGATTGAGTGAGAGTTAAAATTGGGTGATTATAATGATTTAATTGATTTGACTAAGATATTGGTATGTTAGATACGTGTGATTGCAGGGCCAATCACACTGACAGTCAGACTATTTGAGCTCAGTTGACTAAGTTTCTCGGGGGCCAGTCTACTATCCATAAGTGAATTGAATGATCTATTGAGTTGATTGAGATTTGAGGTGATAGATAGTGTGATTGCTGGAGCTCGGTTGACCAAGTGTCTCGGGGTCAATCATACTGACAGCCAGACTGTTGGAGCTCGATCGACTTAGTGTCTCGGGGCCAGTCTGCTGTCCAGATTGGAATAAGTGTTCTATTTGGAAATCAAGTGAGCCGGTATGGCTAGAGTGATGATGAGATTGTTTGAGGTTATTATTATTTAGGGTTCTATGGATCCTTCATGAATTAAAACAAACAGTTTCTACATTTAGTATATTTATAAAGCAAAGTTTGGCATTCGTGTGAAATGTGTGTATATATATATATATATATATAAGAATGTCTAATTGTTATGGTTTAGTTGCATGTATATATATAGTATAATAATTCACTCAGTGAGGTCTGACCCTCCTCAATTATTTTTTTTCAGGAGATCCCATATCGTCAGACCTTAATTGTAGAGTTCCTCGGTGGTGTTCTTCAGTCCCGGCTATTTTATGCAAATGTATATTCTGGACTTTGAATTGTATTCTATAAACTGCAGTAGTAGTGTTTTTGTATTGGAAGTGTATTATTTTATTTGATGTTAAATACTTTTAGAATTTTGTATTTGAACATTGTACGAATATGTATTCATTTATAAAAGGATTTGGAGTATTTATTTTATATATTGATTAGAAAAAAAAAATTAATTTTGTCATACTTTATTTATTTATTGCATGATTTTTATTTTTCTTAGGCTTGCTACGGGTTCCGGATTCGAAAGAATTCCCGTTCCCTAGCGCCGGTCATGACTCCTTGTTTGGGTCGTGACAGTTGTAGTGTATATTTTTCCTTCTTTAGGTTATGTTATTGTTGCAATGCATATTATTGAAGATTCATCACTCTCATATTCTGGTTGTTTATCTTTATTTGTATTTTATTGATGTAGAATCAAAGCAGTCACCGTGTTTGCATAATCCATAAAATTTGTAGGCTGATTATTTTCTTTGTATTCGATGAGTTGTGTTCAGAAGCTGACCTTTATTGTGCTTGAGATGTTGATTGCTGCTGAATCTGCAACATGTTGTTTTTATTGAAGCTTTTATCTTGAAAGTGTTATCAACAACATTGATGCATATGGGAAATTTTGTGAAATTTGATTCCTTCTTCTTAGCTGCAAATAGAAGAATAGTGTTGCATCATCTTGTATGTTTAAAGGTGGATGACCATCTCTAACTTTATACTGAATGATCATTTTTTGCAATTGTCCATCAATTTATAGCTGATCTGATAGTATTTTCACTATTTCTTCAAAGCTACAGTCTGCATGCATTGTAATTCCAATTACTTCAAAATCAACATAATCCATTACTTTATTCTATCTTCCTTTGTGATGAATGAACATTGGAATGATTTCCATTGTGCTTGTTAGAAAAAAATGAAAGAAATATATTAGACTTGATTGTTTATTTTTTGTTTAATACCACTGAAAATAATTGAAAAAACATAATCAACAACAATTAACAGAATGCAAGTAGCTTAAATAATAAACCAAGAAGCATGAAAACACTTATAAAAAAGAAATAAAACACAACAACAAAAATAAACAACTATCAATAAAGAGAAACAAAAGTAAAATAACATAAAAAAACTTGAAACAAAATTATAAAAAGAAAAACAAATAACAATCAACAAAAAATAAACAGAAGCAAAAGAACTAAAATTATAAAAAAGAAGCTCCAAAACATTTAAAAAACATAGTAAACAAGAAAAATCAACGAAAATACAAAAAATAAACAACTTAAATGAAATGAAACTAATATTATCTAAAATTAAGAAGAATTACACTAAATAATTGAGTTAAAAAAAGAAATGTACACTAAATATTTGAGTTAAAAAAAACAAGAAAACTATATATAAACATCGTAAAAATCAACAAAATACAAAAATGATGAATAATAGCAACTGAAATTACAAATGTAGATATCATATTTTTTTGAGGTAATGTACCTGATTTTTTTGTTGATTCGTTAATTTTTCTTCAAAGTTGATGTAGATTTTGTGTATATTTGTTGGCCCAAAGAAGAAATTTCATGAATACGAATAAAACTTGAATTTTCAACAATAAACACGAAAAAATTGTATATCTAGTGTTCGTTAATTATATTTGTTGTTCCATATGAACTTGAAAATAGTTGTAGATCTCTTAAAATTGATAAAGAAAAGGAAAAATTAATGCAGAAGAGGAATGCTTTTTTGTTCAGAAAGCTGAGTTTATTTAGGAAATTAAAGCTGAGATTACGCGTGATTTTTAAACTGAAAGTTGACGAGAAGGAAGATCTATTTTTGAAAGAATTAATTCGGTAAAGATATTTTTTAAAAAATTTTACATTCAATGATTTTTTTAAAAGATTTTTTTTTTTTTTTGATATATTTATGTAAAAATTCCATAATATTTTTAACTCATTTTTAGATATAAAATAAATTTAAAATATAAAATAAAATTACTATATAAAATAATAAGAACTAGAGGTATAAAAAATTATTATATAAAATATTCAGAATATAAATTATACATCTATTAATTTTGTAATTACGTAGAATATTTTTGGCCAGTAGTTTCCAAAAATTCAAGGTTCCATTGGCAGGAAAGAAAATAGCATTTTGGCAATATATGTAAGTATATTCGTTGTCATTTTTTTTTTTTTTCTTTTTTTAACTTGTTCAATTTGACTAGGTCCAGTAGCCATGAGTGGGAATTGATGCACTTGTTTCTCGTCGCATGATGAATGTTCAAGCACAGCCAGCCACCAATCTTGGGTTGATATATAGCTAGCCGACTGGTACTGCTGCTTTTTTTATTTTCCTATGTAAAATGATTTATGCTGCTGGTTGCGATGCTATACTGCATTTTAACTTGTAATATAACTATTATTTTGCTTTTAGTTAAATTTTTTTTAGATTATTAAATTTTTTTTTTTATAAATTTTGATGTTTAAATCTTTGTACTATATGTAACTTAAATTTTAAATAAAAAAATATTTTTCTATTTAATTATTAAATTTTTTTTTATAAATTATAATATTTAAATTTTTATACGATAAATTTATCTATATATAATTTAGATTTTAGATTTAAAATTTTTTTTTCATTTAATTATTAAAAAAATTTTACAAATATTTAAATTTTTATATAATGAATTTATTCATGTGTAATTTTAATTTTAGATTTAAAAATTATGAATATTTAAATTTTTAAACGACTGATTAATTTACATATAACTTAAATTTTAGATTAAAAAAATTAAAAATTAAATTTTCAAAAAAATAAAAATTCAAAAAAATTATAAACGGATAAAATTGAAATTTATCCTAATTTGTGATGAATTGTACATGTCATGAGTTAGGACATATACGATCCTTTTTCTATTTGACACGCTCAATAGCTGGACATTCATCCATCAATGGTCTATATCTAGCTGCCACTTGCCTGTTGTTTTCTTCAATTAGACACTAGGAACACTATTTTTTCCATAACCTGACGCTATAACATAAGCTGATAAACAACAGAGTCGAAAGAATCAATAATTAAACAATAATATAGGCAAAGCAAAATCCAAAAACAACAGGATTCGCAATTCATTGATTAAACATCAATCAAATACATCTCTTAGAATCTCGCCAAAACAAAGGAAAAAAATTACATTTGGGTGTTCTTAATTTCAACCAGACTTTTAAACAGTTACAAAAAGTCATGCTAACTTTGTTTTTTATATTAGAAAAAGAAATCTCCATGATACATGAATTTTAAAGTGTGTTTGGTATCAATGAATTTTATAAAATTTTATGTATTTATTTCTAAATTAATTTTGTATTTAATTCATTTACAATTATTAATTTTAAAATTTATAAAATTAATTATAACTAAATCAAATTATATCAAAATGGTTGAAATTTTCAAATAAATTTCACAAATTTTAAGTTTATACTTTCAAATAACTAAAATACCCTTCTATTTTTATTTTCAAAAACATCTTTATTTTTAAAAGGATATTTTTGACAAAAAAATTTGAATTCAAAATTTATACTAAATACAATATAACAAAATATGAAATTTATTTGAAATAAATTTTATGAACTATTCATTTAAATCAAACATATTTTATTAATAAAATTTATTTAAAAATTAAATGAATTTGTTGGTAAAATATAAGGGATTAATAACTATTTTTAAAAGGGATCTCATTTTATGAGTCCACTAAAATATTACTGGTATATCCGCTTTAGATTAAAACAATTATAAAATGGTAATTTATATGTATAGTCAAAATGTACTCATACTTATATTCACAACTTATATTTTTGAAAAAAAATATATTCACAACTTATGTATCCTCGTACATGCATAAATTTATATAACACATTCGTGGACAGAAGTGGCTATGGGGACTTTCACATGGTAATGTAAAGTGAAACTATTAGATCAATTTATTGCTGAGATGAAATAAATGGGGGATTGAAGTAGACAGTTCAATTGGATTGTTGCTATATCGATGGTTTTTGGCAATGTGCAAAACTTATTAATGGTCCAAATAATTACAGGAGTAGAAACATGCATACCAGTAACAAGAGCATCTATTAAAAAGTAATTAAATAATAATTTTTTTATAAATATATTTTAAGATATATAGTTAAATTTTTATTATTATAAATTTAAAAAAATAATGTCTTTTATTGTGAAATTTAGATTGTATGAAATGAATAGGTCGGGTACAGACAGGACTGATAAAAAAAGCAAAACAAAGAATTCATGGTGATGTATCAGTATTATTAATTCTCCAACGTGTAATAAAGCTACTCTTTATAAAAACTGTACCATGCAATACGGCGTCGGGCTAAGTGCTATTTCTTTCTTCTTTTTAGTACAAAGAAGAAGAGTGACTTTATTTGCGTCGTGTTAAATCTATTGATGACTGATGAGTTTCAATTAATTGTAACATCAATTGTTTGTCCTTAACAATGGGGCATCTTTCTGGCCATAAACTTGCCGAATTAATTACCGTAATGAATAACGTCCTTCATTTCTTTTGGCCATGAACTGAGTGATGTTTTGAATTTAAATATTAATATATACAGTTAAATTAAATTAATTATTAATAAATTTTTATTATTTTTATAATTTTATTTAAATTAAAAATAATTAATTAAAATTTAATAAAATTTTAAAAAATAATACTACTAAATAAGAAAAATACAATGTCATTAAAAATAAAAACGATGTATTGGGAAAAATGAGATTCTAATTTTATTTCCGTCCTCTTTTCAATTCTCCAACACACGTCAAGGTTAAGAAGGAAAATGTGTCCAATTCTAATCTATTCTTAGTAAAACTTGCCTGCTGCCCTACTCGTGGAATGCACTATCATTAGTTTACAGATTCACGCACCTATAATATCATATCGTTCTTGACCGGAAAGGGCATAGCTGCAGAAAAAAAAAAAAAAAAAAAAAAAAGGGCGTGGCTGCCAATCTCCCATAAATTCTGCTTCATACCTTATATATTAGTTTGTCAATTTTGGTAGTAATAATATCAAATTTTTACTCTAAAATATTGGTATTTAGAGTTATATAATTAATTCAGTTTAATTTAAATAAAATTATAAAAGAATAAAATTTTTTAATAATTAATTTAATATAATTATATATATTAAAATTAAAATTTAAAATATTATTTAAATTAAAACTGTCCGTAGTCTATATCAATTAGTCTTGATATATCAAATTTGTGTTATTTTACTATTTGTGATTGTTAAAAAAATAAAACTATAATTTAATAATAGCAGTAATAATAATAATATCTATAATTAAAAAGTATTTGTTCAAAAAATATATAATCAAAAAGTAAAAGTGGTCGGTGGTTTTATAAGTGAATGTTTAAAGAGTCCAAAAAATTTATAATAGAATCATAATTGATATTATTTTTTATTTTATTTTTGAGCCATGAGCCATTTAATAGTTAACTTAAACGAGCTACTAGTAATTATCCCCAATAAACATGCCTAACTAGGTAAAGGCCTAAGCACCGATTAAGGAGAAATAATTATCATTAGCAAGCATTTTTCTTGCAGCTCGCGTTTCTTTGAATTTGTCTCAAGTAATTATATAATTATAAAAAAAAAGAAAAATGCATTTGCTCTTATCCCATCAACTGATGCATTAAGTTCACACAGCGACAAATGTACTAAATATATCATATTTAGTATATGTTCACACGACGACATACTGCCACAAAAAAAAAAAAAGTTCACACAACGACAAATGTACAAAGTCCTATTATTTACTAAAATTTACAAAAATATATTATGTTTAAATATGTTAATATTATTATAAAAAATATATTAATATTAATTTCATATACTAAATGATAAAAACAATGACCATCCAAATTGTATAATTCACAGTTTTGCTAAATTTTTTTAAAAATTATCAAAATCTTAAGATCAACTTCAGCCACTAAAATCCATTTATTAATTTTTTTTTTAATGTGATAGGAAATAACAGTAGGACCAAAGAAAAAAAAAACTCCAATGATGGAGTTTTTATTGTATATTATATAAGTATTTTATACTAAATTAATAAAGTAAAACACATAACTTTATAGACATAATATATTTACAGTTTTTATATTTGATTTTATCATTTTGATATTTTAATTTATAATTATCATTTTAATATTTAAAATTATCTAAAATGTACTCATATACACGAATTTAATGACATAAAATATTTATATTTATCACTTTTTATTAATTTAATATATTTATTTATAATTTTTTATCAATTACACTCTTAAAATATAATACATATTGACTTATTATTTATACTACGTGTGCTAATAAAAATTTTAAAACTGTATTTTAGATAAATTTAAGTATTAAAATAATAAAATTATAAATTAATTTATTAAAAAATTAAATGATAAATATAAAAAGTCACGAATATAATAAATCTATTTTATATTATAAATCGATCCAACATGACAGTTCAATAGTGAAAAATATGAACAATTAGATATAAAAATTGAATTTAAATTTCAGCTCTCCTCACTCTGCTGTGGCAAAATATTAAACTATTTCAACTGACTCAAAAATTTTCAGACATAAATAGAGAAGTGAAAAGTGAAAGTGTATGATCATTAACGTACCAAAGTGGAGAATTTTGTTTGTATGTTTTTTTCTTAACAGAAAACTTTATGGTAAGATATGGAAGTATGAGTTATACAATATGAGCACGTAACTGTAAAAAAAAAAAACCTGAAAGGAGAAAAAAAACAAGAAAACACATGTTGACCCTAGGACGACGTCAGCCGTGACGAAATCGGACTCCGTTCGATACCGCAGCACACCGCTATTTAATTATGTCCTCTTCTCTATTTTTATCTTCTCTTCTCTCCTTCTGCGCGTTGATTCATGATCACCCTCCCCACCAAGTGTATACGTACACACGCAGGTATATATAGATATAGAACTTAAAACTCAACGTTATGCAACTGTATGTATGCATGTACGGCCGAAACCTTTTGCAAGTTCTGAACAGGTAAAGCCTTCTCCGACTGTGACATGTGACACCTCGCGACATTTATTAATTCTTTGCAGAAAATGTGGCCTTCCTTCTATATAAAATAATCTTATTTAATATATAAATGCGCTCATGATTCTTCCATTTCTCACTTACCGTTCAATCTTTGTATCATTTTCAATTCCATTTTTGTATTGTTTTCTTCCGCGATATGTTGTATTCTGACAGGCATGGGGCCTGGCTTTATTGAAATGGTTCTCAGATCTTGAATCAAGATTTTGTAACCAGTTTTTCCTACATTATTTCTTTTCGACTTTTCTGCTTAACAAATCTCAGTTTCTTGATTGACCTCAAGTTTTTTAATGCATGAACTTCAGGATTGGATTTCATACTTATGTTATAAGAAGCTTTTCGTGTATGTAACATATATACGCCGGTGTGGTTCAGATACAAAGGAGGAGGATACCATATATCATCGATCGGGTGCATATTAAGGGCATAGTGCATATCTCCAACTTTTATATATAAAGGTACGTTCTTCAACTTTGAACTTATGGAGCATCAAGCTGCCTGCATGCTCTTGATCACTTATATGAAGAATTCTTTCTTCAATAGCGGATAAATGGTATCCTTGTTTTTGGTTGAGTTGCATTTTTGTCTTCTTTTCAACTACTGCTTCTTCTTCTTTCCTTTTCTGCTTTCTCGTGATCCGTATCAGAAAGTCTTTTTTTTTTTTTTTGGCCTCAAAAGGATCAATCTTTTGTTTTTCACTGGCATTTTGTTGGGGTCTCTTGTGCAATGAGACTTGGTCTTTATTAATTGCTATCGTAAGTATCGCACGTTTTTGTCATATAAAATATTGAAATATATTACTCTTTTCTAGAGTGTGATTGACGAGCGTTCTGATTATTAACAAGACCTAGTGATTTCGTGCAAATCAGGGTTGGCATTATGGGGGACTTGTGGACTCTGTTTTGCGGGGATTCTGGCAGTGCAGATAATGGAGGAAGGCCGCCTGATTTGGATTTCGTGTTCTTAAGTCAAACTTCTTCGTGTGTCAATCACGCCCTGATTTTTTTCTTGGATTTCTTGCTTCTGGTCATGCTGTTATTCATCGCAATTCAAAAATCATCATCCAAAAGAAATAAAATTCCGCATCGACTTCGAGGCGTTTCAAGTTTGCAGATTGGCTCTGCCATCTTCAATGGAGGTCTTGGATTGGTATATTTGTGCTTAGGCATATGGATTTTGGAAGAGAGCTTGAGGAAAAACCAGACTGCGTTGCCCTTGAGGAGGTGGTTACTGCTTTTATCTCAGGGGTTCACATGGTTGTTGGTGGGTTTAACCATAAGCCTTCGAGGAAAACATATACCAAAGACGCCATTGCGTTTACTACCTGTTATTGCATTCTTGGTTGCTGGAATTGTTTGTGCTTTATCCCTGTTTGCTGCCATTGTAGGCAGCATATTATCAGTTAAGGTAGTTTTGGATGTTGTTTCCTTTCCAGGAGCTATGTTATTGCTGTTTTGTGCTTATAAGGGCAATCAATCGGAAGAGATTGATGACGGTGAAAATGGCCTTTATGCACCTTTAAACGGTGAGGCCAATGGTATCAGTAAAACTGATTCTGTTGTCCAAGTTACTTCTTTTGCTAAAGCAGGACTTTTTAGTAGGATGTCATTTTGGTGGTTGAATCCACTGATGAAAAAGGGCAGAGAAAAGATTCTTGAGGATGAGGATATACCAGAGTTGCGCCAAGCAGACCGAGCAGAAAGCTGTTATTTGCTGTTCACAGAGCAATTGAACAAGCAAAAACAAGCTGAATCATCCTCTCAACCCTCAGTCTTGAGGACACTTATCTCATGCCATTGGAATGAGATTCTCATTTCTGGGTTCTTTGCTTTGCTAAAGATACTTACCGTGTCAGCAGGTCCTCTGCTTCTTAACAACTTCATTTTGGTTGCTGAAGGAAAAACAGGTTTCAAATATGAAGGCTACGTATTGTCCTTAACACTTTTTATTGCAAAAATCTTAGAGTCCTTATCACAAAGGCAGTGGTATTTTAGGTGTAGGCTTATTGGTTTGAAGGTCAGGTCTTTGCTCACAGCTGCAATCTACAAGAAGCAATTGAAGCTATCAAATGCTGGTAGATTGATGCACTCTGGCAGTGAGATTATGAACTATGTTACAGTAGATGCTTATAGAATTGGTGAGTTCCCCTTTTGGTTTCATCAGACATGGACAACAAGCCTCCAGCTCTGCATTGCGCTTGTCATTCTATTCAATGCAGTGGGGCTAGCTACACTTGCAGCCTTGGTGGTTATTATAATCACTGTTCTGTGCAATACTCCACTTGCAAAGTTACAACATAAGTTTCAGTCTAAGCTTATGGTGGCACAAGATGCGAGATTAAAGGCATGCAACGAGGCTTTAGTTAATATGAAGGTGTTGAAACTGTATGCATGGGAGACTCACTTCAAGAATGTTATAGAGAAATTGAGAGGAGTGGAGTACAAATGGCTGTCAGCAGTACAATTACGAAAAGCATATAATACCTTTCTCTTTTGGTCTTCCCCAGTTTTGGTCTCTGCTGCTACCTTTGGTGCTTGCTATTTCCTCAAAATTCCTCTTCATGCTAATAATGTTTTCACTTTTGTGGCGACTTTGCGTCTTGTTCAAGATCCAATAAGAGCTATACCTGATGTTATTGGAGTAGTCATTCAAGCAAAAGTATCCTTTGCACGTATTGTAAAGTTCCTCGAGGCACCAGAATTGCAGAATGCAAATATCCAACAAAAGAGAACTGTAGAGAATGAAAATCATGCTATATTTATCGAGTCAGCCAATTTTTCATGGGAAGATAATTCATCAAGACCCACACTCAGAAATGTAAATTTGGAGATCAGACCGGGTGAAAAGGTAGCTGTCTGTGGAGAAGTTGGCTCAGGAAAATCAACACTTTTAGCAGCAATTCTTGGAGAAGTTCCTCATACTGAGGGAACAGTAAGCATTACTGACTTTTCTCTCCTGGAATACCAACGTATCTTAATATTTTCGGACTCGCTCCTAACAAATATTGCTAGTCTTTTGTGTCTTGTATTCTATGAACCGCATAACTCTGAATTCACCACTTTATGAGTTAAATGAGCAATTCTTTTCTTGCTAATTGTTCTGTTCCATTGCTCCGCCCTGCAGATTCAGGTTTGGGGAACGATTGCTTATGTTTCTCAAACAGCTTGGATCCAGACTGGAACAATACGGGATAACATTTTGTTTGGTTCTACGATGGATAGCCAACAGTACCAAGACACACTGGAGAGATGTTCCTTGGTAAAGGACCTTGAGTTGCTTCCTTATGGTGATCTTACTGAAATAGGGGAAAGGGGTGTGAATCTAAGTGGGGGTCAAAAGCAGAGAATTCAACTTGCTCGTGCTCTCTATCAGAATGCTGACATTTATCTCTTAGATGATCCGTTCAGTGCTGTTGATGCTCAAACTGCTACGAGCTTATTTAATGTAATCATGATTTCACAACAGCAAATAATGTCTTTCGCCATTTCATTTATTAGCCTTTTGTGAAAGCTAACCTAGATTTTTGCAGGAATATGTTATGGGGGCACTTTCAAGGAAGACAGTCCTACTTGTGACACATCAAGTTGATTTCCTGCCAGCATTTGACTCTGTTTTGGTTGGTATTCATTTATCTGCATACAGACTAAGTTATCATTTTTTTAATTGACCGAATTTCTCCAATTTAGTGATTAATGCATTTATTTATTTTTGTGGCAGCTGATGTCGGATGGTGAAATCCTGCAAGCTGCTCCTTATCATCAGCTGTTGGTCTCAAACCATGAATTTCAAGACCTTGTCAATGCTCACAAAGAGACAGCTGGTTCTGAAAGGCTTTCTGAGATTTCTACTACTCAGAAAAGAGGATCATATGCTGTGGAGATCAAGAAGACATATATAGAGAAGGAAGTTAAACCATCCAAAGGAGATCAATTGATCAAACAAGAAGAAAGAGAAGTAGGAGATACAGGCTTTAAGCCTTACGTTCAGTATCTCTGTCAGAACAAAGGATACTTATACTTCTTTATGGCTGCTCTCGGTCACCTTACATTTGTTACTGGGCAGATAGCACAGAATTCTTGGATGGCAGCTAATGTTGACAAGCCTAATGTCAGTCAATTGCGATTGATTGCAGTCTACTTGATAATTGGATTTACTTCTACACTGTTTCTACTATGTAGATCTCTCGCTACAGTCATGTTAGGTCTTCAATCGTCGAAGTCTCTATTTTCGCAGCTTCTAAATTCCCTTGTCCGTGCACCTATGTCCTTTTATGACTCCACACCACTTGGAAGGATACTTAGTCGGGTAAGCTTCTCAACCAGAAACTTTGGCTGGCTGCTTGAGAGAGATGACATGCAAATAATATTTCTGTATATGTTACTCACAGGTATCATCTGATCTGAGCATCGTGGATCTTGATGTTCCATTTTCTTTAATCTTTGCTTTGGGAGCTACAACAAATGCTTATGCTAATCTTGGAGTACTGGCTGTTGTTACCTGGCAAGTACTGTTTGTCTCTTTACCAATGATCTATCTGGCAATTTGTCTACAGGTAATCTTTATAAGGTTCTTTAAGAGATAATATAATGTTTCATCTTTATATACATATTACTCATTTCCAAAAAAGTTAAAGAGTGTCAAGTTTGGGCTACATGAGCTAATATGCTATCACGAACACAGTACAGGTCATGGTAACTTTAATCTGATTCTAATCAACAAAGTCTGGATTCTGCAATATATTCCATGACTATGCCAAATTCCATTCTCCTGATAAATCCATTTTCTTCCAGTAATTTTATGATGGAATTCGACTTCATCCTGAGTATTGAGATTTAAATCCCATGACTGTTTTGTATCTGCAGAGATATTATTTTTCCTCTGCAAAGGAGTTGATGCGGATCAATGGTACGACCAAATCTTTGGTGGCAAATCATTTAGCTGAATCTGTGGCAGGGGCTATGACAATAAGGGCTTTTGGGGAGGAAGAACGATTCTTTGCAAAGAATCTTGACCTCATCGACATAAATGCTAGTCCTTTCTTCCACAGTTTTGCGGCAAATGAATGGTTGATACAACGGCTGGAAACATTAAGTGCAACTGTTCTTGCCTCTGCTGCACTCTGCATGGTTTTGCTTCCTCCTGGAAGCTTTAGCTCTGGTGAGCATAAAGCTTTTTTGACATGCTCATCGAGAATGAGTTCATATTACTGAAAGTGAACTCAGATTATTCATTTGGTAACAGTTATGAAACTTTTTGCGTCTTATAGATAATAATAATGACTTACATTATGCAGGATTTATCGGAATGGCACTTTCTTATGGTCTTTCCTTAAACACGTCTTTGGTTTTCTCAATTCAAAACCAGTGCACCTTAGCGAACTACATCATCTCTGTTGAAAGGCTTAATCAATACATGCATATACCAAGCGAAGCTCCAGAGGTGATAGACGATAACCGCCCCCTGCCCACTTGGCCAGCAGTGGGTAAAGTGGATATCTGTGACTTGCAGGTAAATTTTGTTCTTCTGTTTGATGATTTAATGCAACAGCCTACAGCTAAAAAATATTAAACATACTGAGAATTTTTTTCTTGAAACAGATAAAATACAGGCCTGATGCACCGTTAGTTCTTCGAGGGATTACTTGCACATTTCAAGGAGGGCATAAAATTGGTATTGTTGGCCGTACTGGCAGTGGAAAGACTACCCTTATTGGAGCTCTATTTCGTCTAGTGGAGCCGGCTGGAGGAAAAATTATTGTAGATGGCATTGACATCTCAAAAATTGGGCTGCATGATCTGAGGTCACGGTTTGGAATAATTCCTCAAGATCCTACTCTTTTTAATGGAACTGTGAGATACAATTTGGACCCCTTATCTCAACATAATGATCAGGAGATATGGGAGGTACTTTCCATTTCCTTTTTATGTATTAGCTCCTAGAACTTGGAACAATTATCCATATACCAGCTTCTGAAATATATTTTTTCTCTGTTCACAAGCCTCTTAAATGATTATTTTCCATGTGCTTCCAGGTTCTTGAGAAGTGCCAGCTTTGGGAAGCTGTTCAGGAGAAAGAACAAGGCCTAGATTCCATGGGTAAGCTTTTTATTATGAAGTGCTTGGTGATGGTGCTTTCCCCTTTTTGACGTTAGTCACTAATGAATATTTGCCTTGGAGATGCAGTCGTTGAAGATGGAGCAAACTGGAGTATGGGGCAGAGACAATTGTTTTGCTTGGGCCGTGCACTTTTGAGGAAAAGTCGAATATTGGTGCTTGATGAAGCAACTGCGTCAATTGACAATGCAACTGATTTGATCTTGCAAAAAACTATTCGGACGGAATTTGCAGATTGCACTGTGATCACAGTAGCTCACAGGATACCAACAGTGATGGATTGTACCATGGTGCTTGCTATCAGTGATGGTGAGTTAATTTTTTTGCTTCATCTCTTATCTAAACGGTGCTTCAGTTGGATGAATATCCTGTATGCATTTCATAAATAAAGCGGATTTCTATTAATTTTTTCACCACTCCAAGGGAAGCCCACATAAAGTATATATGCAGAAATGCATTAATGAGGTGTTTGTTTGCATTTCAGGAAAACTAGTAGAGTATGATGAGCCGATGAACTTAATGAAGAGTGAAGGTTCGCTGTTTGGACAGCTGGTCAAGGAATATTGGTCTCATTATCACTCTGCAGAATCACATTGAAGCTGACAACCATTTTTGTCAGTCAAGCCCAATTTAACATGGAATGGAGATGAATATTCAAGTGGAAAGCAGAATATATATATATATCATTGGCATTGGCAGGGTGACTAATCAATTGAACGGGGGGACAGAAATTTCCTCTCTAATGTGTATGTTTATTCAAAGAAGGTCTATTAATAGAAGGCAATCGAATATAAGTAGCCGCAACCACCCTGGTTCCAAATGCCAAAATCTTTCCCAAGTGCAGAACAGCTCAGTAATACTACAATTATGGAAACTTTTTTTTTTCTTTATTGGTCTATCTTTCAAGATATCGATGCAGCATCCTCAACCAAGCAGATGCAGGAACGTTCATAATGTAAAGTAGAGCACCACAGACAATGCAGGGAACAAACTTTTTGACCCTGGAGAAAAGAATTATCTCCAGAACACCATTGCTGCTGATGTCTTTTCTTACTTGGTTTTTGGTGGAATAGTCTACTTAGTAAAATGGAACTTGAAGATAATCCTTGAGCCACTCATCTTCATCTTCGGTGGATGACAATTTCCTCCTCTGCCTCCAATGATTTAGAGGGAAATACTGTCAGGTTTTTTCTCGGAAAGTAGCAGCATCAATTTGTTGCGACGTGAATGGGAATTGTCTGAAATGGGAAAAAGACAGAATCTTGGAGGAGTTGAGAATTGTGTAGCAGTTTAGGAAGACAGTGAATGAGTAGTGGTGAGTGTGAATGGTGAATAAAGCGGTGGAGTAAAATTATATTAATAAAACATTTACTTTTTGTTAAATTTTTTCTGAAAATAGAAATGTAGCTTTTCATAGCTACTTTTTTTCCCATTTTCACAGCTTATTATTTAAAAAATAAATAAATATTTTAAATGTTTGTATAATAGGGATATTTTTCTTCTCTTTAAATTATTTAAAAATTAATCTCTTGAATATAAGTGACAGCCAAGCTACTTTCTCACTGACAGTCTGGAATAATGCTTGTTTTACATTAGCTGGGCAAGTGCAGCAAGTATGAAGTTATATATAAGTTTTTCTTATCTTTACTAGATTTTGAAATCGTGCGTCTTTTCCTTGACAATTTGAGGTTATGCCAAAAGAGACCTCCAAGTTGCACAATTTTATCTGGGACAGCATTGCAAATTCGCAGCACCTTTGTCCTAATTCTGTGAGAATCGTACACGCATAATTATGTCATGAAGAAGCAAATAACTTTATATCAAGGAATAATATGTATGATGATACCATTTCAGCCACTGAAATAAAGAGACTTAGAGCTTACAAAGAATAAAGTTTTGGATCTAGTAGCAAAAGTTAAAGAGTGCCCACCAATATATTTTTCATGGCGGGTCTGCTCCTTTTTTTTTGTACCGCTGGAAGCTCAAATTTGGTGATAGCTAGAGGTTGGCTTTAAGAGAGGTGAAGGCCCATTAAAGACTAATGCTCGGGCGAGGTTCTTCTCTCTCTGAGTTGTATCTTTCAGCATTGAGTTGACCTTGATAGCTTTACTGTAACGGAGCCTTGCAAATGTTTTCTTCAAGTGTATTTCTGCTATATGTCTTGATTTAATTTTATTTCTGTATTTTATATTTTCTAAGGATTTTGTATTGCTCTTCTACTTTATCTTTTAACCAATGAATGAATCCGGTTCGATCGGTCCATGAATAGGGAGCAGACTGTGGGTGTTCAGTTTGATCGGCCCGCATCAAAACCCAATGATGAGAATGCGAAGTTTGAATACAAGTATGAAGCATAAATCTCCGATTGGAAATGGACTTGAGAGCCCGGAGACCCAAAAACCTAGCCCAAGATTGTCTAAATAGGCCAATTTGCCTTGGCCCACTTGACCCAACACAGAATAGGGCCAAAAAAGTGCCACCTTTGTATGAAGAGGCAATCACCTCTATGGCAGCAGCCAAAGATGCGATCGCCTCATCACAGTGGCGGTGCCTTTATGGTAGAGCACTTGCAGTTGCAGCCATGGTGGTCAAGTGGAGTGGACCCCACACCCTCTAGACCTAGTTTTTGCATGAGGAAGAGATTTTTGGAGGGAAGGAAAAGGCTATGGAAGCTCATGATGGTCTAGGAACCTAGGGGCATAGGTAAGATTTGAGATAAAAAGTGAAAAAAAGAGAGAGAAAGAGGTGACGAAGATTGGGGGAGAGAACTAAAAAAAAAAAGGAGGGAAAAAGGGGTCTTGAAACCAGGAAGGGACGTTCTTGAGAAGAGGGAGAGGAGTTCAAGTTCAATAGTCCATTTCCTTGAGAAAAAGAAGGTGAAAGAAGCTTGTCTTCGAGTGTAGCTCATGTCTAAGTAGACTTCAACATCCAAAGCAACCTTTGAGGGTCAACTGCTTTGTCAAAAGCTCATACTTAAGTAAATCCTATCTATTTCTTTGGAATTTTGATGTTAGACTTGCATATGACTTAGTATATTTCTTTATTTAGTGTATATTTTGAGTTTATACTATTTGTCATGCCATGTTATTAATATAATATGCTAGGGTGTTAAATGTAGTAGTAAAATAGCTAGTTTCTGATTGTTTATTTGCATATCATTTGCTTAGAATAGAAGTTTAGCTTTTTTAAGAGTCGGGTTACTTGTTAATCAGGTGACACCTTTGTGAAGAGACGTCGCCTTTTTGCCATGAGGCAATTGCCTCTTCACAGAGACAATCACCACTCAGACAGGGTGACCCACGCCTTTGTTATGAGATTTTTGTAATATGTATATATGATTTTGATTCCTTAGCATGTTTAGGTTCTTATACTTCATTTATTTGCATATGACTACCTTTATAATGTCTTTTAAGTTAATTTATTTAGTTCCTAACCTCTATTTGCATGAATTTATTTTGTAAATTGGTTTGAATGCTTTCTTTTGAGAGATTTTACGTATTTCGGGACTAATATTTTAGCGTTTGCAGGATCTATAAGATTAATCTCCTTGAATCGTTAAAAGTCTATCCCTTAATTATTTCTTAAGAGGTTTTTATGGGTTTAAGAACTAGTTTAGTCTTGGTTACTCTTAGTATATTTTTAGTATATTTTTGGTTTATTATACTTTTATTTGTGTAAAAATATTGTAATCCTTAATCCCTTCCCCTTTTGAATTCCAATGTGTTATTTTGATTTATTATTTTGATGAATTCCAGGACTTTAAGGCATGAAATTGAGTTAATGTGCAAACTTGGACTTCAGTGTAAAATTGAATAATTGATTGAAGGCAATTCCAAATTGCATGTAAATAAGGAATAACTAGATAATTAAAGGTAATAAAATACAAAACATAGAGGTTGATTGCAAGGTCGGGTGGGCATTCAAAAGCTCATACCTAGTTTCCGAACCCATTCTCTAATGACGGCTTCTAGGAACCTCCATGGGATCCAGTTGTAGTACAATGTATCTTGACTTTTATTCGAGTGGTGACTCCATCTCCATTTAGGCTTTAAAGACCTAACATGTATTTTCTAGTGGGCCTTGAGCCTACACAGTGCCGTGGTCGCCAACACTTGGGTGAGCATTAAACCTCATTGCCTACAATGGTAACTCCACTGGGGATAGAGAAACTGAGTCCCGTGTTTTGGAGTTTATCATCTTTAATTATTCCTTTATTCTTTTTACATTCACTACACTTCTTACACACAATGAGCACTTTAAGTCCCTAATTAACCCAATGATAGTCATTATTTTGCTACTTACATTTCACTCAAACCTGGTGGTAGAATATTTGATTATCATCACTCATGACATGTACCAATCCACGTTGTTTGACCCTTGGGTGGGGAGACGTATATGGACATATATGGTTATGGGAGCCGAAGCTGAAATACCCGAGACTCAAGCCCATGTAATAGCCTAGCAATTTTCTTTAAGAATTCTCCTAAATGTGTGTGTATTTTTCCATATAATGGATCCTTGAAAGAAATCCTAAGCCCATTAACAAATAACCCAAGGTAATCATGCCTTAATATAGGCATGTTATAAACAAACTATATTAAGATGGGCCTTTCATACCTATTCATAACCCATTTCAAATGGGCCTTGACAAAGTAAGCTTATGATGCTAGGGACCTTGGCCTATTAAAAATGGACTTGGGCTTTACTAAAAGGACCTATTACTTATTTGAATCATTTTGAGAGTTATTTGCATACGTTGGTTTTATTATCCCCCATTGATAATTAAAACCCAAAAAAAAAATCCTAGGATGAGAAACTCGCCAATGAACACGTGTTTGGGAGAAATAAGGGCAGAGCTTATCATTTTAAGGTTTTATGTTTTTTTTTTCAGTGATGTGTGTAAATTAAGTGTGTTTATGTTTTTTCTTGAACACTTATTTTCCTTCTTCCTTGCTTTAAATAATAAAATGCATCTATATATCATGCATACATGTCATGCATATTTCTAACCTATAGCCTTATAGTTATAGATCCTCTGAGCTCATATGCTTGGATTCACTCCACCTCCGGTCGACTAATCAGACATCTAGAAATAGAAATGGCAAGGAACTTTTATCTTGAGGCATTCAAGGCATAGTTAAAGGAGGCGTGTTCATTGAAACCTGGTCTATGATGAGGGAAATGATAGGAGAGATGACCATGCTTATTAGAGAAAATTAGTCAACACTGCCACCCAATGCACAACTAGTCAATCCCATCAATCTTGATGAGGAAATCCTGGTAAGAGAAAGGGAAGAAGATGATGTGATGGTATACCGAAGGGGAGTAAACCCAGTTGAGGATGTGGAACAAACTGAGTGGGCTAAAAACATGACCAAGGCAGTGGGTCAAATGTAGATGATGATGAAGGAGAAAGGCTTGGATGCCCCTTTGGACTACAGTGATTTAAGTCTGGAAAGGGAAGATGATCCACTACCACGAAAGTTTAAATTCCTCAATATGAGTAAGTTTTTAGGGATTGAGGACCCCTTACTTGCATCTTAAGTAGTATGTGACCTACATGAAAGCAACTGAATTGACTATGGCCCAAATAGTCAAACAGTTTCCTATGTCACTGGAAGGTATGCCAATCTGATGGTATTATACTTTAGAACCTCATGTCTAATATGATTGGAAGGAACTTTGCACTGTATTCGTAAAATAGTACAACCTTAATGTGTAGCTAGAGGTGTTTTGGAAAGATCTACAAAATACTGGGCAAAGGTTCAATGAATCATTCACTGAATACTTGACCCGATGGAGAGGGAAGTTAGCTCATATGAAGAAGAGACCTACTGAATCAGATCAATTGGTAATAGGAATAGAAGAGTGTGTTCCAACATTATCTAAAAAGTTGACATACCTTAGGATTCAAAATTTTGAATAGCTATATAGGTTTGGGGTCCAGAAAGAATCAAATTTGGCCTAAGAAAATAGATTCTTTAGTGGGAGGTCTAGGGGTAGAAATGAAGCTAGTTCAAGCAGCAATGTATAGATGAATGCTATTAGACAACCAAGTAGCAATGCACAAGCTAGTGCTTTCTGACGACCTGGGTGATTCTTTAAACTTGGGAGGTCGATGTCAAAGGTCCTTGAGAAGCTAATTGAAAAGAACCTTTTGTGACCCTTACCCCAAAGATCACCCATTCCAAATGCTGACCCTAAACTTTATTTCAAATTCCACTAAAACATCAGCCATCACACTGATGAGTGCACACGATTGAGAAATAAGATCCAAGACCTAATTGATATAAGAAAAATCATCGACCCTAATAGTCAAAAACCAAACACTTAAAATAACCCTCTGCCTAATTACCGTAACGTACCACCATTAAACCTAACTATCCTCATGATCACCACAGGATTGATAGAAGAGCAAGTCCTAAACTCTTTTGTCTATGCCACCCTTAGCTTACCAAAATCTGAACCCAATCACCTGAACCAAAATGGATAACCCATAGAACTTACTATGAATATAATAGATATCTGGAGTTTTGATGATGAAGATGAGAGTCCAATTGACTTATAGAATAACGAGGAGAATAAAGGGAACCAATCAGTTGAGGAAGTTGAGGAAAAAAGGAAAGAGGTTGAGACTATGGAAACTGGATCAGTAAAGGAAAGGGATATGGAAATAGAAGAGAGAGTGGAAGAAGTGAAGAAAGAAAAGGTTATTGCTTGTGTCTGGGAATTATTGATACATTCAAGAGATCATTGAGAAGCATTGGTCTTAGCCTTGGATTAAATAAGGATTTCCACCAGTTGTACTCCTGAACAAATGGTAAGCTTGCTAATGGAAACCCCCTGAAGAGCCATTGCATTCTTTAATGATGATCTGCCCTTAGAAGGAAGGGATCATCATAAGGCTTTATTCATCAAGGTTGAGGTAAAAGGAAAAATGACTTTTTGTGTGATGGTAGACAATGGCTCTACCATTAATGTGTGCCCATTGAAGAATCTGCCAAAGTTAGGACTAAGTGTAACAGACTTAAAGCCCTCTGAGGTAATCATCAAAGCCTATGGTGACAGGAAAAGGCTAGTCAAAGACATATTTAGAGCGTTAGTAAAAACTGGGCCTATTAAGACTTGGGTCAACCTATATTTGATCGACATTCCTGTAACTTTTGCAATCCTATTAGGAAGTCCGTGGTTCCATCCTCTAGGTGGTGTACCATCTACAGTCCATCAGAAAATCAAGTTCCCACACGAGGGTAAGGTTGTTACTATTTCGATAGAAACTGAAGCCGCTATAGCTGCATTGAAACTAGCCCCCAAAGAAATCCCTTTCAGCCCCGATTTTGAGATTTGTGTGATCTATGAAGATGAGATGGATAAGAAGGTCTTAAGCATGATGCAAAACATGAAATTTATGCTTGGTATAGGATTAGGAAAGGACCAAAGTGGACCATCAGGCTTTATGGAATGCAAAGTACCAATTTTTAAGTACGGAGTAGGGTATAAGGGAGATGATGATATTGAGGGGGGATTGGACATTTGGGAATAATTTAACAGCTTAAAAAAATGAAATTGTAGTAGAGAAGAAAGATTTGTAGGAAACTTTTGTGAGAGAGGGCACCAGTTATCCATACGTTGGAACCTTTAAACATTTGCTAATGGTTGGAGAAGTAATTATGGGTTTTGAAATCTTCTCTGAATTTGTGAACGGGGTAGAGAAAGCTATTGTTGACAAAACTCCTGTGGAAGAGCTTATGCTAATTAAGGAGGAGGGACCTGAAGAGAACACTGCTACTCTGGAGATGAAGGATACTGTTGGTAAAGACAAGTCACTGGATCTTGAAACCTACATTCTCAACTCCATCATGGATTTGTTTTATGATGATGATTTTGATGTTTCATTTTCTTCTTTATTTGAGACTGATGACCTTTTCTTTACCAAAGTGAATGCAATGAAGTCTAACTTTGCTTATTTGTGTAATGTGTTTCCTAATGGTTATTCTATTTATGATGATCATTTCATGTATATGTTTGACATTAATTCCACATAAATTGAATCATTCAATTTAGGTATAAATAACAATCCTAAAAATATGTTGCGTGCTTTTAATTTAACTCATAATGAGAGAGAAAAAATGAAAAAAGATATTAATAAAAAGATAAAAAGTATTCGCTTGGGGTTATAAGGATATGTCTGGTATTGACAGGGAGATCATAGAACACATAATCCCTACATATCCTTATATATCACTGATTAAACAGAAACAGAGAAGGCTGAGGCCAAAATGGGCTCTTTTGATTAAGGAAGAAGTCAAGAAGCAGCTAAAGGCAAAGTTCATGGAAGTGGTAAAAGACACCTAATGGTTGGCAAACATTGTACCTGTACCAAAGAAGGACGGAAGGGTCAGAATGTGTGTAGATTATAGGGACTTGAAGAAAGCTTGCCAGAAGGATGACTTTCCATTGCCACATATCGA
Organism: Mallotus nudiflorus; assembly: GCA_947683625.1. Lineage (NCBI taxonomy): Eukaryota > Viridiplantae > Streptophyta > Magnoliopsida > Malpighiales > Euphorbiaceae > Mallotus > Mallotus nudiflorus. Next base: position 348,738 of record CANTUR010000764.1, read on the forward strand.
CACGCTAGTCGATAGCGCAACTTCCAGCGTAATATATTCTTTTATGAATGGATTCTCAGGATACAATCAAATCATGATGGCGGTAATTGATAAGCTAAAAATGTCCTTCACTATAGAATGAGGTATCTACTATTACATGGTCATGCCATTTGGGCTTAAGAATGCAGGAGCTGCTTATTAGAGAATGGCGACTACTCTGTTGCATGACATGATTCGTAAAGAGATAGAGGTGTATGTCGATGACATGATGGTAAAGTCTATGACTAGGGAGGGACATTTTGAAGTGCTGGACAAGTTCCTAACAAGGGCAAAGAAGTAAAATTTAAGGTTGAACCCGAAGAAGTGTGTTTTTGGGATGACGTTCGGTAAATTGCTAGGACACATTGTTAGCCAAAAGGGGATAGAAATGGACCTAGATAAAGTTAAAGCGATTATAGAAATGCCCGCGCTAAAGAATGAGAAAGTAGCTAGAGGGTTTATCAAATAGTTACAATATATCAGTAGATTCATAGCTAAGTTAACTATAATAGGTAAACCAATTTTCAAGCTACTAAGAAAGAATCAGCCAGTGACCTGGGATAATAAGTGTCAGCGAGCTTTTGAAGCTATAAAAAATTATCTGATGAATCCTCCCGTCCTACAACCGCTAAAGCCGGGAAAGCCCTTTATCTAGCCATCGAGAAAGATGCAATAGGTGCAATGTTGGCTCAGGAAAGCGAAGGGAAGATAGAGCACACTGTGTACTATTTAAGTAAGAAGCTTCTGCAATATGAATCAAGTTATAGTCTTGTGGAGAAGACATTTATGGCCATGATTTGGGCAATGAAGAAGCTTTGGCACTACTTCCAGTCTTATAGAGTACAAACAGTCTCTAAACATGATCCTCTTAGATACCTCCAACAAACCCCATCCTTTATAGGAAAACTGGCTAGATAGTTAGTTTTGCTTATGAAATTTGACATAGACTATGTAGCAAGGAAAGTAGTAAAAAGAAGAGCAGTAGTAGACTTTCTAGCTCAGAACCTAGTAGATGATGAATAGGAGTGGGAATTGGAGTTTCCTGATGAACATTTAGGGGCAATAGAGGGGCAAGGCTGGCAAATGTACTTCGATGGAGCCATAAATAGCAAAGGAGCAGGTATCGTAATCTTGATCACGCTGGAGGGAGAAATGATCCCAATGGCAAAAAGGCTCAAATTTAAACTGACAAATAACCAAGTTAAGTATGAAGCGTACAGTTTCGGACTAAAGGCATTGTGCAATGTGGGGGTAGAAAATCTTTCTATTTATGGAGATTCTATGTTAGTGGTGAGATATGCTTATGGAGAATGGGGGGGTTAAAGAAGATAGACTACGATTGTATTAGGATTATTTGATTACTATCTCACTATCCTTTGTTCAATGTAAATTCATCTACCTACCGACAGAAGAAAATCAAATGGCAGATGTGTCACAGCCTAAAACAGGGTCCATGCCCGGCGCTAGGGAACGAGAATTCTTTTGAATCCGAAACCCGTAGCAAGCCTTAAAAATAGAAGCATGCCATATAATAAAATAAATAGAATATTTATGTAGCGAAAATTAAATCTCGAATATAAAATAATAATTTCTCAGCTCACTTATATAACATAATTTCATCTCATATATAAATAGAAATCTTTTAGTACAAATCTTTCAGAGTAATACTATGAATTCAAAATCTCATACATGCATAAATATAAATACAACTCATGACAGAATTAAGTACAACCACTAATGCAGTGTCTAGAATACAAAATAAAACTTAAGTAATCAGTTTACATAATAAGGCCAGAGCGGAAGAAATTTGGCGGACAGGTCTATTGCTGAGGTCTGAAGACGAAGACTCTCATGAAAAAAAATATTAACGGAGGGGAGTCAGACCTCATTGAGTGAATTATTATAATATATATACATGCATAACTAAATGCCAAATTCAGACACTCAATAGTATATATAATAAATATATATACAGGCAATTACACGTAGATGCAAAGGAAATCATTTTATAATGAAAATCATCGGTTTATGAAGGGTCAAATAGAACCCTATATTTTTGCAACCTCAAATACCAATAGAACTCACTTAATCCATACAGGTCCATTTAGTTCTAAATAATTCACTTAGTCCAACTGGACAGTAGACTGGCACCGAGACACTAAGTCAACCGAGCTCCAGCAATCTGACTGTCAGTGTGATTGGCCCCGAGACACTTGGTCAACCGAGCTCCAGCAATCACACTCTCAATCACATCTCATATCAAATCAATATCAATCAAGTCATATCCACTAATAGGTTAGTAATTTAACCTAAAATCTACTATTGTACCGGTACGTACTCGGTCCTAGTGTTGCCCACTAGGAAGCACGTTCTATCGATATCCTTCATTTATATAAAACATACATTCAAGAAAATAAAGGATGCATAATGGTATTTAAAATAAAAAAATATACCATATATATACCAGAAATATACCTAAAATAAACTAAGTATATTTCAGGTATATATACGTATAATCAATTCAAATAAATCATGAAACATATTAAATTCAACCAATAATATATTTATAAATAAGCCATCTTATTTGAAAAAGGAAAACATGCATTTATTTCATAATATACCAAAAATATACTTAAATATTCAAATAATCAATTATGCAAAAATCTGTATTTAAAACATAGAATTCTAAACATGCACCCTAAGCAATGCATATACATTATAATAACTCAAAGTTGTGCGCTTCACGAGATGAGTTCGACGGGCCTGGTCCACTAGGCCTCGGTCTCGACGCAACTAACAAATAAAATAAATAACATAAAGATCAGTATAAATCTAATTTAATTCTAGAAACTCGATCTAGAATTCTAAACACAGATAAAGAATAGGAATTTGACCGAATGTCAAGTTTTAAGAGAATTCTACTAAAAATTCGACAGAACCTCCTCTGTAAAACAAACATCTCTATACTTAAAAAGTAGAGCCGGTCCTGCCAGAAAACACACTTCGAATACAAAATATGCTCACAACCCTTAGTTGGAATCCCAAATTGCAAATTCCACCGACTGAGGTTCACAATTCACAAAACATACATAAAGTATATTAAAATTCCATAAATACCATTTTGATATCAAAATATAGCCAATTAAATGTTTAAACACTAAAAATAATTATTTAATTAACAATTACTTAAAAACCCTAATATTAATATAATATTATTAAAAATCGATAATCTCAATAAATACACCAATATTAATAGAAGTTCATTTTATAAATCCCAATTACTCAATTGGTCCAAAAACATACTAAAAATTACTAAAAACCCATTTATTTACAAAAATAGTATATTATATATAATTCGAAAATAATTTTTAAAAAATAGTTTTAATTAGTTAAAAATAGTAAATAATTTGTAAAAATCATTTTTATTCTTCAAATAATTATTAAAACCAATTAAACTTAATATTCAACTAAAATTACTACCAAAATACCCCTAGTATATAAAAATTCACATACTATACTAAAAATACTAAAAAATTCACTAAAAATTATATAATTACTATAAAATTATTTTCTCAACATATAATTCAATAAAATCAATAATTATACTCAATTAACCAATTGATTTTAACAAAACACATATAAAACCTATATTTCTAAAATTCACATAAACTAAATAAAATTATATTAATTACACAAAAATCACAAAAATTATAAATCAAATTCTAAAATTAATTTCAACCTCCATAAACACTAAAAATCACAATTTCACAATTTATTTAATTAATTTACGAAAACTAGAAAATAATAATAAAATAATAAAAAATTCACAAAAATAAAAATAAATTCCAAAAATTCCACAAAAATTCCAGAGTGTAGATTGAGCTAAAGGAAGCATATTTTGTGAAGGAATTAAGCTTGAATCTTAAAGATCAAAGTTCAAAAAAATTGAGAAATAAAAAGGGCCGAAAATGAAATCAAGCTCAAATCCTTACCAAATCTAGTTTTCAAGCTACAAGGAGTTTGGAATCGGCTTCTATGGAGTTCTAGGAGCTTAATGGTACCGAATCACCGGATTTGGTGGCCGAAAATCGATGAACGGCGAAGGGAAGAGTTTCGGGTTTCTTGGCCAAAACGGGCTGAAATGGCGCTAGAGAAGGTGGAGGAAGGTGGCGGAGTAGCTGGAGAGGGAGGCGGCACTCCGAGAGGCACACCAACAGCCTGGGATCGGAGTTGTAGTGTGAGGAGAGAGGGAGGGATGGATGTCGGGAGGTTGAAGATGAGTTTCTTTATATATATATATAGATATATTAATACACAAAATAATGATAATGCATGAAATAATAAAATTAGTAAAATAGAATAACATTAAACAATAAAATATTATTTTCCAAAATAATAGGTTTCGGGATAATTTTTATGTAGAAAATTTTAAATAAACGTAAAATAGCATTAATTATTCATAAAATAATTAAATAATCAAATGTATATCTTTAAAATTTATTAATACTGCATATCCTGATATAATATAAAAATATTTAAAAACTCGGGTTTTAACAAAATACTCAGCTGCATTAGCTTCTATATAGGAGAGTGAGAAGCAAACAACGGTTAAGCCTCTGATTCTAATTAAATCTTGAACTCCTTGCTATGAAGAGATGAGGGTAATGCCAATTGATACTACTGTTGAGAAGCTTTGGTTTTATGAATTGCAAAAATATTTAGAAACGGGATAGTTTCCAAAGGATGCTGAAAAGAAAGTGAGGATGTCCCTACGAATGCTATCTCAACAATTTATCAGTTACAATGGCATGCTGTATAAGAGAAAGCCTACTGGGGTTTTGTCATAACCTAAACCGAGGAGTCATGATCGGCGCTAAGGAACGGGAATTCTCACGAATCTGGAACCTGTAGCAAGCCTTAAAATAAAAACACATGCAAACATAATACAAAAATACATTAGAATTAAAACTTTAATTAATATAAAAGAAATTCATATCATAACATAATAAAATATATTCATACAATATTCAAATACAGAATCATTGTCTAATACAATAACAGGTACTAAAACAAGAAGCACTACTATTGCAGTGTTTACTAAAATACAAGAAAAGCAATGGTTTAATATTTACATAAATCGGCCAGGGAGGAAAGAGTCCGGTGAATAAGTCTAATAAGGAGGTTTGAAGTAGAAGATCCTGAAAAAAATATTAAGGGGGGTCAGACCTTACTGAGTGAATTATTTATATATATATACATGCAACCTAAAAAGAAATAGACACTCAAATATTAGTATAATAATATATATATTTATTTAATATATATATGCATTTCATTCAAATGCTTGAAATCCATTTTTATGTAATAATAAATGCAGAAAAATTTTGGGTGAAGGATCATAGCAGAACCCTAAAATATTCTGCAACCTCGATCACTGAACCTCACTAGCTAACAGGATCACTTAATTTCAAAATATTTCTCTTCTCAATTTTTGGATAGTAGACTGGCCCCAAGACACTAAGTCAATCGAGCTCCTGCAATCTCACTGTCGACATGATTGGCCCCGAGACACTAGGTCAACCGAGCTCCCTCAATAACATCACTCTCTCACCAAATATCTTAATAATCAATTATTTATATCTCACATCAATAAATTCCATAATATCAATCCTAACATTTTAATGTACAATAACACTACTCTCTCACCAAATATCTTAATAATCAATTATTCATATCTCACATCAATAAATTCCATAATATTAATCCTAACATTTTAATGTACTGGTGCGCACACAGTTATAGTGTAGGCTACTAGATAACATGTTCTACTGCTATCATCTAAAATATTTTATAAAAAATAATTAAACAAATGAAGTCATATTAAATATGTAAAGCATCCAATTTATACAAATAAATATTCAACAAACAAAAATACATATATATTAACAATAACAATTAATATTTAATGCAACATGACATAATAAAATTCATATTTTATTAAAAACATAGATGCCAATAATTTCTCTACATGCAATGCATACATATAATAATAATTTACAGTTGTGCGCTCCTCTAAAATGACTCGACTGGCCTGGTCTTGTAGGTATCAGTCTTGGTGCAACTATAGAAAAATAAATAATAATAATAATAATAATAATAATAATAATAATAATAATAATAATAATAATAATAATAATAATAATAATATTATTATTATTATTATTATTATTATTATTATTTTTATTGTTGTTATTATTATTATTGTTAGTATTATTATTATTTTATTATTATTATGCATGTGATAGTATTATTATTATTATTATTATTATTATATTGTGTTAATAATATGTGCATGTGTGTGTTTGGTCCATATGTAGTATATATATATTTATATATATATATGTGTGTGTGACAAGTATAAAGTTAGAATAATATATATATATATATATATATATATATATATATATATATATATATATAAAGTTAGTGCATGGGGACAAAAATGTGACCAACCCATTTCTTTTTTTTCCTTTCATTTTTTTTCTTCTTTTCCTCTTCACCATTTTTTCTTTCTTCTTCATTGCTTCTCCTTCCTTCACCTGATGATCCACCACTGTCACCATGCCACCGGAGCCGCCACTACATCACCGGCGACCACCACCACCTCCAGCCACCTCCAAACGTCGTCCTCCATCATCTGAAGCCACCGGGGTTGCTGAAAAAAAGGGAGAGATTGAGAGTGACCTCCATGGATGCCAGCAAGCTTTTGGCCACCTCAGCTTTTCGTTCCGGTCTCTTTTGAAAGCTCTAGCATTGGTGAGTCTAGTTCCAAGCTCAATTTGAGCTTAAACTCCCTTGGTTTTTAGAGATATCAAGTTTTAGTTTAGGTGACATTAGGGTTTTGATTTTTATTTAATTTTTGGGTTTGATCCATGAATTTTTGCTTTGAGATTGTTGTTGTATGTAGCTTAAGCTTCTTAAAAATATTTTTTTATATTTTTTTGAATTAATTTGAATAATGGGTATTTTTGAATATTTTAATATTAAAAAATGAATTTTTGATAATTATGTTATTTAATTATTTTGAAGGGAAATTTGGTTAAATTAGTGTTATTAATTTAAGTTAGTAATTTTAGTATTAATAAAATAATTTTTCGTGATTTTATATAATTTTTGGAAATTATATTATATTATGTGAATTTTTGATATATAGGTTAATTGTGTATGGTTATTGAATATATAGTTAAATAATATGTTTTAAATGATTTTAGAATTTTATAGGGTATTAAAATAATTTTTATAAATTATTTACTATTTTTAACTAATTAATACTAATTTTGAAAAAGTATATTCAAATAATAAATTATTTACTAGTTTTGTGATTAAATGGGGTTTTAACTATTTTTATTATATATTTAAAATATTTGAGTAATTAATTGTGAATTTGACTGTTTTATGTTGAATTATTAAGAAAATCGGATTTTTATTAATATTATATTATTATTTGAGATTTTTATTTAATTATTGTGAAAATTATTATATTTAGTGATTTAATGTTTAAATATATTATATGTTGGTATTTTATGGATATTTTTGGAATTTAATGATTTTTAATATATTTATTATTTAATATTGATATTTGGTGAATTGTGAACCTCGTTTGGGAATTTATGCAATTCGGGATTCCAGCCCGAGGTGTTGATGTAATGACCCTGTATTTTAAATTAAATAATATTATTTCATGATATACAATATTAATAATTTTAAATTTTAATTGTGTAATTATTGAAAAATTGGATTTTATTAATATTATATTATTATTTGGGATTTTTATTTAATTATTATGAAAATAGTAGTATTTGGTGTTTTATTGTTTAAATATATTATACTTTGATATTTTGATGATATTTATTGATTTTTAATATATTTATTATATTAAATGTATTTTTGGTGAATTTATGAACCTCGGTTGGGAATTGTGCAGTTCGGGGTCCTAACCGGAGGTGTTGAGTAGTCTGTGTTAGAAGTTTATTTTTCTTACAGGGTCGACTCTACTTTTTAGTAGAGAGATGTACGTTTTACAGAGGAGGTTTTGCCGAATTTTTGATAGAATTCTAATAAAATGTGACGTCGGGTTAATCCTGAGTTCCCGTGTTTTGTTTGAGTTTCATAATCCTAGATCGAGTCTCTTTAGAAGTATAAGTTAGGTTTATTCTGATTGTTACTATTATTTGATTTTCTAGTTGTGTTGAGACCGAGGCCTATTAGATCGGGTCAGTCGAGCCAGTCTCGTGGAGCGCAACATTGTGAGTTATTATCTTATATACACATCACATATATGATGCATGATTTAGAATATTCATGTTTTTAATATGTATTTATACATGAATTATTTTATTAAATGTTTTAATATATGTTAGGTATATTTTTAATATCTTTTTGGTATATTTCACTCTAAATGTATGATATATTTTCAAAATACACTTAATATATTTTTTGTTTACATTCGATATATTTATGGTTGATTTTGAATTCATTTAGCATATATATACTTGAAATATACTTAGTATATTTTAGGTATATTTCTGGTATATATATGATTTATTTCACTGTTATGAATGTTGTTATGTTTAAATATGCATTTTTTATTTTTCTATATGTATATTGAATTTTATTTGAAGGATATCAATAGAACGTGCTACCTAGTGGGCAGCACTAGGACCGTGTACGTACCAGTGCGATAGATTTAGGGTTGAGTTGTGAATCACTTAAGGTGACTATGATTTGATTAATTATTTTGAGATTGATATGATTGAATAGTGTAGTTGTTGGAACTCGGTCGACCTACTGTCTCAGGGCCAATCACACTAACAGTGAGACTGTTGGAGCTCGGTTGACTTAGTGTCTCGTGGCTAGTCTATTGTCCAATATGGAATAAGAGAATCAATTTGGAATTAAGTAAGCATGTATGGCTAGAGAGGTATTATTGATTGAGGTTGCATATAATTAAGGTTCTATTTGATCATTCATTAAAATAAATGTTTTTCTAGCATTTATTATATATAAAGTGATTTTAGCATTTGTGTGAAATGCCTGTATATATTTATTATATATACTGATGATTGATTGCATATGACATTAGGAGGTGCATGTATATATAATATAATAATTCACTCAGTGAGGTCTGACTCCCCTCAATTGTTGATTTTTTAGGAGATTCTTCTTCCTCATACCTCAGTAGTAGGCCCATCTGCCAGACTTCTTCAGCCTTGGCTAGTCTATGTAAATTACTTATCTGAATTTTATTATGTTTTTAAAGAAAACTGCAGGAGTAGTTGTATTTTGTATTTGTAAAATGGTTTTTAATATCAGAGACCTTTCTCTGAATATTGTATGAAATATTTTACTTTATGATGTGACATAAGTATTTATTTTTATATTGATTTAAGATTTTGATTCTGATGTATTTTATTTATTTATTACATGCCTTTATTCTTTTAAGGCTTGTTATGGGTTTTGAATTCAAAAGAATTTCCATTCTCTAGTGTCGGTCATAACTCTCAGTTTGCATCATGACAAAGTTGGTATCAGAGCAAAGTTTGTATCAGAGCCCTAGGTTATTAGTATTATGCACCTAGGTTTTTAGAGTCTTATTTTCTTTAAAACTACTGCAGTTAATTAGGTTCGAGTATGTGTTCGATAAGTTTTCCTTGATTTTAGTTTTTCGCATAATCGCTAGTTATCTGTTTTGTTTGAATCTTTCTATTTGTCTTTTCAAAATGAGGAGGTGAGCGTGTGTCACTCTACCAGTCATTGAGGCCGAGGATGATGAGTCTTTTCAGAATGAGGTTTAACCTCATGAGCAGAGCCACTCCGTATGAGCTACAAACTAAGATTGCTGAGTATCACTAGAGGTGATAGGTCTGTCGAGGACTACACCAGAGAGTTTCTTCGACTCGGCAGATATGCAGAGGACTTTATACAAGATCAGTACTTCATAGTCATTACATATGTCACTAGTTTGGGTTCTACTTTTGTTAGGATGCCTACAATAGGCCTTACTCTGGAGTCAGTGATAGAGTTGGCCAAGGAGATTGAGCTAAGGCTAGTCATGCAAGGAGCTATGGTTGATTTCTACCAATTGGGCACTCATGCAGGAGGATTTCAGACTACTCCATATTCGAGCTTGTAGATTGGTTCGAGTAGTTAGCAGAGAGGCTCAGTATAGTAGAGCTAGAGATAGCAGTAGAGAGTGCACAGGAGTAGTAGACATTGCCATGAGGGTCAGCGCAAATCGATCAAATTTGGGTCAGGTGCTTCTCGCAGCAGTTGTGGTTGGAGTTTAGGGTCAACAGCTAGTGTTTTCCAGATGTGTGGTAGATTCCATCAGGGACCATATTATATGGCGCTGCTGATGTGTTTCTGATGCGAAAAAGTGGGACACTTTGCTAGATCATATCTTATTCTGGTTATCTGCCACAATAATTTTTGTAATAATCAATTGCTAGTGCAGCACTAATTCCTTTTCAGTCACCTCCAACTCAGCCCCTGAGTTTGACTCAAATTTTTGCTCAGCAGGGACATGGTAGAGGTACCAGAGTGCCAGAGGTTTTGGCTAGTTTTCTACCAGTCAGCAGGGAGGTCGAGGTCACGCCAGAGTTTTCCACCTCACTCGGCAGGATGCTTAGGCATCTAATGCTATTGTGGTAGGTATTATTCCTATTTGTTATCTGGATGCTTGGGTTTTGTTTAATCTGGGTGCCACACATTCCTTTGTATCTCCTATTTTTGCTTCGAAGTCATGTTGGCAAGTTGCAAAGATGGCTTTTCCTTTGTCTGTCGCCACTCCTATAAGCGATTCATTGGACACCAATATTATTCTTTCTGGTTGTCCAATTTTTATCAGAGGTAGAGAATTGCCAGCAAATTTAGTGTTGTTAGATATGATGGAGTTCAATGTGATTTTGGGTATGGATTGATTGTCTCAGTACTATACCATTGTGGATTGTCGGAGTAAAGAGGTGATTTTCAAAATTCCTGATGAAGAAGAGTTTAAGTTTTTTGGTGATAAGAGTTCTGCACCTCAGAATCTCATCTCCACTATCACGGCTAGAAAGATGCTGAGGAAGGGTTGTTAGGGATATATAGCATTGGTCAGGGATACTTTAGTGGAGAAGTTATAACTCACAGATGTTCCTATTGCCTGTGAGTTTCCTGATGTTTTTTTTAAGGAGTTGTTAGGTTTACCACCTCCTAGAGAGATTAAGTTCTATATAGATGTGGTTCCAGGCACTACTCCTATTTCAATGCCATCTTACAAAATGGCTCTTGTAGAGTTGAAAGAGTTGAATAAGCAGTTGCAGGAATTACTAGATAAGAGTTTTATTAGACCCAGTATTTCCCCTTGGGGTGCACTAGTCCTATTTGTGAGGAAGAAGGATGGTTCCTTGAGACTGTGCATAGATTACAGAGAGCTAAATAAGGTGACAATGAAGAACAAATATCCTCTCTCAAGGATAGATTATTTGTTTGATCAGCTTCAGGGTGTACAGTTCTTTTCTAAGATTGATTTGAGGTCGGGTTATCATTAGTTGCGGATCAGTGAAGCTGATGTTCCTAAAACGGCATTCCGCACTCGATATGGCCACTATGAGTTTTTGGTGATGTCATTTGGGTTGACTAACACACCAGCTATTTTTATGGATCTGATGAACAAGGTATTCAGACCATTTGTGGATCAGTTTGTAGTAGTCTTCATTGATGATATACTGGTGTATTCGAAGAGCATGGAGGAGCATGTATATCACTTAAGGATTGTACTGCAGACATTGAGAGAACATCAGTTTTATGCTAAATTCTTAAAGTGTGATTTTTGGTTGGAGAGTGTTGCATTCCTTGGACACGTGGTGTCTAAAGATGGTATTCAGGTGGATCCATAAAAGATTAAGGCAATGTCTGAGTGGCCTAGACCAACTACAGTTATAGAGATTCATAGTTTTTTAGGTTTAGCTAGGTATTATAGGAGATTTGTGCAGGATTTTTCCAGAATTGCAGCTCCTATGACTCGCTTGACTCAAAAGAATATGAAGTTTGAGTGGTCAGATGCTTGTGAGAACAATTTCCAATTACTAAAGGAGAAGTTGACCACAGCTCCAGTTTTGGCTTTACTTAATGGATTAGATAAGTTCACTATGTATTGCGATGCCTCTAGAGTTGGCCTAGGTTGTGTGTTGATGCAGAATGGTAGGGTGATAGCTTATGCTTCAAGACAGTTGAAGAAGCATGAACAGAATTATCCTACCCACGACCTAAAGATGGTTGTAGTGATCTTTGTTCTTAAGATTTGGAGACATTATCTGTACGAGGTGACTTGTGAGATTTTTACTGATCATAAGAGCCTTAAGTACATTTTTCAGCAGAGAGATCTGAATCTGTGGCAGAGGAGATGGTTAGAACTCCTGAAGGACTATGACTGTCAGATCCTTTATCATTCAGGCAAGGCTAATATGGTAGTAGATGCCTTGAGTAGGAAGTCCTCAGGTAGTCTTGCTCACATCAATGTGGAGAGGAGACCATTGATCTAAGAGTTGCATCAGTTACTGGATCAAGGTCTGATGATGAAGATGAGTAGATCTGGTGGACTGTTAGCTCAGTTCAGAGTTCGATATGTACAGAGAGATAGGATTAAGGTAGCTCAGGGCTGAGATCTTGTTCTAGTAGAGCTTGTATCACGACCCAAACTAGGAGTCATGACCGACGCTAGGGAATGGGAATTCTTTCGAATCCGGAACCCGTAGCAAGCCTTAGAAAATAAAATCATACAATAATTATATAAAAGTACGACTAAATTAAAATTTTTTTGAATCAATATATAAAATAAATACTCCAAATCCTTTTATAAATGAATACATATTCGTACAATGTTCAAATACAAATTCTCAGAGTATTTAATATCCAAACAAAATAATACACTTCCAATATAGTGACACTACTACTGCAGTTTCTAGAATACAATTCAAAGTTCAGAATATACATTTGCATAAAACAGCCGAGACTGAAGAACACAGGTGAGGAACTCTACAACTAAGGTCTGACGTTATGGAATCTCCTGAAAAAATAATTGAGGGGGGTCAGACCTCACTGAGTGAATTATTATACTATATATACATGCAAACTAAACCATAACAATCAGGCATTCTTATATATATATATGTATATACACACATTTCACACGAATGCCAAACTTTGCTTTTATAAATATACTAAATGTAGAAAACGTTTGTTTTAATTCATGAAGGATCCATAGAACCCTAAATAATAACAACCTCAAACAATCCCATCATCACTCTAGCCATACAGGCTCACTTGATTCCAAATAGAACACTTATTCCAATTTGGATAGCAGACTGGCCCCGAGACACTAAGTTGACCGAGCTCCAGCAGTCTGGCTGTCAGTGTGATTGGCCCCGAGACACTTGGTCAACCGAGCTCCAACAATCACACTATCCATCACCTCACATCTCAATCAACCCAATAGATCATTCAATTCACTTATGGACAGTAGACTGGCCCCGAGACACTAAGTCAACCGAGCTCCAGCAGTCTGACTGTCAGTGTGATTGGCCCCGAGACACTTGGTCAACCGAGCTCCAGCAATCACACTATCTAACATACCATTAATCTTAGTCAAATTAATTAAATCAATTATAATCACCCAATTTTAACTCTCACTCAATCCTTATCTATCGTACCGGTACGTACACGGTCCTGGTGCTGCCCACTAGGAAGCACATTCTATTGATATCCTTCACTTCGAATAAATCATTCATTCGAAAAAAATAATTAATGTAGAACCATATTCATAATAGTAAAACCAACCATATATATATATATACCAAAAATATACCTAAAATATACCCAGTATATTTCAGGTATATATATATATATAGTCAAATAAAATATGAAATAAACCTAAGATAAATCATTAATATAGTTAAAAACAATTTAAATGAGTAACAATAATATAACATGCATTATCTTAAAAATATACTTAAATATGCAAAAGATATACCCTAAGTACTCAAATCATTTAATAAACCATTTATGCATAAGTATTCATTTAAATACGTGTTTGTGTTTAACATATATTCACAAATATACTAAAAATAAACCTAATTATCTAGCATGCATATATCAAAAATAAACCCTAAATATACCACTAATGCGTTAGGTTTAATTTAGTAATAAAACATTTATTTATTCGGAAATAAATAAAAATATACCAAAAATAAACTTAAAAATAATTTAAGTGTAGGTTTATAATTTAACATGCAATTATTTAAGAATAAACCTAAAATCTACTAAAACTATACCTAAAGTATACTAATCATTTAATAAAATAATTATATCTAAGTGTACATTTTAAAACATGTGTATATTACTCAAATGTATTAAACCTAAACCTAATTGTTTAATGTGCATATATCAAACTAACATGCATAATTATTTAATATGCATATATATAAGAATGCAACCCTAGATATACCAAAAATATTATAATTTAAATCATTTTTAAAACATACAATGAAAATGAAAAATTCTAAATAATGCACCCTATATGCAGTGCATATATATACAGTATAATAACTCACATGTTAGCGCTCCACGAGACAAACTCGGCGGGCCTAATCCGTTAGGCCTCGGTCTCGGCGCAGCTAGACAACAAATGACAACATGAAATCAGAATAAATTTAACAAAAATTCTAAAGACTCGATCTAAAATTTTAGACACAGCTTTAGAATAGGAATTTGACCGGACATCACGTTTTACGAGAATTCTACCGAAAATTCGGCAGAACCTCCCCTGTAAAACGGACATCTCTCTACTCAAAGAGTAGAGCCGGTCCTGCAAAGAAATACACTTCGGAATAAATACAGGATTATAATCAAAATCCCTCGGTCGGACTCCAAACTACAATTCACCGACCGAGGTTCACAATTCACAGAATATTTATAAAATACCGAAAATGCCCTTATATAATAAAAATACATTTTATAAATCCAAATTACGTAATTAACCCTAAAACATACTAAAAATCAATAAAAACCCATTTATTTAGAAAAATAGTATATTATATATAATTTGAAAATAATTTACGAAAAATAGTTTTAATTAGTTAAAAATACTAAAAATTTTCAGAAATCATTTTTATACCCTAAATAACTATTAAAACCAATTTAATTATATTTTTAACCAATTTAGTGTAAAATTACCAAAATACCCCTATATATATATATTCACTATAAATGTTCAAAATTCACCAAAAATTATATAATTACTCAAAAATTAATTTCTCAACATATAATTCAATAATATCAATAAATACACTCCATTTACCAATTTATTTTAATTAAACACATAATTAACCCTATTTTTCAAAATTACATAAACTTAATAAATTCCAAATAAATACATAAAAATTCACAAAAATTACAAATAAATTTCTATAATTCATTTCAACTCCTATAATCACCATAAAACACAATTTCATAATTTAATTAATTAATTTTCGAAAATTAGAAAATAATAATAAAATAATCAAAAATTCACAAAAATTAAAATAAATTCCAAAAATTCTAAAAAAATTACAGCATGTGGATTAAGCTTCCAGGAACAAAGTTTGTGAAGGAAGTTTTCATGAATCAATCAAATTGAAGCTAAAAAAAATTCGAAACCCAAAATGGCTGATTTGAAGAAATTGAAACCTAAGCAATTCTATACCAAATCAAGTGAAACAAAGCTTGGAATCACACTCACCAGAGCTCAAGGAGAAGATAGAGACCGAAATCATCAAATTTGGTGGCCGGAAAGTGCTTGGTCGGAGTTAAGTTGATTTTTGACTCTTTGAAGAAAATCCGGCCAAAACTCACCGGAAAAGAGTGTTTTAGGTGGTAGAAATGGTTGGAGGTGGAAAAGGAAGGCTGAGAGGCATAGTAACAGGAAGAAAACCAGCTTGAAAGTGGCTGGAAATGGAAGAAAACATTTTGGGAGGAAGAAGATGAAGGAGGGGCAAAACTATAAATAAATGAAAGTTTTGGTTTTTTGATAAAAATTTATGTATATATGTATATATATATATATTTACACTATATATTATAATAATATAAAATTTCACACACATTAAATATACACCACACACATATTTTAATATGTTTAATAATTTATAAACTTAAAATTAATTAATACAAAAATTAAATAATAAAATTAAGGAAATTAATTAAGCTCTAATTAATTTAAATAAATACACATATATACATTTTATTTTAGCACTTTAAAATTATATATGAGTTCATGCAAATTCAGAAAACTAGTCAAAATAAATAATATTAATTTACTTACGTGTCAATTTCCCCGAAAATATAATTTTCGGGAAAATTTTACGTAAAGTACTTAAAATAATATAAAATAATTAAAATTAGCTTTAAACAAACAACAAACTCATAAAATATCATAAATATATATACAAAAATTATTAACACTACATATCCCGATGCAGTATAAAAATATTTAAAAATTCGGGATATTACATTGTAGAGAATATTCGTGCAGGGAAGTTCATTGATTCACACTTGATGAAGAAGGTGTTTTGTGGATTAGTGGTATATTATGTGTTCCTGATGTGGATAATTTGAGAGAAGAGATCCTTGAGGAAGCACATTCTACAACCTATAATGTACTTTCAAGTGTCACTAAGATGTACCACATTTTTAGAGACTTGTACTGGTAGGATGGACTGAAGAAGGATGTAGCTAATTTTGTTGCTAAGTGTTTGACATGTCAGTAAGTGAAAATTGAACATTAGAAGCCTTCTGGGAAGCTTCAGCCACTTCCTATTCTTGAGTGGAAATGGGAGAGAAGTGCTATGGATTTTGTGGTTGGTTTACCTCATTCTAAGTATGGATATGATTCCATCTAGGTGATTGTGGACAGGTTGACAAAGTTTGCTCATTTCTTTCCTGTGAAAGCCATATATTCTGTAGCTAGATTGGTGAAGCTGTATGTTAAGCATATTGTGTGTCTTCACGGAGTACCTGTGTCAATTGTATTTGATACAAGTTTAGTGTTTACCTCTCGCTTTTGGTAGAAGTTATAGGAAGCAATGGGCATTAGGCTTAATTTCTGTACTGCTTTTCACCCTTAAACAGATGGTCAGTTTGAGAGGACAATCCAGACACTTGAAAATATATTGAGGATGTGTGTATTAGATCTGGGAGGTAGTTGGGATGATCATTTACTGCTTGTGGAGTTTGCATAGAATAACAGCTACCATAGCAGTATTGGGATAGCACCATATGAGGCTTTGTATGGAAGGAAGTGTAGATCCCCTTTGAGTTGGGATGAGATTGGGGAAAGAGTGTTGACTGGACCTGAGATGGTTCAGGATGCTGCTGAGAAGGTTGCTATGATTAAGAGGAGATTAGAGACCACAGTTAGCAGACAGAAGAGCTATGCGGATCCGAGATGTAGAGATGTGGAATTCCAGGTTGGAGACTATATGTTTCTGAAGGTATCTCATATGAAGGGTGTGATGAGATTTGGTAAGAAAGGTAAGCTAGCACCGAGATATATTGGACCGTTTGAGATTCTGGAGAGAGTGGGCATGGTTACATATCGGTTGGCTTTGCCTTCAAGTTTGTCTCAAGTGCATCCAATGTTCCATATCTCGATGTTGAGGAAGTATATTTCGGACCTTTCACACGTGTTGCAGCCTAATAGTGTGGAAGTGAATGAAAACTTGACATTCGAGGAGGAACCTATTACGATTATAGATTATCAAGTTCGTCAGTTGCGTTCGAAGTAGTTTCTGATGGTCAAGGTGTTGTGGCAAAGCAGCAACGTAGAGGAGCATAAATGGGAGACTGAAGCAAAGATGCGAGCTTCTTATCCATATCTCTTTCCTCGTTGACTCTTATTTCTATTCTTTTCTTTAAATTCAAGGACGAATTCTTATAAGGAGGGGAGATTGTAATGACCACGTATTTTAAATTAAATAATATTATTTCAGAATATGCAATATTAATAATTTTGTCACGACCCAAAACAGGGGCCATGACCGGCGCTAGGGAACGGGAATTCTTTCGAATCCGGAACCCGTAGCAAGCCTAAAAATAAAATAAATATGCAATAATAACCATAAAAATATAATATGCAGCGGAAAATAAAATCAATAAATATTACAATATCATCCATATCAACTGGATTCAATTCAAAACTCATCACATCGCATATATAATCTCATAAATGTATAATCTTTATACAAATCCAGTTTTACTATAATACATCTCTTTAAAACAAATACTTTAATTCACCACTACTGAAAATCACAACTACTGCAGTGTCTAGATAAAATAAATAAGACTCAAGTATACAATTTACATAAAGAAGCCGGGGCGGAAGAAATCCGGCGTATCGACCTGCTACTGAGGTCTGAGGAAGTTGACTCTCCTGAAAAATAGTCAACGGAGGGGAGTCAGACCTCACTGAGTGAATTACTATAATATATATACATACACTCTAAGTGATAATGCATACAGTCAACAGTATATGAGTAATATGTATATATACAGGCAAGTTCATACAGATGCAGAAAAATCATTTTATATATTTTGTCTGAAAATCAACTTTTATGAAGGATCACATAGAACCCTATAATATCGCAACCTCAGAAAATAGTGTTAAACAACACTCTAGCCATACGGGCTCACTTATTCCAAATATATCCACTTAATCCATATGGACAGTAGACTGGCCCCGAGACACTAAGTCAACCGAGCTCCAGCAGTCTGACTGCCAGTGTGATTGGCCCCGAGACACTTGGTCAACCGAGCTCCAGCAATCACACCCACAAACCACATCTCACATATATCAATAATCATAATCAAATCGATATCCACAAATAGTCAGTAATAAAGCCTAAATACTATAGGCGTACCGGTACGTACTCGGTCCTAGTGCTGCCCACTAGGTAGCACGTTCTATTGATATCCTTCATTCTTAAATATAAAACATTCATTCACAAAAATAAATGATGCATGGATATAAATGAAATAGCAATATAAACCATATATATACCGAAAATATACCAAACATAAACCAGGTATATTTTGAGTATATATATGTCAAATAAATCCAATCAAATCATGAATTAAACTAAAAATATATTTAAAAACATTTTAAATATATTTCATTAATAAAACATGTATATAATTTATTATATACCAAAAATATACCAAAAATATACTTGAATATAAATCATGTTATTTATGCATATTTAGTCAAAATAAAACATGCATTTTCTAAATCATGCATCCTAAGCATATATATATAATATAGTAACTCACCTAATGCGCTCCACGAGACAGGTCCGACGGGCCTGGTCCACTAACCCTCGGTCTCGGCGCAACTAAACAAGAAATAATTAATCGACATCAGAATAACCCTAACAGAAATCCTAGAATCAAATCTAGAGTATTCAACACAGAATCGGAAATTAGGGTTCGACTGGATATCACGTTTTACGAGAATTCTATCGGAAATTCGATAGAACCTCCCCTGTAAAATGGACATCTCTCTACTCAAAAGAGTAGAGCCGACCCTACAAAGAAACACACTTCAAAAATAAACACCACAATCAATCACAACCCCTCGGTCGGACTCCAGACTACAATCTGTCGACCGGGGTCCACAAACACAGAATATATATTCAAATATACCAAAAATATCCTTAAATCATAAAAATACATTTCATACGTAGAAATTACATAATAAATCTTGAAACACTGTAAAAATCGATTAAAACTCATTTTATTAGAAAAACCGTATATTATATATATAATTGAAAATAATTCCCGGAAAATAGTTTTAATTAGTTAAAAATACCAAATATTTTGTAGAAATCATTTTTATACCTTAAATAAATATTAAAACCAATTAAATTACATTTTTAGACAATTTAGGGTAAAATTACCAAAATACCCCTATATATATATATATATACCTAAATTACTTCAAAAATTCACCAAAAATCATAAAATTATCCAAAATTAATTTTCTCAACATATTTATCAATAATATCAATAATTTAACTCAATTAACCAATTAAATTCAATTTAAAACACAATTAACTTAATTTTACAAAATCACATAAACTTCAATAATTAAAAATAAATACTTAGAAATTCATAAAAATTCCAAATAAATTCCTATAATTCATTTCAACACCTAATTCAACCATAAACTCCAATTTCATAATTTAAATAATTAATTTCCGAAAATTAGAAAATAATATTAAAATATTCAAAAATACCCAAAAATCCAAACAATCTCCAAAAATTCTATAAAAATTCATACATGAAGATTAAGCTACCAGGAACAACATTTGTGAAGGAATTTTCCATGAATCATCCAAATCGAAGCTCAAAAAAATCGAAAACCCAAAGAGGTTGAAATTTTCCAATCGAAACCTAAGCAATTCTAGACCATTTTAGCTCAAACCAAAGCTAGAATAACACTCACCGGAGCTCAAGGAGAAGATAGAGACCGGCGGTGTCGAAAACGGTGGCCGGAGGAGGGAGAAACGGCGGTGAGAAAAATGGTGGTCGGCGTCCGCGGGAGAGAAAGAAGAAGAAGAAGAAAAAGAAAAAGAAAGAAAAAGGAAAGAGAAAGAAAAAGAAAAAGAAAGAAAAAGGAAAAGAAAAAAAAAGAAAAAAAATAAAATAAATTAAAATAATTAAATATTAATAAATAATTAATAATAAAATAATAAATTTTAATAATTTAATAATAAATAAAATAATCAAATAATAATAAATAAATAATAAAATATTAGGGTAATAATAAACCCTAATTAAATAAATATACACACACAGGCTTTATTTAATAATTTAAAAATATGTATGAGTTCATGCAAACCCGTAAATACATTTAAAATAATTAATAATACCTTGTTTACGTGGAAATTTCCCCGAAAATGAAAGTCCCGGGAAAATTTTACGTAAAACACTGTATATAAGACACAGTAATTAAAATAGGTCTAAAATACATATTAACTCATAAAAATATCGTATAATGCATGAAAATTATTGACACTGTATATCCCGGTACAGTGTAAAAATATTTTTTTTTTTTAAAAACACGGGATATTACAGTCTTCCCCCCTTACAAGAATTCGTCCCCGAATTCTAAAAACAAGATTACAGAATCAGGAAGGAAAGAGATACGGGTAAGAAGCTCGCATCTCAGCTTCAGTCTCCCACGTATGCTCTTCAACTCTGTCGCTACGCCACAAAACCTTGACCATCGGAATCTGCTTCGATCGCAACTGTCGAACTTGAAAATCTACGATCGCCACAGGTTCTTCCACAAACGTCAAATCTTCACTCACTTCCACACTGTCAGGTTGCAACACGTGTGAAGGATCTGAGATATACTTCCTCAACATCGAGATGTGAAATACTGGATGCACTTGTGACATACTCGGAGGCAAATCCAACCGATATGCAACAGTGCCAACTCTCTCCAGAATCTCAAACGGTCCAATATATCTCGGTGCTAACTTACCCTTCCTGCCAAATCTCATCACACCCTTCATCGGAGATACCTTCAGAAAAACGAAATCTCCAACCTGAAACTCCACATCTCTGCGCCTAGGATCCGCATAACTCTTCTGTCTGCTAACTGCGGTCTCTAACCTGCGCTTGATCACGGCGACTTTCTCTGCAGCATCTTGAACCATCTCTGGTCCAGTCAAAACTCTCTCACCAATCTCATCCCAACACAATGGGGATCTACACTTCCTTCCATACAACGCCTCATATGGTGCCATGCCAATACTGCTATGGTAGCTGTTATTATATGCAAACTCCACAAGCGACAAATGATCATCCCAGCTACCTCTCAAATCCATGACACACATCCTCAACATATCTTCCAGTGTCTGGATCATCCTCTCAGACTGACCATCTGTCTGAGGATGAAAAGCAGTACTGAAATCCAACCTAGTGCCCATCGCTTCTTGCAACTTCTGCCAAAAACGAGAAGTAAACACCGAACCTCTGTCTGACACAATGGACACAGGTACTCCATGAAGGCATACAATATGCTTCACATACAACTTCGCCAATCTAGCAACTGAATATGTGGCTTTCACAGGCAAGAAATGTGCAGACTTCGTCAATCTGTCTACAATCACCCAGATGGAATCGTATCCATCCTTCGAACGAGGTAAATCGACCACAAAATCCATAGCTATCCTTTCCCATTTCCACTCAGGAATAGGAAGAGGCTGAAGCTTCCCAGAAGGCTTCTGATGTTCGGCTTTCACTTGCTGACACGTCAAGCACTTAGCAACATAACCAGCAACATCCTTCTTCAATCCATCCCACCAGTATAGATCTCTGATACTGTGGTACATCGTAGTAACACCAGGATGAACGCTGTAGGCTGTAGAATGTGCTTCCTCTAGGATCTCTTCTCTCAAATCATCCACATCAGGAACACACAATCTACCACTGATCCACAACACACCATCATCATCGAGTGTGAAATCAGTGAACTTCCCTGCTCTGACATTCTCTGCAAGCTCTTCCAGAATAGGATCTCGGCTCTGAGCTGCTTTAATCCTATCCCTTAGTACAGATCGTACTTTAAACTGAGCTAACAGTCCACCTGATCTACTGATCTTCATCATCAGACCTTGATCCACCATCAAATGCAACTCCTGGATCAATGGTCTCCTCTCAACACCAATGTGAGCAAGACTACCTGAAGACTTCCTACTCAAGGCATCTGCTACCACATTAGCTTTACCCGGATGGTAAAGAATCTCGCAATCATAATCCTTCAACAATTCCAACCATCTTCTCTGCCTCAGATTCAAATCTCTCTGCTGGAAAATGTACTTAAGGCTCTTGTGATCAGTAAATATCTCACAAGTCACCCCGTACAGATAATGTCTCCAAATCTTCAAAGCAAAGATCACTGCAGCCATCTCAAGATCATGTGTAGGATAATTCTGCTCATGCTTCTTCAACTGCCTCGAAGCATAGGCTATCACCCTTCCATTCTGCATCAACACACAACCAAGACCAATTCTAGAGGCATCACAGTAAACTGTGAACTTGTCCACACTATTAGGCAAAGCTAATACTGGCGCTGTGGTCAACTTCTCCTTCAACAACTGAAAACTATTCTCACAAGCTTCTGACCACTCGAATCTAACATTCTTCTGAGTCAAGCGAGTCATAGGGGTTGCTATCCTGGAAAAATCCTACACAAACCGCCTATAATACCCGGCTAAACCCAGAAAACTCCGAATCTCCGTAACTGAAGTAGGTCTAGACCACTCAGATACTGCTTCAATCTTCTGTGGATCAACCTGAATACCTTCTTTAGACACTACGTGTCCAAGAAAAGAAACACTCTCCATCCAGAAATCACACTTCGAGAATTTAGCATAAAGCTGATGATCTCTCAGTGTCTGTAGTACAATCCTCAAGTGATATACGTGCTCTTCCATACTCCTCGAATATACCAGTATATCATCAATGAAGACTACCACAAACTGATCCACATACGATCAGAATACTCTGTTCATCAGGTCCATAAAAGCTGCTGGTGCATTAGTCAAACCAAAAGACATCACCAGAAACTCATAATGACCATATCGAGTGCGGAACGCTGTCTTAGGAATATCAGCTTCACTGATCCGCAGCTGATGATAACCCGACCTCAAGTCAACCTTAGAAAAGAACTGTGCACCCTGGAGCTGATCAAACAAATCATCTATCCTTGGGAGAGGATACTTGTTCTTCACTGTCACCTTATTAAGCTCTCTGTAGTCAATGCACAGTCTCAGGGTACCATCCTTCTTCTTCACAAACAAGACTGGTGCACCCCAAGGGGAAACACTAGGTCTAACGAAACCCTTATCCAACAACTCTTGCAACTGCTCCTTCAACTCTCTCAACTCTGCAGGAGCCATACGATAGGGTGGCATAGATATATGAGTAATACCTGGAACCACATCTATACAGAACTCAATCTCTCTATGAGGTGGTAAACCTGGTAACTCCTCGGGAAAAACATCAGGAAACTCACAAGCAACAGGAACATCTGTGAGTGACAACTTCTCCACTGACGTATCCCTAACCAATGCCAAAAACCCCTGACAACCTTTCCTCAACAACTTCCTAGCTGAAATAACAGAAATAAGATTCTGAGGTGCTGAACTCCTGTCACCAACAAACTTAAATTCTACTTCACCAGAAATTCTGAAAATCACCTCCTTATTCCTGCAATCAACCACGGCATAATGCTGGGATAACCAATCCATTCCCAAAATAACATCAAACTCCATCACATCCAACAAAATCAAATCGGCGGATAATTCTCTATCTCCCACGAGAACTGGACAACCAGAAAGAACAATATCGACGTCCAAAGAATCGCTCAGAGGAGTGGCAACAGACAAGGGAAAAGCCATCCTCGAAGCTTGCCAACAAGATTTAGAAGCAAAAACAGGAGAAACAAACGAATGCGTGGCACCCGGATCAAACAAAACCAAAGCATCCAGGTAACAAACAGAAAGAATACCTGCCACGACTGCATTAGATGCCTGAGCATCCTGCTGAGTCAGATGAAAAACTCTGGCCTGGCCTCGACCTCCCTGCTGACTGGTAGAAGCCTGGCCAACACCTCGGGTACCTCCTCTAGTACCTCTACCACGACTCTGTTGTGGAACAAACTGAGTATAACTCTGATGCTGAGCTGGTGGTAACTGAAATGGCACGGGTGCTGCACTAGCAATCGACTGCTGTGGGAATCGCGGAATCTGCTGCTGCTGATATCCGGAATAAGGACACGATCTGGCAAAATGTCCTGTCTGTCCGCATCTAAAACATGTCAGCGGTGTCAGATAACACGGTCCCTGATGGACTCTACCACAAGTCTGACAAACACTGGCCGCTGATCCAGAACTACGACCACTGCTGCTGCTCGAAGCACCTGACCCAAATCTGAATGATCTACGCTGACCTCCACGGCCATGTCTACTGCTCCGATGCACTCGCTGCTGCTGTCTCTGACTCTGCTGAGTCAAACCTCGCTGCTGACTACTCGAACCAACATGAAAACTCGAATACGGAGTAGCCTGCAATCCACTCAACTGAACTCCCAACTGGTAATAATCAGGCATCGCTCCCTGCCTAACTAGTCTCAGCTCGATCTCCTTAGCTAGCTCAATCACCGACTCCAAAGTAAGACCTGCTGTAGGCATACCAGCAAAAGCTGAACCCAAACCAGTAACATAGGTAGTAACCGCGAAATACTGATCTCGCATCAGATCCTCAGCATATCTACCCAGACGAAGGAACTCTCGGGTATACTCCTCTACTGATCGATCTCCACGAGAAATACTGGTCAAACGAAGACGATAGCTCAAACGAAGAGGCTCTGGACAGAATCTCCTCATGAATCGCTCTCGAAACTGAGCCCATGTCATCATCATCATATAGGGCTGGATCATCTGAATAAACCAATCCAAGGCTGGTCCCTCAACAGACAACTCAACGATCATGATCCTCTGGTACTCGGTATGAGCAGTCCGAGTCCTAGTCTCAATCGCATGCAGAAAATCTAAAGGATCGGAAGTACCATCAAAAGTAATCCTGCCAACTCTGGCATAGAACAAAGCTGCCTCAGGGTCAGACATACCCTGCTGATAGGCAGGCTGAACAACTGGAGGAACAGGAACATCAAACTCCGGCTCAACAGGCTCCTCGTCCTGTAACTCTCTCTGCCTACGGCGACCTGCCGCTCCTCGAGGTCTACCCCTGCCACGACCTCTACGTCTAACTGGCGGCTCAGGAGGTAAAACCTCATCCTGAAAAGACTCATCATCCTCGGCCTCAACGACCGGTGGAGCGACACGCGCTCGCCTCCTCATTCTGAAAAGACAAACGAAAAGATTCAGACAAAACAGACAACGGAGGAATAACGCTGAAAACTACAGCAAGGAATACTCATCAAGACATACTCGAACCTAATACACTGCAGTAGTCCAACAGAAAACACAACTTTAAAACTAGGGCCACAACTCACAAAACTAAGCCCTGACATAGAACTCCACTCAGATACGAACTTCGCTCTGATACCAACTTTGTCACGACCCAAAACAGGGGCCATGACCGGCGCTAGGGAACGGGAATTCTTTCGAATCCGGAACCCGTAGCAAGCCTAAAAATAAAATAAATATGCAATAATAACCATAAAAATATAATATGCAGCGGAAAATAAAATCAATAAATATTACAATATCATCCATATCAACTGGATTCAATTCAAAACTCATCACATCGCATATATAATCTCATAAATGTATAATCTTTATACAAATCCAGTTTTACTATAATACATCTCTTTAAAACAAATACTTTAATTCACCACTACTGAAAATCACAACTACTGCAGTGTCTAGATAAAATAAATAAGACTCAAGTATACAATTTACATAAAGAAGCCGGGGCGGAAGAAATCCGGCGTATCGACCTGCTACTGAGGTCTGAGGAAGTTGACTCTCCTGAAAAATAGTCAACGGAGGGGAGTCAGACCTCACTGAGTGAATTACTATAATATATATACATACACTCTAAGTGATAATGCATACAGTCAACAGTATATGAGTAATATGTATATATACAGGCAAGTTCATACAGATGCAGAAAAATCATTTTATATATTTTGTCTGAAAATCAACTTTTATGAAGGATCACATAGAACCCTATAATATCGCAACCTCAGAAAATAGTGTTAAACAACACTCTAGCCATACGGGCTCACTTATTCCAAATATATCCACTTAATCCATATGGACAGTAGACTGGCCCCGAGACACTAAGTCAACCGAGCTCCAGCAGTCTGACTGCCAGTGTGATTGGCCCCGAGACACTTGGTCAACCGAGCTCCAGCAATCACACCCACAAACCACATCTCACATATATCAATAATCATAATCAAATCGATATCCACAAATAGTCAGTAATAAAGCCTAAATACTATAGGCGTACCGGTACGTACTCGGTCCTAGTGCTGCCCACTAGGTAGCACGTTCTATTGATATCCTTCATTCTTAAATATAAAACATTCATTCACAAAAATAAATGATGCATGGATATAAATGAAATAGCAATATAAACCATATATATACCGAAAATATACCAAACATAAACCATGTATATTTTGAGTATATATATGTCAAATAAATCCAATCAAATCATGAATTAAACTAAAAATATATTTAAAAACATTTTAAATATATTTTTATTAATAAAACATGTATATAATTTATTATATACCAAAAATATACCAAAAATATACTTGAATATAAATCATGTTATTTATGCATATTTAGTCAAAATAAAACATGCATTTTCTAAATCATGCATCCTAAGCATATATATATAATATAGTAACTCACCTAATGCGCTCCACGAGACAGGTCCGACGGGCCTGGTCCACTAACCCTCGGTCTCGGCGCAACTAAATAAGAAATAATTAATCGACATCAGAATAACCCTAACAGAAATCCTAGAATCAAATCTAGAGTATTCAACACAGAATTAGAAATTAGGGTTCGACTGGATATCACGTTTTACGAGAATTCTACCAGAAATTCGACAGAACCTCCCCTGTAAAACGGACATCTCTCTACTCAAAAGAGTAGAGCCGACCCTGCAAAGAAACACACTTCAAAAATAAACACCACAATCAATCACAACCCCTCGGTCGGACTCCAGACTACAATCTGTCGACCGGGGTCCACAAACACAGAATATATATTCAAATATACCAAAAATATCCTTAAATCATAAAAATACATTTCATACGTAGAAATTACATAATAAATCTTGAAACACTGTAAAAATCGATTAAAACTCATTTTATTAGAAAAACCGTATATTATATATATAATTGAAAATAATTCCCGGAAAATAGTTTTAATTAGTTAAAAATACCAAATATTTTGTAGAAATCATTTTTATACCTTAAATAAATATTAAAACCAATTAAATTACATTTTTAGACAATTTAGGGTAAAATTACCAAAATACCCCTATATATATATATATATACCTAAATTACTTCAAAAATTCACCAAAAATCATAAAATTATCCAAAATTAATTTTCTCAACATATTTATCAATAATATCAATAATTTAACTCAATTAACCAATTAAATTCAATTTAAAACACAATTAACTTAATTTTACAAAATCACATAAACTTCAATAATTAAAAATAAATACTTAGAAATTCATAAAAATTCCAAATAAATTCCTATAATTCATTCAACACCTAATTCAACCATAAACTCCAATTTCATAATTTAAATAATTAATTTCCGAAAATTAGAAAATAATATTAAAATATTCAAAAATACCCAAAAATCCAAACAATCTCCAAAAATTCTGTAAAAATTCATACATGAAGATTAAGCTACCAGGAACAACATTTGTGAAGGAATTTTCCATGAATCATCCAAATCGAAGCTCAAAAAAATCGAAAACCCAAAGAGGCCGAAATTTTCCAATCGAAACCTAAGCAATTCTAGACCATTTTAGCTCAAACCAAAGCTAGAATAACACTCACCGGAGCTCAAGGAGAAGATAGAGACCGGCGGTGTCGAAAACGGTGGCCGGAGGAGGGAGAAATGGCGGTGAGAAAAATGGTGGTCGGCGTCCGCGGGAGAGAAAGAAGAAGAAGAAGAAAAAGAAAAAGAAAGAAAAAGGAAAGAGAAAGAAAAAGAAAAAGAAAGAAAAAGGAAAAGAAAAAAAAAAGAAAAAAAATAAAATAAATTAAAATAATTAAATATTAATAAATAATTAATAATAAAATAATAAATTTTAATAATTTAATAATAAATAAAATAATCAAATAATAATAAATAAATAATAAAATATTAGGGTAATAATAAACCCTAATTAAATAAATATACACACACAGGCTTTATTTAATAATTTAAAAATATGTATGAGTTCATGCAAACCCGTAAATACATTTAAAATAATTAATATACCTTGTTTACGTGGAAATTTCCCCGAAAATGAAAGTCCCGGGAAAATTTTACGTAAAACACTGTATATAAGACACAGTAATTAAAATAGGTTTAAAATACATATTAACTCATAAAAATATCGTATAATGCATGAAAATTATTGACACTGTATATCCCGGTACAGTGTAAAAATATTTTTTTTTTTAAAAAACACGGGATATTACAAATTTTAAATTTTAATTGTGTAATTATTGAAAATTGGATTTTATTAATATTATATTATTATTTGGGATTTTTATTTAATTATTATGAAAATAGTGGTATTTAGTGGTTTTATTGTTTAAATATATTATATTTTGATGATATTTATTGATATTTATGATTTTTAATATATTTATTATATTAAATGTATTTTTGGTGAATTGTGAACCTCAGTTGAGAATTGTGTAGTTCAGGGTCCCAACCGGAGGTGTTGAGTGTTCTATGTTAGAAGTGTATTTTTCTTGCAGGGTCGACTCTACTTTTTAGTAGAGATATCCGTTTTACAGAGAAGGTTCTACCGAATTTTCGTAAAACGTGATATCGGGTCGATCTTGAGTTCCCATATTTTGTTTGAGTTTCGTAATCCTAATTCGAGTCTCTTTAGAAGTATAAGTTAGATTTATTCTGATTGTTACTATTATTTCATTTTTTAGTTACACTGAGACCGAGATCTATTGGACCGAACCAGTCAAACCAGTCTCGTGGAGTGCAGCATTGTGAGTTCTTATCTTATATATACATCACATATAGGATGCATGATTTAGAATATTCATGTTTTTAATGTGTATTTATACATGAATTGTTTTATTAAATGTTTTAGTATATGTTAGGTATATTTTTAGTATCTTTTTGGTATATTTCACTCTAAATGCATGATATATTTTCAAAATACACTTAATATATTTTTTGTTTACATTCGGTATATTTATGGTTGATTTTGAATTTATTTAGCATATATATACTTGAATATACTTAGTATATTTTAGGCATATTTCTAGTATATATATGGTTTATTCATTACTATGAATGTTGTTATGTTTAAATCTACATTATTTATTTTTCCATATGTATATTGAATTTTATTTGAAGGATATCAATAGAATGTGCTACCTAGTGGGCAGCACTAGGACCGTGTACGTACTGATGCGATAGATTTAAGGTTGAGTTATGAATCACTTGAGGTGACTATGATTTGATTAATTGTTTTGAGATTGATATGATTGAATAGTGTAGTTGTTAGAGCTCGGTCGACCTAGTGTCTCGGGGCCAATCACATTAATAGTGAGATTGCTGGAGCTCGGTTGACTTAATGTCTCGGGGCCAATCTACTGTCCAATATGGAATAAGAGAATTAATTTGGAATTAAGTGAGCCTGTATTGCTAGAGAGGTATTATTGATTGAGGTTGCATATAATTAGGTTTCTATTTGATCATTCACTAAAATATATGTTTTTCCAGCATTTTATTATATATAAAGTGATTTTAGCATCTGTGTGAAATGCTTGTATATATTTTATTATATATATTGATGATTGATTGCATATGACATTAGGAGGTGCATGTATATATAATATAATAATTCACTCAATGAGGTCTGACTCCCCTCTATTGTTGATTTTTCAGGAGATTCTTCTTCCTCAGACCTCAGTAGTAAGCCCATCCATTGGACTTCTTCAGCTTCGTCTAGTCTATGTAAATTATTTATTTGACTTTTATTGTGTTCTACAAAATCGCAGTAGTAGTTGTATTTTGTATCTGTAGAATGATTTTTAATATTAGACACCTTTCTCTGAATATTGTATGAAATATTTTACTTTATGATATCACATAAGTATTTATTTTTATATTGATTTAAGATTTTAATTCTGATGTATTTTATTTATTTATTGCATGCTTTTATTCTTTTAAGGCTTGTTACGGGTTCCAGATTTGAAAGAATTCCCATTCCCTAGCGTCGGTGTAAATAACCCGATATTTAAATATTTTTAAACTGCATCGAGATATACAGTGTTAATAATTTTAATAAATATATTTGACTATTTAATTAGTTTGATAATTATTAATGTTATTTTTAATTATTTTAAGTTTCCTATGTAAAATTTTCCTTAGAATTATATTTTTGGGAAATAAAACCTAAATAAATATTTATTTATTTACGTTAGTCTATTTTATTAAATTGCATGATTCCATACATGATTATATTTTCATATTAATATATATACATATACATGCATATATATATACTATATTATAACATTTTTTTAGGGTTTATTATTATTTAATTATGTATATATTATATAGTTTTGATTTTTATTATCATATGATATATATATATATATATATATATATATATATATATATATATATATATATATATATATATATATATAAGTTATCAAAATTACAGAAATTGCCCTTACCCCCTACCTCTCGCCCGACGCCCTCACCACCCTCCTCTCACCGCTGCAAATCCCGTTCCCTCACCGTCACTATGCTTCCTGGCGTGCCACCACCATTTCAGCCTACTCCACCGCCTGCCACCTTCTTCTCGGGTGCCGTTTGGCTTGATTTTGGCCGAGAAACTGAAATTTGACTTCACCACCGTTCACCATGATTTCGGCCAACAAATTGGACACTGCCAGTCTCATTCTCTTCCTTGAGCTCCGGTGAGTGCATTTCTAAGCTTGGTTTCACTTGTTTTGGTGTAGATTTTGATGGTGAGCAATTTTTCCAATTCGGCCATATTTTGTTTCTTTAATTTTTTGAACTCCAATCTTGATGATTCAAGCTTACTTCCTTTACAAAAATTGCTCTTAGTAGCTCAATCTATATCTTGTAATTTTTGTAGAATTTTTGGAATTTATTTTGATTTTTGTTAATTTTTTATTATTTTATTAATATTTTCTAATTTTCATAATTAATTAAATAATTTGTGAAATTGTGATTTATGGTGTTTATAAAGGTTGAAATTAGTTTGGAATTTAATTTGTAATTTTTGTGATTTTTGTGTAATTATTATAATTTTATTTAGTTTAGGTGAATTTTGGAAAATTAGGTTAAATGAGTATTTTGTTAAAATTAATGGGTTAATTGAGTATAATTATTGATTTTATTGAATTATATGTTGAGAAATTAATTTTTGAGTAATTGTATAATTTTTAGTGAATTTTTGAATAATTGTTGTATATTATGTGAATTTATATATATTAGGGGTATTTTGGTAATTTGATAATAAATTGGTTGAAAATTAAGTGAAATTGGTTTTAATAATTATTTGAGGTATAAAAATGATTTTTACAAATTATTTACTATTTTTAGCTAATTAAAACTATTTTTCAAAAATTATTTTCAAATTATGTATAATATAGTATTTTTGTAAATAAATGAGTTTTTATTGATTTTTAACATGTTTTTGGGCTAATTATGTATTTGAATTT
This sequence comes from Mallotus nudiflorus, assembly GCA_947683625.1. Classification (NCBI taxonomy): domain Eukaryota; kingdom Viridiplantae; phylum Streptophyta; class Magnoliopsida; order Malpighiales; family Euphorbiaceae; genus Mallotus; species Mallotus nudiflorus. The sequence continues at coordinate 381,347 of CANTUR010000764.1, forward strand.
ATAAGATGAATTTTGGTTAATTATTTTTGAATTTATTGAGAATTATGGATTTTTAATAATATTTTATTAAAATTAGGGTTTTTATGTAATTATCGGTAAAATAATTATTTTTAGTGTTTAAATACCTAAATTGCTATATGTTGATATATAAAGGGTATTTTTGGAATTTTCATGTGTTCTGTGTATATCTCGTGAATTGTGAACCTCGGTTGATAGAATCATAGTTTGGGAGTCCGACCGAGGGGTTGTGTGACTGTATATACTCGAAGTGTGTTTTCTTACAGGACCGGCTCTACTTTCTGAGTAGAGAGATGTCCGTTTTACAGGGGAGGTTTTGTCGAATTTTTGATAGAATTCTCGTAAAATGTGACATTCGGTCAAATTCCTATTCCTTGTCTGTGTCTAGAATTCTAGATCAAGTTTCTAGAAATTAAGTTAGATTTATTCTAATTTCGTGTTAATATTTTATTTGTTTAGTTGCGCTGAGACCGAGGCCTGGTGGACCAGGCCCGTCGAACCTGTTTCATGGAGCGCACAACTGTGAGTTGTTATTTTATATATACGTGTATTAGGATGCATGTTTTTAGAAATGTATGTTTAAATTTTATGAATTATGCATAAATGATTTAATAAATGCTTAAGTATGTTTTAGGTATATTTTAGTATATTTTTGGTATATTTCAAATTAAATGCATGTATTATTCTTGATTTATACTGTAATATCCCATGTTTTTAAATATTTTTACACTGTACTGGGATATGCAGTGTTAATAATTTTTGAATATATATTACGATATTTTCACGAGTTGGTATATATTTAAAACCTATTTTTATTATTGTGTATTATTTACAGTGCTTTACGTAAAATTTTCTCGGGACTTGCATTTTCGGAGAAATTTTCACGTAAATAATTTATTATTAATTATATTAAATATATTTTCGGACTTGCATGAACTCATACATATTTTAAAATATTAAACGCCGTGTATACATATAATTATTTATTTAATTAGGGTTTAGTATTACCCTAATATTTATTAATTATTTATTAGTTTTTATTGTTATTTAATTATTTTTATTTAGTATAAATTATTAAAATATTAAATTTTATGTGTGTGATGTATATTTAATGTGTGTAATTTAATATTATTTTAATATATAGTATAAAGTATATATATACATATAATACATCAAAAATCAAAACTTTTGGAAAATTACCATTTTGCCCCCCCGACTATCTCCTTCTTCCCCGACCGTTTCCCTCGCCATCCGGTTGCTGTAACTGTCGATTCCTCACCGTTGGTGTGTTGTCGATGTGCCACCACCTTCTCCAGCCTTTCTCGCCGCCTGTAGCAGCGGATTCCGGCGTCTGGAGGTCGATTTTGGCCGAAGAAGCCGAATTCTTCTTCACCGTCGATCACGACGATTCCGGCCACCATTTTCAACACCGCTAGTCTCTTTCTTCTCCTTGAGCTCCGGTGAGTGTGATTCTAGCTTTGGTTTGAGCTGAAATGGTCTTGATTTGCTTAGGTTTCGATTTTTCAATTTCAGCCATATTAGGGTTTTCAATTTTTTTGAGCTTTGAATGATTGATTCATGAAAAATCCCTTTACAAATGTTGATCCTAGTAGCTTAATCTACATTTATGAATTTTTTTAGAATTTTTGGAGATTGTTTGGATTTTTGGGTATTTTTGAATATTTTAATATTATTTTCTAATTTTCGTAAATTAATTAAATAAATTATGAAATTGGGTTTTATGGTTAAATTAGGTGTTTAAATGAATTATATGAATTTATTGGAATTTTTATGAATTTCTAAGTATTTATTTTGAATTATTGAAGTTTATGTAATTTGGGAAATTAGGGTTAATTATGTTTTTAATTGAATTTAATTGATTAATTGAGTTTAATTATTAATATTATTGATAAATATGTTGAGAACATTAATTTTGGATAATTGTATAATTTTTGGTGAATTTTTGAAGTAATTTTAGTAATATTTATATATATTGGGGTATTTTGGTAATTTTACCCTAATTTGGCTAAAAATGTAATTTAATTGGTTTTAATAGTTATTTAAGGTATAAAAATGATTTCTACAAATTATTTGGTATTTTTAACTAATTAAAACTATTTTTCGTGAATTATTTTCAATTATATATATAATATACGGTTTTACTAATAAAACGAGTTTTTATCGGTTTTTACTGTGTTTAAAGGTTAATTATGTAATTTCTACTTATAAAATGTATTTTAGGTTTTAAGGGTATTTTTGGTATTATCAGAATTGTTCTGTGTTTGTGGACCCCGGTCGGTAGATTGTAGTCTGGAGTCCGACCGAGGGGTTGTGAATGAGATGTGGTGTTTGTTTTTTCGAAGTGTATTTCCTTGCAGGGTCGGGCTCTACTCTTTTGAGTAGAGAGATGTCCATTTTACAGGGGAGGTTCTGCCGAATTTTCGGTAGAATTCTCGTAAAACGTGATATCCGATCGAACCCTGATATCGATACTGTGTTTAATACTCTAGATCAAATTCTAGGATTTCTATTAGGTTTATTCTGATGTCTATTATTTATTGCTTGTTTAGTTACACCGAGACCGAGGGCTAGTGGACCCAGGCCCGTCGGACCCGTCTCGTGGAGCGCACTAGGGTGAGTTACTATACTATATATATATATATATGCTTAGGATGCATGATTTAGAAATACATGTTTTATGTTGATTAAATATGCATAAATAATTTGATTATTTCTTAAGTTTATATTTAGTTTATTTTGGTTTATTTTTGGTATATAATAAATTGTATACATGTTTTGTTAATAAAATATATTTAAAATGTTTTAAATATATTTTGAGCTTAATTTATGATTTAATTGGATTTATTTGACGTATATATACTCGAAATATACCTGGTTTACTTTTGGTATATTTCTAGTATATATATGGTTTATGTTGATATTTTAGTGAACTTCATGCATCTTTATTTTGTGAATGAATGTTTTATATTATTAATGATGGAGGATATCAATAGAACGTGCTACCTAGTGGGCAGCACTAGGACCGAGTACGTACCGGTACGCCTATAGTATTTAGGCTATATTACTAACCTATTTATGGATATTGATTGAGTATGATTATTGATATGTGTGAGATATGGTTTGGAGGTGTGATTGTTGGAGCTCGGTTGACCAAGTGTCTCGGGGCCAATCACACTGGCAGTCAGACTGCTGGAGCTCGGTTGACTTAGTGTCTCGGGGCCAGTCTACTGTCTAAATGGATTAAGTGAATATATTTGGATTCAGTGAGCCTATATGGCTAGAGTGTTGTCTAACACTGTTTTTGAGGTTGCGATATTCTAGGGTTCTATGTGATCCTTCATAAACGATGATTTTCAATAAAATATATATAAAATGATTTTATTGAATCTGTGTGTATTTATCTGTATATATACATATTAGATATATACTGTTGAGTGTATGCATGTCATTTAGTGTGTATGTATATATATTATAGTAATGCACTCAGTGAGGTCTGACTCCCCTCCGTTGATAATTTTTCAGGAGAGTCAACATCTTCAGATCTCAGTAGCAGGCCTGTATGTCGGATTTCTTTCGCCCCATCTTCTTTGTGTAAACTGCTTACTTGAGTCTTATTTTTATAATCTAGACACTGTAGTAGTTGTAAATTAATTGTGAGATATTATGTATTTTATTTATGCGAGATGCATTTTAAGAATTTTAACTGGATTGTATTAAAAAGATTTTATATATATGTGACGAGTTGAGATTTAAATTAAATCCAGTTGATGGAAATGTTATATTATATTTATGATTTTTATTTTCGCTGCATTTGATATTGTAACTATTACTATTGCATATTTATTTTATTTTTAGGCTTGCTACGGGTTCCGGATTCGAAAGAATTCCCGTTCCCTAGCGCCGGTCATGGCCCCTGTTTTTGGTCGTGACATATACCTAAAATGTTTTTAGAATATATATGGTTTATTTTGGTTTATTTTATATTGAATTGAATTTGTTTGACATATATATACTCGAAATATACTTGGTTTATTTTTGGTATATTTCTAGTATATATATGGTTTATATTGTTATTTTAATTAAGGTCATGCATAATTTATTTTATGATTGTATGGTTTTTTTTTAAATGAAGGATATCAATAGAATGTTCTACCTAGTGGGCAACACTAGGACTGAGTACGTACCAGTACAACGATAGAATTTAGGTTAAATTACTAACCTATTTGTGGATATTGATTGGATTGATGTGAGATGTGATTTAAGAGTGTGATTACTAGAGCTCGGTTGACCAAGTGTCTCGGGGCAAATCATACTGACAGTCAGACCGCTGGAGCTCGGTCGATTTAGTGTCTCGGGGCCAATCTATTGTCTAAATGGAACAAGTGAACTTATTTGGAATAAGTAAGCCTGTATGGATAGAGTGTTATCTAACACTGTTTGAGGTTGCGATCATTTAGGGTTTTATTTGATCCTTCACAAACGGTTATTACGTTCAATATTATATAAAATGATTTTGCTGCATCCGTGTGTATTTGCCTGTATATATATTATTATATATATACTATTGAATGTGTGCATTTGTCATTTAGTTATGCATGTATATATATTATAACAATTCACTCAGTGAGGTCTGACTCCCCTCCGTTGATTCATGTTTCAGGAGAGTCTTCGTCCTCAAACCTCAGTAGCAGACCTTTACGCAGATTTCTTCCACCCCGGCCTTATTGTGTAAACTGCCTTACCTGAGTTTATTTTGTATTCTAGACATTGCAGTAGTTGTTTTTTGTAGGCTGTATGTATTATATATGTTTGAGATTTACATTTTAAAAGTTTGAACCGAGAATTTGTATTAAAAGATTTTATATATATGAGATGGACTTGTGTTATTAAATCGATGGATGAGTTAAATTGTTACTTATGAGATTTTAATTTTCACTGCAAGATATTTTAGTTATTTTATTATTATTGCATGCTTTTATTTTATTTTTAAGGCTTTCTACGGGTTTCGGATTTGAAAGAATTCTCATTCCTTAGCGTCGGTTATAACCCCCTGTTTTGGTGTCACGACCCAAACTAGAGTCATGACCGGCGCTAGGGAACGGGAATTCTTTCGAATCTGGAACCCGTAGTAAGCCTTAGAAAATAAAATCATGCAATAATTATATAAAAGTACGACCAAATTAAAATTTTTTTGAATCAATATATAAAATAAATACTCCAAATCCTTTTATAAATGAATACATATTCGTACAATGTTCAAATACAAATTCTCAAAGTATTTAATATCCAAACAAAATAATACACTTCCAAAAATATTAACACAACTACTGCAGTTTCTAGAATACAATTCAAAGTTCAGAATATACATTTTCATAAAATAGCCGGGCTGAAGAACACTGGCGAGGAACTCTACAACTAAGGTCTGACGATACGGAATCTCTTGAAAAAAATAATTGAGGGGGGTCAGACCTCACTGAGTGAATTATTATACTATATATACATGCAAACTAAACTATAACAATCAAGCATTCTTATATATATATATATATATATATATATATATATATACACACACACTGTCACGACCCAAAACAGGGGCCATGACCGGCGCTAGGGAACGGGAATTCTTTTGAATCCGGAACCCGTAGCAAGCCTAAAAATAAAATAAATCATGCCATAATAACAATAATAATATTATATGCAGCGGAAATGGAAATCATAAATATCATAATATCATTTCTGTCACGACCCAAACTAGGATTCATGACCGGCGCTAGGGAACGGGAATTCTTTCGAATCCGGAACCCGTAGCAAGCCTTAGAAATAAAATCATACAATAATTATATAAAAGTACGACCAAATTAAAATTTTCTGAATCAATATATAAACATAAATACTCCAAATCCTTTTATAAATGAATACATATTCGTACAATGTTCAAATACAAATTCTCAGAGTATTTAATATCCAAACAAAATAATACACTTCCAATATAATGACACTACTACTGCAGTTTCTAGAATACAATTCAAAGTTCAGAATATACATTTGCATAAAACAGCCGGGACTGAAGAACACCGGCGAGGAACTCTACAACTAAGGTCTGATGATATGGAATCTCCTGAAAAAATAATTGAGGGGGGTCAGACCTCACTGAGTGAATTATTATACTATATATACATGCAAACTAAACCATAACAATCAGGCATTCTTATATATATATGTATATACACACATTTCACACGAATGCCAAACTTTGCTTTTCTAAATATACTAAATGTAGAAAATGTTTGTTTTAATTCATGAAGGATCCATAGACCCTAAATAATAACAACCTCAAACAATCCCATCATCACTCTAGCCATACAGGCTCACTTGATTCCAAATAGAACACTTATTCCAATTTGGACAGCAGACTGGCCCCGAGACACTAAGTCGACCGAGCTCCAGCAGTCTGGCTGTCAGTGTGATTGGCCCCGAGACACTTGGTCAACCGAGCTCCAGCAATCACACTATCCATCACCTCACATCTCAATCAACCCAATAGATCATTCAATTCACTTATGGACAGTAGACTGGCCCCCGAGACACTAAGTCAACCGAGCTCCAGCAGTCTGACTGTCAGTGTGATTGGCCCCGAGACACTTAGTCAACCGAGCTCCAGCAATCACACTATCTAACATACCATTAATCTTAGTCAAATCAATTAAATCAATTATAATCACCCAATTTTAACTCTCACTCAATCCTTATCTACCATACCGGTACGTACACGGTCCTAGTGCTGCCCACTAGGAAGCACGGTCTATTGATATCCTTCACTTCGAATAAATCATTCATTCGAAAAAAATAATTAATGTAGAACCATATTCATAATAGTAAAACCAACCATATATAGATATACCAAAAATATACCTAAAACATACCCAGTATATTTCAGGTATATATATATATATAGTCAAATAAAATATGAAATAAACTAAAGATAAATCATTAATATAGTTAAAAACAATTTAAATGAGTAACAATAATATAACATGCATTATCTTAAAAATATACTTAAATATGCAAAAGATATACCCTAAGTACTCAAATCATTTAATAAACCATTTATGTATAAATATTCATTTAAATACGTGTTTGTGTTTAACATATATTCACAAATATACTAAAATAAACCTAATTATCTAGCATGCATATATCAAAAATAAACCCTAAATATACCACTAATGTGTTAGGTTTAATTTAATAATTAAAACATTTATTTATTCGGAAATAAATAAAAAAATATACCAAAAATAAACTTAAAAATAATTTAAGTGTAGGTTTATAATTTAACATGCAATTATTTAAGAATAAACCTAAAATCTACTGAACTATACCTAAAGTATACTAATCATTTAATAAAATAATTATGTCTAAGTGTACATTTTAAAACATGTGTATATTACTCAAATGTATTAAACCTAAACCTAATTGTTTAATGTGCATATATCAAACTAACATGCATAATTATTTAATATGCATATTATAAGAATGCAACCCTAGATATACCAAAAATATTATAATTTAAATCATTTTTTTTAAAACATACAATGAAAATGAAAAATTCTAAATAATGCACCCTATATGCCAGTGCATATATATACAGTATAATAACTCACATGTTAGCGCTCCACGAGACAAACTCGGCGGGCCTGATCCGTTAGGCCTCGGTCTCGGCGCAGCTAGACAAACAAATGACAACATGAAATCAAAATAAATTTAACAAAAATTCTAAAGACTCGATCTAGAATTTTAGACACAGCTTTAGAATAGAAATTTGACCGGACATCACGTTTTACGAGAATTCTACCGAAAATCCGGCAGAACCCTCCCCTGTAAAACGGACATCTCTCTACTCAAAGAGTAGAGCCGGTCCTGCAAAGAAATACACTTCGGAATAAACACAAGATTACAATCAAAATCCCTCGGTCGGACTCCAAACTACAATTCACCGACCGAGGTTCACATTCACAGAATATTTATAAATACCGAAAATGCCCTTATATAATAAAAATACATTTTATAAATCCAAATTACGTAATTAACCCTAAAACATACTAAAAATCAATAAAAACCCATTTATTTAGAAAAATAGTATATTATATATAATTTGAAAATAATTTACGAAAAATAGTTTTAATTAGTTAAAAATACTAAAATTTGCAGAAATAATTTTTATACCCTAAATAACTATTAAAACCAATTTAATTACATTTTTAACCAATTTAGTGTAAAATTACCAAAATACCCCTATATATATATATTCACTATAAATGTTCAAAAATTCACCAAAAATTATATAATTACTCAAAAATTAATTTCTCAGCATATAATTCAATAATATCAATAAATATACTCAATTTACCAATTTATTTCAATTAAACCATAATTAACCCTATTTTTCAAAATTACCTAAACTTAATAAATTCCAATAAATACATAAAAATTCACAAAAATTACAAATAAATTTCTATAATTCATTTCAACTCCTATAATCACCATAAAACACAATTTCATAATTTAATTAATAAATTTTCGAAAATTAGAAAATAATAATAAAATAATCAAAAATTCACAAAAATTAAAATAAATTCCAAAAAATTCTAAAAAAATTACAGCATGTAGATTAAGCTTTCAGGAACAAAGTTTGTGAAGGAAGTTTTCATGAATCAATCAAATTGAAGCTAAAAAAAATTCGAAACCCAAAATGGCTGATTTGAAGAAATTGAAACCTAAGCAATTCTAAACCAAATCAAGTGAAACAAAGCTTGGAATCATACTTACCAGAGCTCAAGGAGAAGATAGAGACCGACGGCATCAAATTTGGTGGCCGGAAAGTGCTTGGTCGGAGTTAAGTTGATTTTTGGCTCTTTGAAGAAATCCGGCCAAAACTCACCGGAAAAGAGTGTTTTAGGTGGTGGAAATGGTTGGAGGTGGAAGAGGAAGGCTGAGAGGCATAGTAACAGGAAGAAAACCAGCTTGAAAGTGGCTGGAAATGGAAGAAAACGTTTTGGGAGGAAGAAGATGAAGGAGGGGCAAAACTGTAAATAAATGAAAGTTTTGGTTTTTTGATAAAAATTTATGTATATATGTATATATATATATATTTACACTATATATTATAATAATATAAAATTTCACACACATGTAAATATACACCACACACATATTTTAATATGTTTAATAATTTATAACTTAAAATTAATTAATACAAAAATTAAATAATAAAATTAAGGAAATTAATTAAGCTCTAATTAATTTAAATAAATACACATATATACATTTTATTTTAGCACTTTAAAAATTATATATGAGTTCATGCAAATTCATAAAACTAGTCAAAATAAATAGTATTAATTTATTTACGTGTCAATTTTCCCGAAAGTAAAATTTTCGAAAAAATTTACGTAAAGTACTTAAAATAATATAAAATAATTAATATTAGCTTTAAACAACAACAAACTCATAAAATATCATAAATATATATACAAAAATTATTAACACTGCATATCCCGAGTGCAGTATAAAAATATTTAAAAATTCGGGATATTACAATTTCACATCAACTGGATTTAAATCAACATCTCATCACATAGATATAATCTTTAATACAAATCCAGTTTCAATATAATACATCTCTTTAAATAAAATACATGAAATCCAATACTTTAATTCATAACTACCTGCCAGTGTCTAGATAAAATAAATAAGACTCAAGTATACAATTTACATAAAGAAGCCAGGGCGGAAGAAATCCAGCGTATCGACCTGCTACTGAGGTCTGAAGAAGTTGACTCTCCTGAAAAATAGTCAACGGAGGGGAGTCAGACCTCTCTGTGTGAATTACTATAATATATATACATACACACTAAGTGATAATGCATACAGTCAACAGTATATATATAATATGTATATATACAGGCAATTGCACACAGATGCAATAAAAATCATTTTATATATTTTATCTGAAAATCATCTTTTATGAAGGATCACATAGAACCCTAGAATATCGCAACCTCAGAAATAGTGTTAAACAACACTCTGGCCATACAGGCTCACTTATTCCAATATATCCACTTAATCCATTTGGACAGTAGACTGGCCCCGAGACACTAAGTCAACCGAGCTCCAGCAGTCTAACTGCCAGTGTGATTGGCCCCGAGACACTTGGTCAACCGAGCTCCAGCAATCACACCCACAACCACATCTCACATATCGATAATCATAATCAAATCAATATCCACAAATAGTTAGTAATATAGCCTAAATACTATAGGCGTACCGGTACGTACTCGGTCCTAGTGCTGCCCACTAGGTAGCACGTTCTATTGATATCCTTCATCATTAATAATGTAAAACATTCATTCACAATTAAATGATGCATGAATTTAAATAAAACAACAATATAATCCATATATATACCGGAAATATACCAAACGTAAACCAGGTATATTTCGAGTATATATATATCAAATGAATTCAATCAAATTATAAATTAAGCTGGAAACATATTTAAAACATTTTAAATATATTTTATTCACAAAACATGCATATAATTTATTATATACCAAAAATATACTTAATGTAAAGTTAGAAATAATCAAATTATTTATGCATCTTTAATCAATATAAAACATGCATTTCTAAATCATGCATCCTAAGCATATATATATAGTATAGTAACTCACCTAATGCGCTCCACGAGACAGGTCCGACGGGCCTGGTCCACTAGCCCTCGGTCTCGGTGCAACTAAACAAGCAATAAATAATCGACATCAGAATAACCTTAATAGAAATCCTAGAATTCAATCTAGAGTATTAAACACAGAATCGAAAATTAGGGTTCGACTGGATATCACGTTTTACGAGAATTCTATCGAAAATCCGACAGAACCTCCCCTGTAAAATGGACATCTCTCTACTCAAAAGAGTAGAGCCGACCCTGCAAAGAAATACACTTCGAAAAACAAGCTCAACACAATCAAAATCCCACGGTCGGACTCCAAACTACAGTCCACCGACCCGGGGTCCACAAACACAGAACAATTCCAGATATACCAAAAATATCCTCACAACATAGTAATACCTCTCATAGGTAAAAATTAACATAATTAACCTTAAAACACTGTAGAAACCGATTAAAACTCATTTTATTAGAAAAACCGTATATTATATATATAATTGAAATAATTCACGAAAAATAGTTTTAATTAGTTAAAAATACCAAATATTTTGTAGAAATCATTTTTATACCTTAAATAACTAATAAAACCAATTAAATTACATTTTTAGACAATTTAGGGTAAAATTACCAAAAATACCCCTATATATATAAATATACTTAAATTACTTCAAAAATTCACCAAAAATTATACAATTATCCAAAATTAATTTTCTCAACATATTTATCAATAATATCAATATTTAAACTCAATTAACCAATTAAATTCAAATAAAAACACAATTAACCTCATTTTTCCAAAATTCCATAAACTTCAATAATTCAAAATAAATACTTAGAAATTCATAAAAATTCCAAATAAATTCCTATAATTCATTTCAACACCTAATTTAACCATAAACTCCAATTTCATAATTTAAATAATTAATTTTCGAAAATTAGAAAATAATATTAAAATATTCAAAAATACCCAAAAATCCAAAAAAATCTCCAAAAATTCTACAAAAATTCATACATGTAGATTGAACTACTAGCAACAACATTTGTGAAGGGATTTTTCATGAATCAATCAATTCGAAGCTCAAAAAAATTGAAAACCCTAATAGGCCGAAATTGACAAAATCGAAACCTAAGCAATTCTAGACCATTTTAGCTCAAACCAAAGCTAGAATCACACTCACCGGAGCTCAAGGAGAAGAAATAGACTGGCGGTGTCGAAAACGGTGGCCGGAATCGGCGTGATCGACGGTGGATCGATTTTCGGCTTCTCCAGCCAAAATCGATCTCCAGACGCCGGAAACGGCCTCCTCAGGCGACGAAATTGGTCGGGGAAGACGGTGGCACACCGGACGGCACACCCACGGTGAAGAAACGGCACGACAGCGACCGGAAATGGAGAAGGGAAGAATCGGGAGGAAGAAGGAGACTCGGGGGGCAAAATGGTAATTTTCCAATTCTTTTGATTTTTGACAAATATATGTATATATATATACTTTATACTATATATTAAAATATATTAAATTACACACATCAAATATACACCACACACATAAAATATTAATATTTTAATAATTTATACTAAATAAAATTAATTAAATAACAATAAAACAATTAAATACTTAATAAAATATTAGGGAAATAATAAACCCTAATTAAATAAATATACACACACAGGCTTTATTTAATAATTTAAAAATATGTATGAGTTCATGCAAGTCCGTAAATACATTTAAAATAATTAATAATACATTGTTTACGTAAAAATTTCCCCGAAAATGCAAGTCTCGGGAAAATTTTACGTAAAACACTGAAAATAATACACAGTAATTAAAATAGGTTTTAAATACATATTAACTCGTAGAAATATCATATAAAATACAGAAATTATTAACACTGCATATCCCGGTACAGTGTAAAAAATATTTTTAAAAACACGGGATATTACACACACACATTTCACACGAATGCCAAACTTTGCTTTTATAAATAGACTAAATGTAGAAAATGTTTGTTTTAATTTATGAAGGATCCATAGAACCCTAAATAATAACAACCTTAAACAATCCCATCATCACTCTAGCCATACAGGCTCACTTGATTCCAAATAGAACACTTATTCCAATCTGGACAGCAGACTGGCCCCGAGACACTAAGTCGACTGAGCTCCAGCAGTCTGGCTGTCAGTGTGATTGGCCCCGCAATCACACTATCTAACATACCATTAATCTAAGGTCAAATCAATTAAATCAATTATAATCACCCAATTTTAACTTTCACTCAATCCTTATCTATCGTACCGGTACGTACACGGTCCTAGTGCTGCCCACTAGGAAGCACGTTCTATTGATATTCTTCACTTAAAATAAATCATTCATTCGGAAAATAATTAATGTAGAACAATATTCATAATAGTAAAACCAACCATATATATATATATATACCAAAAATATACCTAGTATATTTCAGGTATATATATATGTGTGTGTCAAATAAAATACGAAATAAACTAAAGATAAATCATTAATATAGTTAAAAACAATTTAAATGGGTAACAATAATATAACATGCATTATCTTAAAAATATACTTAAATATGCAAAAGATATACCCTAAGTACACAAATCATTTAATAAAACATTTATGTATAAATATTCATTTAAATACGTGTTTGTGTTTAACATATATTCATAAATATTAAAAAAAAACCTAATTATCTAGCATGCATATATCAAAAATAAACCTTAAATATACCACTAATGTGTTAGGTTTAATTTAATAATAAAACATTTATTTATTCGGAAATAAATCAAAAATATACCAAAAATAAACTTAAAAATAATTTAAGTGTAGGTTTATAATTTAACATGCAATTATTTAAGAATAAACCTAAAATCTACTAAAACTATACCTAAGGTATACTAATCATTTAATAAAATAATTATGTCTAAGTGTACATTTTAAAATATGTGTATATTACTCAAATGTATTAAACCTAACCTAATTGTTTAATGTGCATATATCAAACTTAACATGCATAATTATTTAATATGCATATATATAAGAATGCAACCCTAGATATACCAAAAATATTATAATTTAAATCATTTTTTAAAACATACAATGAAAATGAAAAATTCTAAATAATGCACCCTATATGCAGTGTATATATATACAGTATAATAACTCACATGTTAGCGCTCCACGAGACAAACTCGGTGGGCCTAATCCGTTAGGCCTCGGTCTCGGCACAGCTAGACAAACAAATGACAACATGAAATCAGAATAAATTTAACGAAAATTCTAAAGACTCGATCTAGAATTTTAGACACAGAATTAGAATAGGATTTGACCGGACATCACGTTTACGAGAATTCTATCGAAAATCTGGCAGAACCTCCCCTATAAAACGGATATCTCTCTACTCAAAGAGTAGAGTCAGTCCTGCAAAGAAATACACTTCGGAATAAACACAGAATTACAACCAAAATCCCTCGGTCAGACTCCAAACTACAATTCACTGACCGATGTTCACAATTCATAGAATATTTATAAAATACCGAAAAAGCCCTTATATAATAAAAATACATTTTATAAATCCAAATTACGTAATTAACCCTAAAACATACTAAAAATCAATAAAAACCCATTTATTTAGAACAATAGTATATTATATATAATTTGAAAATAATTTACGAAAAATAGTTTTAATTAGTTAAAAATACTAAAAATTTGCTGAAATCATTTTTATACCCTAAATAACTATTAAAACCAATTTAATTACATTTTTAACCAATTTAGTGTAAAATTACCAAAATACCCCTATATATATATATTCACTATAAATGTTCAAAAAAATTCACCAAAAATTATATAATTACTTAAAAAAATTAATTTCTCAACATATAATTCAATAATATCAATAAATATACTCAATTTACCAATTTATTTCAATTAAACACATAATTAACCCTATTTTTCAAAATTACATAAACTTAATAAATTCCAAATAAATACATAAAAATTCACAAAAATTACAAATAAATTCTATAATTCATTTCAACTCCTATAATCACCATAAAACACAATTTCATAATTTAATTAATAAATTTTCGAAAATTAGAAAATAATAATAAAATAATCAAAAATTCACAAAAATTAAAATAAATTCCAAAAATTCTAAAAAATTACAGCATGTAGATTAAGCTTTCAGGAACAAAGTTTGTGAAGGAAGTTTTCATGAATCAATCAAATTGAAGCTAAAAAAAATTCGAAACCCAAAATGGCTGATTTGAAGAAATTGAAACCTAAGCAATTCTAAACCAAATCAAGTGAAACAAAGCTTGGAATCATACTTACCAGAGCTCAAGGAGAAGATAGAGACCGACGGCATCAAATTTGGTGGCCGGAAAGTGCTTGGTCGGAGTTAAGTTGATTTTTGGCTCTTTGAAGAAAATCCGGCCAAAACTCACCGGAAAAGAGTGTTTTAGGTGGTGGAAATGGTTGGAGGTGGAAGAGGAAGGCTGAGAGGCATAGTAACAGGAAGAAAACCAGCTTGAAAGTGGCTGGAAATGGAAGAAAACGTTTTGGGAGGAAGAAGATGAAGGAGGGGCAAAACTGTAAATAAATGAAAGTTTTGGTTTTTGATAAAAATTTTATGTATATATGTATATATATATATATTTACACTATATATTATAATAATATAAAATTTCACACACATTAAATATACACCACACACATATTTTAATATGTTTAATAATTTATAAACTTAAAATTAATTAATACAAAAATTAAATAATAAAATTAAGGAAATTAATTAAGCTCTAATTAATTTAAATAAATACACATATATACATTTTATTTTAGCACTTTAAAATTATATATGAGTTCATGCAAATTCATAAAACTAGTCAAAATAAATAGTATTAATTTATTTACGTGTCAATTTTCCCGAAAGTAAAATTTTCGAAAAAATTTTACGTAAAGTACTTAAAATAATATAAAATAATTAATATTAGCTTTAAACAAACAACAAACTCATAAAATATCATAAATATATATACAAAAATTATTAACACTGCATATCCCGATGCAGTATAAAAATATTTAAAAATTCGGGATATTACAATTTCACATCAACTGGATTTAAATCAACATCTCATCACATAGATATAATCTTTAATACAAATCCAGTTTCAATATAATACATCTCTTTAAATAAAATACATGAAATCCAATACTTTAATTCATAACTACTGCAGTGTCTAGATAAAATAAATAAGACTCAAGTATACAATTTACATAAAGAAGCCAGGGCGGAAGAAATCCAGCGTATCGACCTGCTACTGAGGTCTGAAGAAGTTGACTCTCCTGAAAAATAGTCAACGGAGGGGAGTCAGACCTCTCTGTGTGAATTACTATAATATATATACATACACACTAAGTGATAATGCATACAGTCAACAGTATATATATAATATGTATATATACAGGCAATTGCACACAGATGCAATAAAAATCATTTTATATATTTTATCTGAAAATCATCTTTTATGAAGGATCACATAGAACCCTAGAATATCGCAACCTCAGAAATAGTGTTAAACAACACTCTGGCCATACAGGCTCACTTATTCCAATATATCCACTTAATCCATTTGGACAGTAGACTGGCCCGAGACACTAAGTCAACCGAGCTCCAGCAGTCTAACTGCCAGTGTGATTGGCCCCGAGACACTTGGTCAACCGAGCTCCAGCAATCACACCCACAAACCACATCTCACATATCGATAATCATAATCAAATCAATATCCACAAATAGTTAGTAATATAGCCTAAATACTATAGGCGTACCGGTACGTACTCGGTCCTAGTGCTGCCCACTAGGTAGCACGTTCTATTGATATCCTTCATCATTAATAATGTAAAACATTCATTCACAATTAAATGATGCATGAATTTAAATAAAACAACAATATAATCCATATATATACCGGAAATATACCAAACGTAAACCAGGTATATTTCGAGTATATATATATCAAATGAATTCAATCAAATTATAAATTAAGCTGGAAACATATTTAAAACATTTTAAATATATTTTATTCACAAAACATGCATATAATTTATTATATACCAAAAATATACTTAATGTAAAGTTAAGAAATAATCAAATTATTTATGCATCTTTAATCAATATAAAACATGCATTTCTAAATCATGCATCCTAAGCATATATATATAGTATAGTAACTCACCTAATGCGCTCCACGAGACAGGTCCGACGGGCCTGGTCCACTAGCCCTCGGTCTCGGTGCAACTAAACAAGCAATAAATAATCGACATCAGAATAACCTTAATAGAAATCCTAGAATTCAATCTAGAGTATTAAACACAGAATCGAAAATTAGGGTTCGACTGGATATCACGTTTTACGAGAATTCTATCGAAAATCCGACAGAACCTCCCCTGTAAAATGGACATCTCTCTACTCAAAAGAGTAGAGCCGACCCTGCAAAGAAATACACTTCGAAAAACAAGCTCAACACAATCAAAATCCCACGGTCGGACTCCAAACTACAGTCCACCGACCGGGGTCCACAAACACAGAACAATTCCAGATATACCAAAAATATCCTCACAACATAGTAATACCTCTCATAGGTAAAAATTACATAATTAACCTTAAAACACTGTAGAAACCGATTAAAACTCATTTTATTAGAAAAACCGTATATTATATATATAATTGAAAATAATTCACGAAAAATAGTTTTAATTAGTTAAAAATACCAAATATTTTGTAGAAATCATTTTTATACCTTAAATAACTAATAAAACCAATTAAATTACATTTTTAGACAATTTAGGGTAAAATTACCAAAATACCCCTATATATATAAATATACTTAAATTACTTCAAAAATTCACCAAAAATTATACAATTATCCAAAATTAATTTTCTCAACATATTTATCAATAATATCAATATTTAAACTCAATTAACCAATTAAATTCAAATAAAAACACAATTAACCTCATTTTTCCAAAATTCCATAAACTTCAATAATTCAAAATAAATACTTAGAAATTCATAAAAATTCCAAATAAATTCCTATAATTCATTTCAACACCTAATTTAACCATAAACTCCAATTTCATAATTTAAATAATTAATTTTCGAAAATTAGAAAATAATATTAAAATATTCAAAAATACCCAAAAATCCAAAAAATCTCCAAAAATTCTACAAAAATTCATACATGTAGATTGAACTACTAGGAACAACATTTGTGAAGGGATTTTTCATGAATCAATCAATTCGAAGCTCAAAAAAATTGAAAACCCTAATAGGCCGAAATTGACAAAATCGAAACCTAAGCAATTCTAGACCATTTAGCTCAAACCAAAGCTAGAATCACACTCACCGGAGCTCAAGGAGAAGAAATAGACTGGCGGTGTCGAAAACGGTGGCCGGAATCGGCGTGATCGACGGTGGATCGATTTTCGGCTTCTCCAGCCAAAATCGATCTCCAGACGCCGGAAACGGCCTCCTCAGGCGACGAAATTGGTCGGGGAAGACGGTGGCACACCGGACGGCACACCCACGGTGAAGAAACGGCACGACAGCGACCGGATATGGAGAAGGGAAGAATCGGGAGGAAGAAGGAGACTCGGGGGGCAAAATGGTAATTTTCCAATTCTTTTGATTTTTGACAAATATATGTATATATATATACTTTATACTATATATTAAAATAATATTAAATTACACACATCAAATATACACCACACACATAAATATTAATATTTTAATAATTTATACTAAATAAAATTAATTAAATAACAATAAAACAATTAAATACTTAATAAAATATTAGGGAAATAATAAACCCTAATTAAATAAATATACACACACAGGCTTTATTTAATAATTTAAAAATATGTATGAGTTCATGCAAGTCCGTAAATACATTTAAAATAATTAATAATACATTGTTTACGTAAAAATTTCCCCGAAAATGCAAGTCTCGGGAAAATTTTACGTAAAACACTGAAAATAATACACAGTAATTAAAATAGGTTTTAAATACATATTAACTCGTAGAAATATCATATAAAATACAGAAATTATTAACCACTGCATATCCCGGTACAGTGTAAAAAAATATTTTTTAAAAACACGGGATATTACACACACACATTTCACACGAATGCCAAACTTTGCTTTTATAAATAGACTAAATGTAGAAAATGTTTGTTTTAATTTATGAAGGATCCATAGAACCCTAAATAATAACAACCTTAAACAATCCCATCATCACTCTAGCCATACAGGCTCACTTGATTCCAAATAGAACACTTATTCCAATCTGGACAGCAGACTGGCCCGAGACACTAAGTCGACTGAGCTCCAGCAGTCTGGCTGTCAGTGTGATTGGCCCCGCAATCACACTATCTAACATACCATTAATCTAAGTCAAATCAATTAAATCAATTATAATCACCCAATTTTAACTTTCACTCAATCCTTATCTATCGTACCGGTACGTACACGGTCCTAGTGCTGCCCACTAGGAAGCACGTTCTATTGATATTCTTCACTTAAAATAAATCATTCATTCGGAAAATAATTAATGTAGAACAATATTCATAATAGTAAAACCAACCATATATATATATATACCAAAAATATACCTAGTATATTTCAGGTATATATATATGTGTGTGTCAAATAAAATACGAAATAAACTAAAGATAAATCATTAATATAGTTAAAAACAATTTAAATGGGTAACAATAATATAACATGCATTATCTTAAAAATATACTTAAATATGCAAAAGATATACCCTAAGTACACAAATCATTTAATAAAACATTTATGTATAAATATTCATTTAAATACGTGTTTGTGTTTAACATATATTCATAAATATTAAAAAAAAACCTAATTATCTAGCATGCATATATCAAAAATAAACCTTAAATATACCACTAATGTGTTAGGTTTAATTTAATAATAAAACATTTATTTATTCGGAAATAAATCAAAAATATACCAAAAATAAACTTAAAAATAATTTAAGTGTAGGTTTATAATTTAACATGCAATTATTTAAGAATAAACCTAAAATCTACTAAAACTATACCTAAGGTATACTAATCATTTAATAAAATAATTATGTCTAAGTGTACATTTTAAAATATGTGTATATTACTCAAATGTATTAAACCTAAACCTAATTGTTTAATGTGCATATATCAAACTTAACATGCATAATTATTTAATATGCATATATATAAGAATGCAACCCTAGATATACCAAAAATATTATAATTAAATCATTTTTTAAAACATACAATGAAAATGAAAAATTCTAAATAATGCACCCTATATGCAGTGTATATATATACAGTATAATAACTCACATGTTAGCGCTCCACGAGACAAACTCGGTGGGCCTAATCCGTTAGGCCTCGGTCTCGGCACAGCTAGACAAACAAATGACAACATGAAATCAGAATAAAGTTAACGAAAATTCTAAAGACTCGATCTAGAATTTTAGACACAGAATTAGAATAGGAATTTGACCGGACATCACGTTTTACGAGAATTCTATCGAAAATCTGGCAGAACCTCCCCTATAAAACGGATATCTCTCTACTCAAAGAGTAGAGTCAGTCCTGCAAAGAAATACACTTCGAATAAACACAGAATTACAACCAAAATCCCTCGGTCAGACTCCAAACTACAATTCACTGACCGATGTTCACAATTCATAGAATATTTATAAAATACCGAAAAGCCCTTATATAATAAAAATACATTTTATAAATCCAAATTACGTAATTAACCCTAAAACATACTAAAAATCAATAAAAACCCATTTATTTAGAACAATAGTATATTATATATAATTTGAAAATAATTTACGAAAAATAGTTTTAATTAGTTAAAAATACTAAAAATTTGCTGAAATCATTTTTATACCCTAAA
Organism: Mallotus nudiflorus; assembly: GCA_947683625.1. Classification (NCBI taxonomy): domain Eukaryota; kingdom Viridiplantae; phylum Streptophyta; class Magnoliopsida; order Malpighiales; family Euphorbiaceae; genus Mallotus; species Mallotus nudiflorus. The sequence goes on from CANTUR010000764.1 coordinate 402,114, forward strand.
TAACTATTAAAACCAATTTAATTACATTTTTAACCAATTTAGTGTAAAATTACCAAAATACCCCTATATATATATATTCACTATAAATGTTCAAAAAAATTCACCAAAAATTATATAATTACTTAAAAAAATTAATTTCTCAACATATAATTCAATAATATCAATAAATTACTCAATTTACCAATTTATTTCAATTAAACACATAATTAACCCTATTTTTCAAAATTACATAAACTTAATAAATTCCAAATAAATACATAAAAATTCACAAAAATTACAAATAAATTTCTATAATTCATTTCAACTCCTATAATCACCATAAAACACAATTTCATAATTTAATTAATAAATTTTCGAAAATTAGAAAATAATAATAAAATAATCAAAAATTCACAAAAATTAAAATAAATTCCAAAAATTCTAAAAAAATTACAGCATGTAGATTAAGCTTTCAGAACAAAGTTTGTGAATGAAGTTTTCATGAATCAATCAAATGAAGCTAAAAAAAATTCGAAACCCAAAATGGCTGATTTGAAGAAATTGAAACCTAAGCAATTCTAAACCAAATCAAGTGAAACAAAGCTTGGAATCATACTTACCAGAGCTCAAGGAGAAGATAGAGACCGACGGCATCAAATTTGGTGGCCGGAAAGTGCTTGGTCGGAGTTAAGTTGATTTTTGGCTCTTTGAAGAAAATCCGGCCAAAACTCACCGGAAAAGAGTGTTTTAGGTGGTGGAAATGGTTGGAGGTGGAAGAGGAAGGCTGAGAGGCATAGTAACAGGAAGAAAACCAGCTTGAAAGTGGCTGGAAATGGAAGAAAACGTTTTGGGAGGAAGAAGATGAAGGAGGGGCAAAACTGTAAATAAATGAAAGTTTTGGTTTTTTGATAAAAATTTATGTATATATGTATATATATATATATTTACACTATATATTATAATAATATAAAATTTCACACACATTAAATATACACCACACACATATTTTAATATGTTTAATAATTTATAAACTTAAAATTAATTAATACAAAAATTAAATAATAAAATTAAGGAAATTAATTAAGCTCTAATTAATTTAAATAAATACACATATATACATTTTATTTTAGCACTTTAAAATTATATATGAGTTCATGCAAATTCATAAAACTAGTCAAAATAAATAGTATTAATTTTATTTACGTGTCAATTTTCCCGAAAGTAAAATTTTCGAAAAAATTTTACGTAAAGTACTTAAAATAATATAAATAATTAATATTAGCTTTAAACAAACAACAAACTCATAAAATATCATAAATATATATACAAAAATTATTAACACTGCATATCCCGATGCAGTATAAAAATATTTAAAAATTCGGGATATTACAATTTCACATCAACTGGATTTAAATCAACATCTCATCACATAGATATAATCTTTAATACAAATCCAGTTTCAATATAATACATCTCTTTAAATAAAATACATGAAATCCAATACTTTAATTCATAACTACTGCAGTGTCTAGATAAAATAAATAAGACTCAAGTATACAATTTACATAAAGAAGCCAGGGCGGAAGAAATCCAGCGTATCGACCTGCTACTGAGGTCTGAAGAAGTTGACTCTCCTGAAAAATAGTCAACGGAGGGGAGTCAGACCTCTCTGTGTGAATTACTATAATATATATACATACACACTAAGTGATAATGCATACAGTCAACAGTATATATATAATATGTATATATACAGGCAATTGCACACAGATGCAATAAAAATCATTTTATATATTTTATCTGAAAATCATCTTTTATGAAGGATCACATAGAACCCTAGAATATCGCAACCTCAGAAATAGTGTTTAAACAACACTCTGGCCATACAGGCTCACTTATTCCAATATATCCACTTAATCCATTTGGACAGTAGACTGGCCCCGAGACACTAAGTCAACCGAGCTCCAGCAGTCTAACTGCCAGTGTGATTGGCCCCGAGACACTTGGTCAACCGAGCTCCAGCAATCACACCCACAAACCACAT